>VXBZ01004507.1:20203-36801 GCA_013399135.1 Heliornis fulica | reverse complement strand
AAAAAAGTGCTTCATGTCACTCCAAAGAGTAAATATCTGAAGTTATGGATTAACTAAGTTCCAGCAGAACTCATGGAAGAAGAATAGCTCACGCTGATTCACACTGAATAAAGCAGTAAGTGCTTCAAAAGTATCGTGTCCTTCGGGATTTCACAGCACAGCTTGCTTTAGTGAAGCATAAAGCTTGTGAAAACTGGCTGAGGGTGTCGGGGCAGACAAGAAGTGTTCTGGTAGAGCTGCTGATGGGTTAAGGAGAACCAGCAAACCAGTTCACCTCTCCTGAACGGCCGTTTTGGGGCTGGAATCAAAGGGTCAGGGCACAACACAGCACTCAGCAGGGGAGCTGCTCTGGAACAAGTGCAGGAGCTAGTGGAGGTGTCGGAATGGCAGCACGGGGGTCATGCAGCAGCTCAGCAGTGCACTCCCGTTCACACCTACCTTCTCTTCTTTAGGTGGCTCCAGCTGCAGCATGTGGAAGCTCATCACTGTAGGGCTGCTGGTGGCTGCCTGCTCTTCACAAGTCTGTAGTTCCTCGAGTAAGTTTTCATTTTAGAACTGTCCTCCGCTCCTCTCCAGTCGGGGCTTCTCCGGCAGTCCCAGGGAGTGGCTGGAATCGTTCCCGTCAGGGGGGTTGTGTTCCTCTAGCAGCGGTTCGCAGGCACAGTGCTGGGTGGTGATGGCTGCCTGGGCAGGCACATTGCTGGGTGGTGATGGCTGCCTGGGCACAGCCCTCACGAGCCCGGCGAGTCTCACTGAGCGGAGGCTGGAGCGTGTGTCTGCAGCACAGCGCCAACAGCCCATTGTTTCTAGGACAGGCTGCCTTGCTGAGAGACGCATCCTTCAGGAAGGACCACTGATAGTTTTCAGCCAGCTCTTTCCCCTGCCTGTGCTTTCACAGTTTTCCTTCCAGTATTTTACAGCGATAAAGATGCAAACCAAGTCCTGAAAATCCAGAAGCGGGCAAACACTTTCCTGGAGGAGCTCAAACCAGGCTCCGTGGAGCGTGAGTGCAATGAAGAGCAGTGTGACTTCGAGGAGGCCAGTGAGATATTTGAAACCAAGGAAGCAACAGTAAGTTGTTATTTTAAGGACACATGTGGGACTTAAGCATCAGTGGTTTGTTTTCTGAAAGCTTTGCAAAGCAGGGCATAGGGGATCTTGCTGTCAGCACTGGACTAGTTGTGAGGTGGAGGTCCCAGACAAGTAATCCCAATTCCTGCTTGGCCCCATCGGCTGTTCTTTCTGTCACTGAGTTTTTCCCAGTCCTTCCAGTCCTTTGACCATTCACTGGCTGTGGCTGCCTTTCCCTGTATGTCCCTTGTCTCCCACCTGTGCCTGAAAAAGATTTCTGTTCCCATTAGTGTCTCTCTCCTTCTTCAAATTTCATATTCTCAGTTGGACACTACCTGTATTGTCAACATGACTCATTCCTGCCCCTTTCCACACCCAGTCATGTTCTCTTGGACTGTTCCTCACTGTGTTAAGCCACACAGGATGAGCCAGTCCCTGCTGTCCCTCAGACACCAGGGCAGGTGGGGTCTTCCTTCACAGTGCCAATGTTTTGTCTGACTGGGCACCAGCGAGTGGTGCAAACAGCACCACAGGTGACTTACCTGTGTCAGGAAAACAGACAACCTGTGGGGATATCAAAGGGTTGTGGTGCTGGTGGGTCTGCAGGTGGGGTAGATGGTCAATACATGAATATTAGGTATGGGCAGACCTTGGGTTGGGTTTGGGTAGGAAGTGACCTTAAATATCATCTCAGGCTGTTGGTCTGCAGTGCCAGGCACTATACTGTGAAGAATGAGACCAGTGCTGTTGACTGGGGTGCTGTGCATTGTTGGCCAAGACCATGACACTCTTTCAATCCCTTGCTTGTGAAAAATCTGCTTCTAGCCCTAATGTAAGTTCTGTTTCTCCACAGCTACATTTCTGGAGCAAGTATGTAGGTAAGCAAAAGACTTTTCTAATCATTCCTCTGTGTTTCCACAAGATTAACTAGTACTCTGCATTCCTGGCACCACATGTCACATACTGACACACCACTTCTTCTCCATTACACGGGGTGTGCAAAGAGCATCTTCCTGTTCTTCACACAACCAACCTCCCTAAAACACCTGGAAGTGTATCTGGGCCTGTTGTCAGTCACCTCCCCAGAGCTAAGGCACTGGTGAAAAGTGCTCCCCGATGCTGTAACCTGCCTCTCCCTGTCTGCTTCAGGTTTTGCTCTTCCTTCCCCTGCTGCCCAGCCCACCCACTACAGCTGTAACTCAGAGCCCAAACAGGTACCCTTGTCCCTGGGCCAGCACAATGCCATTCTGGCAGATACCATGGCCGATGCCAGGGAACCTGGCGAGGGTTGTTCGTGTTGTTGCTGGATCTGTGGATGGCTCAGGGGCTGTGTTTTCCACCTCTGTTTCAGATGGAGACCAGTGTGACCCACAGCCTTGTTCCAATGGCAGCTGCAAGGACAATATTGGAAAATTTTCCTGCATCTGTAACAAAGGCTGGGAGGGAGTTTTGTGCAATTACGGTAACGCTGCCTTTAACCCGCTAGAAGTGAGCATGGTTGTGACAGGGGGCTCTGAGTGACGGGGAGCGACACTTCTGTCACTGCACAGGACGCTCGCGTCAGCCATTTGTCTTTCGCTCCATGACGTGGTAAAAGGGTTGTCTGTGCTTCTCTAAAGCAGAATGGACTGTGTGTCACCATGGGAGAGGTTTGGAGATCTGATTGATTGATGTAAATTTTACGAAATTGCCAGCAGTAATTCTGTAAGGCAGGGCTCCCAGTTGCTGCAGGGATGTGCATGCAGGGATGATGGTGGGGCTTTTACCCTACGGGGGGGAAGCAAACCACTGCAAGTATTTGGCTGTCATTACTGGGACAGTTTCTCCCTGGACAAAAGCTGGATAACATATTTAGGGATGAGTGTGGTGTATCGTGGACACTCTGTGCTGACTTGCAGTCACTGGCAGTGAATTTTCAGTCTCCCTGCCCAGACAGTAACCCCTGGTTTCTCCATCTCCCCGCTGCCCTATTCTGGACCGGGGTGTGTTTGTTGTCAGGGCACTGTGCCCAGACCTGTCATTCCAAACCTACTGTCAGCTGTTGCTCACTTGACTCACAGCGTTGTTCTGTCACTTTACCCTCTTGTCACCCTTCGGCTTTCCAGCTCCTCGTCTCTCCCTCGCTGTTCATTTTTTCCTCAGAGGTGAAGTACACCAACTGCTCTGTCGATAATGGGGGATGTGAACATTTCTGCAGGGATGACCCCGCCAACCAGTGCCGCTCGTGCAGCTGCGCGTCCGGCTATCAGCTGATGAACAACCATTCCACGTGCAAGCCTGTCGGTAAGAGGATGTTCATAGCCTGGGTTTGACAGGAGCATGGAGTAAAAGGGGTTTATGGAAGAGCTGCCTGCAGTGCACTCTGTACTAGTATGCAGCAGAACTGGGAAGCTGCCTCCACTGCAAAGCATTGAGGGACTTTTGGGGAGCTGCCTGATAGTATTGCCTAGGTTGGGGAGACAGGGGCAGTGCTTTAGGAAGAGGTTTTGTCACGGGGCGTCTGGTCTTTGCTGGTTAACTTCTCTGCATCTCCCATAGTGGAGTTCCCCTGTGGAAGAGTGAAAATGGACTACATTGAACCCAAAGCAGGATTCAATATTCGACTCATTGAGGGAAAACTAGGAAGAAGGGGAGAAAGCCCTTGGCAGGTAAGGAGCGATGGGTGTTTCAGCACAGATGGCTCAGGCTCCTCCCAAACAGCTCTGCCCGCCGTGCTGCTCCACCATCCCCACGTTGCCCGTCGTGGTGGCGCATGAAGCTGGGATTGCCTTGGCTTAGCTTTTTCAAAAGCGACCCAAAAGTTGTAGTAACAGGAAAAAAAATGGTTCATTGTCTGTTAGGACTGTTGTCCTTGTCACTGTTGCCAGTTTTATATGATACCTTGCTGACAGTGTCAAGAGAGGAGCACGATGACACCTCCTCTGTTGCTCCACCCTAGGGAAAGCCACTTAATCACCGCAGCTCACGCTGCGTGATGCATCTTCCAACTGCTGCACCAGCCCTACGATGGGAGCGTGAGGTGACCTTCTCTCCCCTTCTGCAAGGATCTGTTCTTCTAAGCCCCAGCTACCATGAAGTCAAGTTACCAGATTCAATCAGCAGAATGTGCCGTAGCTTTACAGAGCAGGTTGGAGCATCTCAGGGGGAGGGGAGACGTCCTGGAGTTATTGTGGACCTAGGGAATGCATATGGTCAGGGCCTGGTTCCCTTGGACATCACCAGCCTGATTACACCACAGCAAGAGGTGGTGGTGCACTGTCACCTGGTGTGCTGTGGGCACAGGAACAACCTCATTCGAGCTCTGCGTTTGAAGTACCAGAGCAGTGCTTTGCAGTGACTGGTTGGGATGAAGCCAGCCCTCATGCAGGAAGGATGCTGAAAACTCTTTTGGTAGGTGTTCCATTGTGCTTTTGTGCCACCTGTGGAGCTTTGGCTTCAGGGAATGTGACATGCTTTGGAGCTTGACACCTCTGAGCGATTTGGAACCGCCCAAAGAAGAGGATGTGCAGTACCTTGTGAGCCACACTCAGTGTACTGTGAGACCTCTCTCTCTTGTTTGTTTGTTTCAGATTTTGCTGCAAAACAGCAAAGGGAAATTTCTGTGTGGGGGTGTCCTCATCCATCCATCTTGGGTCCTAACGGCAGCACACTGCGTTGTGGCAGAAGAGGGACTCAAAGTAAGACTTGGTATGGAAAAATCCTCCGTCCCTGTTATTTCAAATAGAAAAGTAGAAGTGCCTGTGGTGGTGTGGAAATGTCTGTGCACACTACACACCTGCAAGTACTTCTGGGCACTAGTAAGTCATTTGCTTCCCTTTCTGTGGTGGCCAATACATATATTTAGTACTAGTGAGGCCTGACAAAAAGAAACCTGATGGGTTTGCTTGGTAAAGGATCTTGGCATGCTCTAGGGGAGAAGCCACCGTCAGATGTGGCGTTTTGGTGCTCTGCAGTGCTGGATGTGGCTTTGAGTGTAACTTGAAGGGGATAGGTCAGCAGGAACGCCCTAACTAGGGGCAGTACGAGCCTGAGCTGGAATCACTCCACCCTGGCCTCGTACTGTGGGTCTTGGTGGAGATCTGTGGGAGCTGACAAGCTTTCAGCAGGGGTAGCCATGCCCAGAGACCTTTCCACAGCAGAGAATGAAGGGCTGGGATCTGTGCAATTTTCAGTGGGTGAAGAAAAGTGTCAGCACTTCTGAACCCTGATTTGAGAAGCCTGGCGGGGGTCAGTGCGGAGGGGCTTAAATGAAACTCAAGAGCCATCTCACACACAAACTTGGGGTGAATATTCAGAGTAGTTTATTCAGCAGTAGGGGTTTGAATTTCTCTCACTCTCCTAAGTGCCTAAAAGACCTTCCTTGTCAATAGAGGATGAAGTAAGTGTGTGGTCGTGGACTGAGAGTTGTGACACATGAGTGGAGACCCCTTCTCATTCAGTCTGGAGCAGGAATGCTGTGGTGAGACAGAAACCATTGAAGGGTCCTTTACTGTGCTTGTTTTATGGGGGAGGGTTGGGCAGGACTGAGCTTATCACGGCCTGAGGCTTCACCAAGAGAGAAGAGATGCTTCTCCAAATGATACTTCTAGCAGAAAGGAACCTTGTTAAGACCCAGCCTAACGTCACATGGTTGTCCTTTTATATTACCTGTAGGGCATTTTACTGGCACCAGAAAAGCTGTTCTCATCAGCAAAAGGCACACTCTAAACTCTTGACTTCTCGTGAGATGCCTGGAACAGTTTTGAATGGAGATAGTGCTGTGTTTGTGGGGACAGGTATGTGAGCCCCATGATGGTAATGAAGGTGTTAGGGTACTTGCCCTGCCTCTGTCAGGCTGTGGTGGCTGCCCAGCACTGTTCTGGGCTCATCCCACTGCAGGTCTCTGCTCACCATCATCATTTGGGTTTGCATTTATGAGCTTGGGGAGTAGTCTTGTAGCAGGACTCACGTAGCTTTTTGGTGTCTGAAGTCAAAGGTGAGATCTTAGATTAGCTGAAATTTTGGAAGAGTGATTTGAAAAAAAAACCAAAACAACAGTTTTCCTATTTGGGGCTCTTGTTCCTGCATCTCCAGCTGGAAAGAATCCAGAAGCATGTTCAGCACTCCAAGAAAACAGTGCAGCTAGGTGACTGTAATGATTCAATTCAAAATACTCTCTCCCTTCAGAGAACAGGCCCTGTACTTCCCTGTTTATGTAGAACTTCGTAGTTCATATTCTTCAGCCAGCAACAAGATTACGATGCTCCTTGTATAGAAGGAACTAGATGCATTTCACATGGCCTCTAGGTTCAGCACATCCAGGGTGGATAGGACTTTTTGAATTTGAAACTCTTGAGGTGGAGAACTTCCTTAACTGAGGAAGACCAGGAGTCAACAGGGTCTTCTCCTGGGCTGGGGAGCTCTTGTTACAGTAGTGCTGGTACAGCAGCTGTCACCTGCTTGTGCAGAGGTGGCTGAGGGTACAAACAGTTCACGACCAGGCTGTTACACAAAGCACAGGAGGCCTGGCAGAAAGTTTGTGCCTACCCAGGTGCCCTCCTCTGAGGAGATGGTCTGACAGTGCTGGGGTCCAGAGTTGTTTCTGAGACCTAACACAGTGTTTTGTGTTTGTGAAGATAGGAACAACCCCCATCCCTTATTTGCCAGTCAGTGGCAGCCACAGCAGCTGCGAAGCCAGGAGGTGTGCCAAGTGCACCAGACACTGTCACCACAACGAAGAGAGGTTGTGATAGCAGGAAACAACAGATTAGTGAGTGATGTCTTGGTCACAGCAAGTCCTTCTGCTGCCACTTAATGCAGGTGCCCATCAGAGCAGTTTCAGCCTTCTGTGCTGTCTGCTGTGGCCCTGTGTGAAATGTCCACTGGCTGTATGCAGAGGAGAAATAATCACACAGAATCACAGAATGTTAGGGGTTGGAAGGGACCTCTGGAGATCATCTAGTCCAACCCCTCTGCCTGAGCAGGATCACCTAGATTAGACCACACAGGAACATGTCCAGATTGGTCTTGAATGTCTCCAAAGAAGGAGACTCTACAACCTCTCTGGGCAGCCTGTCCAGGAAAAGGTTTTTCCCTACATTCACATGGAACCTCCTCTGCTCCAGCTTGAACCCACTGCCCCTTGTCCTGTCACTGACCATCACTGAGAAGAGCCTGGATCCATCCTCCTGACACTCACCTGTTACACATTTGTAGCCATTAATGAGGTCACCCCTCAGTCTCCTCTTCTCCAAGCTGAAGAGCCCCAGCTCCCTCAGCCTGTCCTCACAAGGAAGGTGTCCCACTCCATCACCTTGGTGGCCCTGTGCTGGGCTCTTTCAAGGAGTCCTATGTCACACATGGGACAGCCACTGATAGTTGTGCTTGGGGATATTTCTTCACTGCCTGCAGTAAGCCCTCTTTCAGTGTCTTTTTCCAGCCTTTGACTTGTTCTTGCCTTGCTGGCCCTTTTCAACTTGGGTTTCCTGCTTGCTGTTCCGTAACTGCCTGGTCCACAAACTGCCTGTGATCGCGTAGCACAAATACCAACCAAGGAGTCTTACATAGTAAGAAATCCCCTAAAATACAGGTGGAGGGTTTCAGAAAGGACCAGCCTTACCAGGCAGTCACCTTACCTCACACACCCTGAAGCCGAGTCGTTCAGGCGCTGGTCATAGCGCACAGAGCTCATGTCCTGCTGTAACCACCTTGCTTCACTGCACGCTCGCCCTCCCAGCCTCCGGTGCCTCCTACGGAGGCTGTTAAGGTATAACATGAAACAAAGGGAGGTTAAAACCTGAAGTACAGTCCAAAAGGCCAGTGTAATCCAGATGCTTTGGTGTTCAAGGTGAAGGCAGGTTCGGTCACGTGTCATCTTCTCGTTTGCTCTTCCAGGTAAATTCCACCGTCTCCGCACCGAGGCAGAGGAACAAACCATCTGGGTTGACAAACGTGTGAGCCACGAGAATTACAGCAAGGAGACCTCTGACAACGACATCGCCATGCTGCACTTGGCTGAGCCCGTGATGTACAACAAATACGTGCTCCCTATCTGCCTTCCGACCCGCGACCTGGCAGAACAGGAGCTGACCAGAAGTGGGAAGCAGATGGTGGTAACTGGCTGGGGCAGCACGAGTGACGTTAACACCAATTACTCCACTTTCCTCAGTTACATTACAATCCCCATGGTTCCCCGGAACGAGTGTGCCCAGGTGATGAGATTTCCTATCTCTGACAACATGCTCTGTGCTGGGAGCATGGAAGACAGGAAAGATTCCTGCAGTGGGGACAGCGGTGGCCCTATGATCACTAAGTATAAGGACACTTGGTTTTTGGTAGGACTGGTGAGTTGGGGCGAAGGCTGTGGAAGAAAGGATAAATTTGGAGTCTACACCAAAGTTAGTCAGTACCTTGAGTGGATCCAGAACCACATAGATGAGATGTCAGTGTCTTGGAAGGGTTAATCCCGCTGCTCGGAGTCTGGAAGGCCGTGTTAGTGACAGTGGCAGTGTAATGTACTGTCTGATCCTTCAGTATTAAATATTGAGTATCTGTCACCTCGTGTGCTGTTTTCCTTGGTGCCTTTAAAAAAAAAAAAATCATTTTTATTCCTTTTTTACACTGTTTACATTGGTTAGTTTTCAGGTTCTGATGTGTATTTGTAGCATGGTCTTACTTGAGTGTTACAAGCAAGTAACACTGTCACACCGAGGAGCTGGCTGGCATTGTGGCGACAAGGCAGTGCGCCGTCAGGCAGCCTCGGGTTGGAAGCGGGAAAGGACTGGACTGGTTGGGGCAGGGGCCAGAGAAATGTGGTTTAAAAATCAACACAGGGATACAGTTACATCATCTCAGTGTCACTGCAACATACTACTGCCAGTAACTGCTCTGGTTTGCTCTGTGTGTGTTTCTTTTCTTTCCACACAGCGAAATGTCCGTGCTATCGCTGCTGCCCCCACTCAGGCACATCTTGCTCTGTTGCTTGCAGTTAAGTGGATTCGGTGGGTCACCAGCATGTCTCTGCATTTTCTAGTCCTTGCACACTCGGTGCCTGAATTTACACACCCTCCCCTGCCTTCCTTTAGAGGCAGTGGGAATTTGGGCATTAATAGAAAAAAATAAAAATAAAGAGCTTTAATTCCAAGCTTTGCCATGCTGTATTCACCCCATGGTCTGTGTATCTCTGGTAAGTACCAAGCTAAACAAGCCCTTCTGGACATTCCTGCGTGCAGGCAGTGGGCTGCAGGCTCTACTGGCATCACAGTACCCATCAGTGTCTGTCTGTCCACGTGTATAGTTGATAAAATAAAGCTAGAGAGTCCTGTAAGTTCAGAGGAGGCAGGAATAAGGCACAAGGACATTTAATAGAATCACAATTCATGCTTGTGTTTAATCTTAGCGCTTCAGCCTGCTACGTGTGTTCCAGCGTCTGGCAAAGCAGGTGAACGCAGCCCCGCCGCTGCGATGAGCCAGCTCACCCAAAGCCCCACAGGTACAGCAGCACTGCACTGAAACGGGTAAGAAATGAGACACGCCGCCAGCAAAGATGCTCAGCACCTCTGAAACCTGCAGACTTGGGCTTCAGCACTTGCTTAGGTTGATATTAAAGAATAAACCATGCATAAAAGAAGCTACAGTCAGGCCAGGGCCTTGATGTTGGAGGTGAGCTGACCTCTCTCAGTCTGAAGACAATGGTTATAAAGAAGCATCTTTTATTGTTGGTTGATGGTTTAAAAATTAAAAAAAAAAAAAAAGAAAAAACAAAACCCACAACATGTGTTTGTGTGTAGGAACACAGACAATTTCTTCTGACTTGGGATTGCAGATGTTTTTCATAGAAGCCAGAAGGTTGTCTCTCCTCTGTCAATATTTGTGACTGGTTAATGATCAGCCTCTTGACCTCATGACTGTTCCCGGTGTGCATCCAAATCTTTCTCCTCTCTTCCCTTAAAAAAATAAAGAAAAAAGTGAGTATAGTTGCATGGTTCTGTGAATACATTCTGGATCCTGTGGGTTTGGAAAATGACACACATAACCAAGAGGTACGTGCTGTTGAATCCTGATAAATTACTTGGTCTGGGAAGGTAAAGCCAACTCCTCTCTTGTAATGTTTGCTGCCAGGATGGTTTCCCCTCCTTGGGCTTTGCAGGACTGTCAGTAATTACACAGCAGCTGCCATAAGTAGTAACTGCTGGCTGCAGCCTGCTGCTCAGACCTCAGACTGGGTCCAGTGCAGTCTGAGCAGTGCTGTCGCTGGACCTGGCTTCTGGCCATGCTCCTCATGATCATCACTTTATTTAATTACTTCTGTGGGCTTTGGGTCAGACCCTGCACCACATCCTGGACTGGGTTGATCTCCGCAGGTTGCCTTGGAACCGCTGGGATTCCTGTGGTAGTGTGCAGGGACACGGTGAAATGACGGACATCAGAGCAAAATGGTCTTGGTAGAATTTGCTTTCCTCCTCCTTTCATTGGTCCTCTTGCTTCTAGTTCTATGGGGTTTGGGTTTTTCTGCAGGCTAATTCACCCTTGCTGGTTTTGTGACAATATACCAATTCCATTCTTTGTTCCCTCTGAAGGAAATCAGCAGGGAGTCGGGGTACGCGGAATGCTCACTAAAATGGAGAGCAGTGCCTCTCGCGTGGTGTTTCTCCTACTGACGTGCTCCATCACCAGCAGCGCTCCGTTCCCATATTCAGGTGGGTGCTGCTCAACTGCGTTCTTTGCTGCACTGTCTCACTCTGACAATCAGCATTTGAACTGAAACTGCATTCCTCTTCTTCACGTGTCCCCTTGGACACAAAATCCGAGGGCTTGAAGAAGCACTTCATGAAATGGACATGAGAAAAATAAATACATTGCCCAGAGAAATCGGCCTTTTCTAACTTCCTACTCAGACCTCTGTCCTGTTGAAAAGTCCCTGTGATGCTGAACCCAAAGAATTCCTGGTGCTCTCAAGTTCAGGTACCAAAAGGAAGGTGATTTCAGAAAACGCTCAGCCCTTAGGGTGACTTTACTGCAGCAGCTGCACGAGGTTCAGCAATGGCTTCAGGGAGCTTGAGAGCAGGGACAGGACCTCATGAATCATCGTGGCTGTGCTTCTGCTCTTCCTCCTCTGCAAGGAGAGCTGGTATCTAAACCAGAAAGCGCTACAGCAGGTGTATCCTGGCAGTGATGGTACTTCCGAGGGGTACAGCCTGTGAGGGTGACCCCAGACCCCGGGGGCTGGTGCAGGGCAGTTTCAGAAATGGAAGTGGAAGACGGGTTTTCCGTTACCACGTGGCAGGACCTGTCCAAAGCCTTTCTCAGCTAAGGGTCAGCTGTTTGGAATTGCTTAGACAAGAAAGGATACAGATTGCTACAGACACCAGCTCTGGGACTGCAGAGGAACCTGTGTCTGTGTATGTCTCTGTTACTGGGTCGAGAGCTAATGAAGCTGACACCACCTGCAGACCACACCTCCCCCTTGGGCTTCGCTTCCACACACACGCACAGCCAGGCGACTAGTGATCAGTGTGGGTCGGGAAGGTTAAACACGTGCATGTGTATATACACTATGGCCAACAAGAAAAAGGAGCTGTCTGATGGAACAAAAATACCTCAGCACTAACCTGCAAGGCTCAGTAGTGGGTCCTTTGATCCACTAAAAGAAAGCTCAGACGAGAAGTGCCTTTTCCTGGACCGGAGTCTGATTTCCTTTGGGCTGTTTACGTAGCTTCCCTCCCCTCCCCGTGCACGGCTTACCCAGCTGAATGCAGTTGGTGTAACAGTGCTGGTTTGTGTTCTAATACCATTAACTCACCAATTTTGTTTTTCTAGTGTTCATGGGAAAAGCAGCAGCACATGAGGTGCTGAAGGTCCATAAACGTGCTAACTATTTTCTGGAAGAGATTCGTTCGGGGAACCTGGAGAGGGAGTGCAATGAGGAGAAGTGTTCATTTGAGGAGGCTAAGGAGATCTTCCATTCCCAGGAGAAAACGGTGAGAAACCTTCTCTTAGGACATTAGAGGAGGGTGAGCCACGAGCTGTAAGCAGTCCTTCCCAGGCCACCCAGAGTGGCTGTGCCAGGCCTCTGCCTGCCTCATGTCCCAAGTGAGCGCTTGGCTTCTTACCTAAACATCAAACACGGTCCCTTGAAAGCACCCCAAGCGCCTTTCTGTGAGAGCCTCCACCCACCCAACATGATGCTGGCGTTTTCAGAAGCCACTTGTTTGGATTAGACCTCTCCAACAACGTTGGGGGAACATCTTGTGCCCAGGTCCCGATGGACCAGTGTCCTGCTGGTCCTCCCACTGCAGCGGGTTTGAACTGCAAGTTCAGATAGAGGTGTCTGATTTCTCTTCTATCTATGCTGAGCTGCTCTAGTGATGTCTACCTAAGGAGTAGAAATGGCTCTTCAGAGAGCAGCGGACGGTGCTGAGGACCTTGCACTGACATGTGTTGGGGAAGGAAGGGGTGCCACGGACCTTGTGCCGTCCAGAGCATTTACACAGCTCAGCTTGCAGTTGAATGCTCGTTCCAGCACAGTCTGGTTTGGGCGCTCTGGCTGGCTGATGGTGCCAACGGTGATGCTCAGGAGGTCTGTGTCGAGAACGTGTTTGTGGTTCTGATCAAAATGTTCATTCCAATGCACCCTGAGAAGTGTTTTCCTGAATGGTACCATCAGTAAGCAGATGTGACTTTACTGACTGTTTCCTTCTCATGTGGTTTCTTCTTGCAGATGGAGTTTTGGTTCCATTACAAAGGTAGGTAAAAACAATTTTTTGGATCTGTTTCTTGTGTCTTTTCTGTGCCGTCCAGAGCAAGAGTGAGGCAGTTCACAGCTGAGCTTCTTCAATTCCTGGAGTTACACAGTGCCTCGTTGCCTCCTCTTAGGTTTAAATCCGTGTAGTACAAACCCCTGTAACAATGGTGGAGTCTGCAAAATAAGACACTACAAATACTTTTGCATCTGCCCCCCGAGATTTGGAGGAGACAACTGTGAGGAAGGTGAGTACAGGAACAGACACATGGTTATTTGTTGTGATGGAAGGATCAGTGCTGGGGTTTGCTCCTTGCCCACCTGGGCTTCCTGGAAGGGAATTGTGTTGTGGCAGTAGCTGTAGCTACGTCTGGCTCTGTTGTGAGGAAGAAGAGGGTAGCCCTGCCTCCCGTCATGTGGCAGGAGCAGCTCTGTACCCTTGCACTCACCTGTGCAAGCCCCGAGGAAGGCACGTGCTGCTCTCCCATCTTCCCCAGGGAGGGCAGGGGATTCATTTCCCCCGCCCCCCACCACCTCTAAAGGACAGAGGATTAATTACTTACCCAGCGAGGGCAGGGAATTAGTCACCTCGTTCACCACTTCAGGGCGATGACAACTGCAGCGACTCCTGTGCTCAGCCCTGGAGCTCTCTGGTGACAAGCCCCTGTTCTCTCAATACTGCTGAGTAAATGTGTTGAGCAAAGTGTGGCATGAGCGAAAAATACATCTCTATTTCAGTTGTAAAATAGGGATATGAAATACGAAGCCGAGAGAGTGTCTCTGGTCTCAGTTTTAGTCCTCTGAAGTACTGTATCCTGTGTGCAAGCGACAGAATTGCAGCAAAACCCAAACTGAGGTGGAAACTCCAAATCCTAACTCATTCTCCTCCACCCTCAAGTACTGCCTCTGTTTGGTTTTGTTTGCCAATTTCTTTTTACAGACACAATGAGGTGTGACTTCTTTTAATACAGTGGGGAAAAAGGTACGAGTGTCACCATCCCTTTCCAGGCCAAGTGCTTCAAACGTGCCCTGACATAACGCGAGATCAAGGCTGGATGCGTTTGGGAGCGTCTGCTCGGCCAGGCACCTCCTTGCTCCTGCGCTGCAGGCAGAGGGGCCTGAGCTCAGCTGTGGCCTCAGGGCAGAGCTGGCAAGTAAGGGGAGCAAGAGGAGCACTAGGGAGTCACAGAAGCCTGGGGGGGGTGGAAGGTACCTCCAGAGATCGAGTCCAACCCCCTGCCAAAACAGGTTCCCTAGAGCAGGTGGCACAGGTGGGTGTCCAGATGGGTCCTGGAAGTCTCCAGAGAAGACTCCACAACCCCCCTGGGCAGCCTGTCCCAGTGCTCCGTCACCATCACAATGAAGTTCTTTCACATATACAGATGGGACAGTTGGGTTTGCTGCAGGCCAGTGTGGCTTCTCCGGAGCGGTACATGGCGTCTCCTGACTCCTGGCCAGATTTCAGCAGATCTTTTTAAATTTTCCTACTTGTTTATACTGTAACAATGGCAGTAGGAGCTGCTCAGGGCCCGTGCGTGGTGGTAACCAAGTGCTGTGCTCCTGTGGCAGAGAAGTTTGAGTGCTGGTACAAGAACGGGGGGTGCTGGCAGTACTGCAGCGACAGCAGCGGCGCCTCTCGAGTGGCCTGTTCCTGCGCCAAGGGTTACGCCCTGCACGAGGACGGCAAGAGATGCTTGCGAGCAGGTAAGGCGCCGCTGGCTCCACGTGACGGCGCAGGAACTGCGGGACAGCTTACACACCCCACACGGCTTTGTCTGTCCTTCCCCCCCAGCACCGTTCCCCTGTGGGCTGATCGGCACCAGGCGGGTGCTGGAGGAAGAGTGGGCAGGGCAGAGGAGGCTCCCGAGGGCATGGCCGGAGCACGGGACAGATGCGGCCACGGGGAACAGGAGCACAGACTCCACGGAGCCCCAGATGGAGCAAAGCACTCTTGGGCACGAGGAGCCCTTAAAGGCTGCCCCTGGGCCACGCGTGCCGGCAGAGAGCAACACTCTCCCACCCAAGGTGGCAGAAGATGCTTCCAGCTGGGAGGAGGCGCTGGCGGCGGATGGGGCTGGTGGTGGCTGGAATCACGAGGCCAGGCAGGGAGCTGATGGGGCTGGCACAGACCCAGCTCCATGGGGGTGGCTGACCCAGCCGCCCGGGTGGGAGAACGCCACGACAGAGCCCCCAGCCAGGCCGGGCAGGAGAGCAGAAGATGCTGCTGGGCACAACCAAACCATGTGGGGACCTGCGGCCGTTGGAACCGCGCACCACGCGCTCAGCCAGAGCCGCGGCTGGGCCCGTGGGTCAGACGCGTCTCGGGGCGCCCGGCCGAACCCCGGCTCCGCACATAACGACTCCAGGATAGCAGGGGGAGTGTTGTGCCACCGTGGACACTGCCCCTGGCAGGTAATGCTTCCCCTCAGGTCTGGGCACGAACGCCGTGCGTGCCCGTTGTCACCTGCTCGTCACTGCGTCCCCAAGCCAAAGTCGCTGTCGTACGGGTTTGTGCCGAGCACGGCGCCCGCTGTGGCTCCCCAGGAGGAACCAGGAGGGAGGGGAAGTCCTAAGATGGTGGTCAGGACACACACACACCGACAGATGGTACTGGGACAGACGGACACATGGACAGGCAGGCACGCAGATGCATGGGTGGACAGACAATGGGATGGACACAGACATGAGGATGGACAGTCAGACAAATGGACAGACAGAAGGACGGCCCCACAGAGGGACAGACAGATGGATGGACACAGGAACAGACAGGCAGGTGGTCGGTCACACAGGCATACAGCCAGATGGACAAACAGGCATGAAGACAAACACACAGATGGACAGACTGAAAGACAGATGTATGGAAAGACAAGATTGGTCACACAGATGGACAGATGGCCAGCCACATAGATATGTAGGCAGACAGAGAGGATGGCCAAACGGACAGACAGATGGACAGACAGACATGCAGAGAGACAGACAGAAGGACAGGACAGCCAGACAGATGGACAGAGACGTAAGAGATGGACAGACAGGATGGTCAGACATATAGACAGACAGATGGACACATGGATGGACAGAAGGTCAGTCATGTCCACACAGACACAAGCACAAATGGACAAACAGACAGAAGGCATGGACAGAAGTCCAGTCACACAGATGTACAGATGGGCAGACATACAGACAGACAGGAGGTCAGTCACACGGATGTACAGACACATAGACAGACAGAAAGCCACAGAGACAGATGGACAGACAGACAAATGTGTAGGGAGACAGATGGAAAGACAGATGTACGGACAGGCAGAAGGATGGCTGAACAGACATACAGATGGATGGACATCTAGATGGAGGGACAGACAGATAGAAGGTTAGACAGAAGGACTGCCACACAGATGGACAGACAGGTCAGTCACACAGACATAGAGATGGACAGACACGCACAGATTAGGCAAATCGAAGGCCAGACAGACGGACAGAGCTGGACAGATGGTCAGTCACGCGGACAGGACGCATGGACAGACAGATGGATAGAGAAGGATAGATAGATGGACAGAAGGTGGACAGAGGGTCAGTCACATGGACAGATGGCCACATGGATGGGAAGATGGCCACAGGGACAGCAGACACACGGACAGAGGGATGGACAGACACACAGATGGGCAGAGGGAGACACAGAAGAACAGGTACACACATGGATGGACACGCAGACAGATGGACAGACACACAGAAAGGCGCATCCACAGACGCACGCACACACACAGACACTCCCCCACACCCATTTCCCCCCCTTGTCTGCCCGCAGCCCCTT
>VXBZ01004507.1:346-20136 GCA_013399135.1 Heliornis fulica | reverse complement strand
CAGTTCAGCCATCCGAGGCAGGGCAGAACCTTATGTGCCCGCCATGAGCATCTCCCTTTAGCGAACCACATGGTGAGACAGGCCCAGGGCACCCCCTACACCCCAACACAGCCCCGAGGGCACAGCTCCCCCAGAGCCTGTCGCCCCACATGCACCCCGTGAACTCCCCCCTCCCCTCCCGCCCAGGTGCTGATCCGGAACAGCAGAGACACGGGGTTCTGCGGCGGGAGCCTCATCAGCAGTCGCTGGGTGGTCACCGCTGCCCACTGCCTCGACCTCGTCAGACCGCACCACGTCACCGTCGGTGAGTACCCCGCTCCGCACCTGCGCCCCAGCCCAGTGAGGTGCCGGAGCAGATGGACAGACAGACAGGGAGTGCAGAGGGCCCCAGCTGGTCCCTCTGTTCTGGACACAGCGCAGCTCGGGGGGCTTTGCTTAACACTCCTCACAACTACAGGTGACTTTGACAAATACCAAAGAGAGTTCAAAGAGCAGAAGATCGACGTGGCGCGTAGCTGGACACATCCACACTATGACTCCAGGAACTACAACGGTGACATCGCCCTGCTGTACCTGAGCAGTGCCGTCACTTTCAACGAGTACGCGGTCCCCATCTGCCTCCCGAGCCCCGGCCTGGCCGCCCTGCTGTCCGAAGAAGGGAGGGTGGGCATGGTAAGCGGGTGGGGTGCCACTCACGACAGAGGTCCCCCCCTGCGCTTCCTCATGAAAGTGCAGCTGCCCATCGTCAGCCTGGAGACCTGTCAGCGGTCGACAGACAGACTCGTCACCGACAACATGTTCTGCGCGGGTTACGGCACCCCGGCTGCGGACGCCTGCAAAGGGGACAGCGGGGGCCCTTTCACCGTGCCCTACCACAACACCTGGTTTCTCCTGGGGATCGTAAGCTGGGGCGAGGGGTGTGCTGAGGAAGGAAAATATGGTGTGTATACCAGAGTGTCCAACTACATCCCGTGGATTAAAGAGGTGGTTGAAAGCGTAGAAGATTCAGGAAACTTTTCCATTGACTTTTCTTAATCCCATCTTTGAAAACTCAGACAACTCCACTGCTGAGAGCGTTCCAGTGCGAGGCAGGACAGCTCTTGCCCTTACTGCTGTGAAATAAAGCTTTACCTGCAAAGACAGTTAGAGTCTGTTTCCCAAGACCCGTTGCATTGTTCATTCAAGCATCACTGGGTAACACTGGTGTACAAGAACCTTTCTGCAATTAACGAAAGGCAACGACAGCTTTTCCTAATGAAAACTCCTACTGGAAAGGGGTTGGGTTTCCACAGAACCGTTAAGGTTGGAAAAAACCTCCGAGATCCTCCAGTCCAACCATCCCCCTACCACTAAACCTTGTCCCAGAGTACCTCATCCAACCTTTCCTTAGACACCCTGAGGGTTGGTGACTCCACCACCTCCCTGGGCAAGCTGTTCTTCTGCAAAGAAGTTTCTCCTACTTTCTAACCTGAACTTTCCCACATGCAACTTGCAGCCATTCCCCCTTGCCTCAGCGCTAGTTTTGGGAGACAGGAGCAGCTTTCCCTTCCACAACCCAAGGCAAAGTCTCTCTGAACTTGGTACCTCCCCTAGTTACAAGGGGCTGGGCCAAGCACAGCCGTTAGCAGTTGATCTGTGAAGCTCTGTCCCCTCACATACAATTCTGTCGACTAAAGTTCGGATGTCCCCGCCTACACAGACTGGTGGACTTCAGCCAGCCCTGGAAAAACTGAGGGGATCCACCCCGCTGGAGAAACGTAACAAGGTCAGTGTGGCAGAAATCGAAAGGAAAAAGTAATTACTGGGGGTGTCTCCTTTGGTGATTTCAGGTGCAGCTCTGCCCCAGCTGGTGGGACAGGCACACCCCACCCCACCGCCCTCTGGGCTGAGCATGACACAGCCGGAGCTACAAAACACAGAGCTGCAGCAGGGGCAGTAACAGAACTGTTTGGTTTCACACCAACCCTTCACTTCCTAAGAACCCCCTTTTCTCTGTTCTGAAGACACCTCCACCCCTCACATACACAGGTTCTCTGTCAGCATTTCAGACTGAAATATTCATGAACGTGTTTGATGGGATAAAGCCAACACACCACTGCAGCAAAGAACAACTTCTCCATCAGCCCAAAACAAAGCTAAGGCTGGCCTTGTGCACCTGCCTGTCCCTCAGAGGTTCATTGCCTCACACAGCTTAAGAAGCTTCACACACTTAAAGAACTTGGAGCCAAAACCACGAGATCAAATACCTGTGGGCCAGACCAATACTCCCCAATCATCCAATACGGTCACACCTCCACTGCTGTCCGCAGAACTGCCTTTCTCTGCTGCTTTCACCGCTGGTCTTTGTGACCCAATGACGTTTTAATTCTGTGACCCTTCTTCCAATCCATCCCGGCGCCTTCGCTTCAGGAGCAAACACCATTTACGTAGGTTAATCCCAGGCCCTGCGATGGTGTTATCACAACTGCCGAGAAACCCGATGGGAAGGGCATGAAAAAGGCCAACCTGACACAGACCCTTCAGGGTTCCAAATGGCCCTTTACCCTCACGTTCCACACAGCTGCACCTCCCAACATGGCAGTAGGGAACTCCCCATCTTCCAACAAATTAAAACAGGAAAAGCAAACCACGTGCTTGAAGCTCCACAGGTGGGTGCCCAGCCCCGAGGTCAGTTGCTCTCCATGCATGTACCTGGCAGAAGTGCAGCAGTGCCTCTGTGGGCTCCACGAGCACAGGGATCCTGTCAGGTACGGTCCTATCTCACATCCAGCTCCGATGCAGTGCCAGTCTCACGGGAGCATATTGCAGGTGTGACCATCCACGCACTTACGTCCTCTCCGTGACCAGAGCCAGCAGATGCCAGAGGTACCAAGCGCCTCTAAGCCAGCCCAGCACCAAGATCTTTCTCTTGGAGAACTCACAGAATTACAGAGCACACGCAACAGAAATCATCTACAAATGATGCATTGCAGAAACACCCGCCAGCGTTCTGCTCTCCAGCTGCAGCAGCAACTCTTGAAGGCCTTGCTATCTGCATGGAGGATCAGGGGTCATGGACCACTGCTGTCTTACAACAAGCATCTTAGCTGGAAGCCACTGGAAATTTTAGCTGTCGGTCTGGCAATCTCTTGGAACTAATCACGCTTTCACGGAAAATGAAATCCTTTGAGCAGAAGATGGTCAGTATTTCTAACCAAAAGGGATACACACAGATCTCCAGACTGAATCATAAAAAACTGAGTAAGGAAGAAATGGACAACAGTGACCAGAAAATTACCAAGTCAGCAGTATTTCCAGATACCAGGTGGTCCACACATATATTCTCCTCAGCAATCAACAGACAGCCCCCCGAAAAAAACAGATGTTTTATTGTCCAAAGTGTTGCAATACAACAAATATGTAATCTGTACAAAGGACACAATAACGCAAGTTTAAATACAGTCAGAAGAGGGAAGTCCCCATATTCACAGTCCTCAGACAACATCTTATACCAGAACCTGAACCAACAATTTAAAGATTTACTAAAAAAAAATACCAAAAACCAAAACAAAACCCAAACAAGTTAAAAATTTTAGAGGTCTCCAAAGTCTATGGGTGTATTGTCTTACAGCAGAGATCATGGGGCATTCTGTGAAGGGTCACAATGGCATCTTATTGCCCTCAATGCTGATTTTCACTGCATGGGCCGATCTGCTTTTTTTCCTGATATCTGTGAATTTCCGCATCTGTTTGTCCAGTCGACTCACCCCTTTCTTAGAGGTCCCCTGGAACTTAAAAATAAAACTAATAATTACCACTGAAAAAAAGCAGACGTCCCAGAGGTTCACGAGAAGTGATGCATGCACGGTTAAACCTGCAAGAGGGAGCTGACAAAGCCACTGGTTCCAACTGGGGGGGTGTGTGGGGGGCGTGTGCACTGTCTCCCCACAGGGTGGATGAGATGGTTCCCCCAATACATCCATTGCGTGTACGGAGGCAGTCGCGCTCCCAAACAAGCCTCTGTAAAGCTTTCACAGTAGAGGGATTAACAATGACATCAGCTGAAGAGAGTTTGGAAGAGTTCTGCAGGTACAGAGCTGGCTGGAGTCGGGGTCAGGAATGCACCTGACACACAGGCTCCCTGCGGGGGGAGGCTGCAGATACACCCTGCCGAGGTGCACTGAGCCGACATATCAATTCCAAGCCACAGCTTAAAGGTCACCAGTTAGTACATATAGAGCAAGCGACTACTGAGAAAGAGAGAGGTGTAGGGGGAAGCGAAAGAAATGCCTAAGCTGACCATACACATCGTTAGAAGAGTTACTGCATTTCATCTCTGGATTTTAACTGCAAACACAAACTGGGCTGACACAGCAGTGATTTTGCACAGATGAAATACAGTGATTCTGTGAGGACACGCAAACTGCTGGACCTTCCAATCCACAGCCACTACTTCCTAGGACACAACTTCCCCTAACTAGACAACAGAAGCAACCAGTGATGGGAACTTCACACCTTTTAAGTGTGGGAGAAACAGAAGTCTCCAGAACATGCTAATTAACTGACAGAAAACATCTATGGTAAACTGAGCCTCTTGTTCCCACCACCGAGGAAGGTGCTTCTGACACAATGATTTTAAATAAACTTTATTCATAAAACCATTCAATAGCCATTGAAATTATATCTGGAATTTCACAAGGATTTTTTAAAAAATATTAAAAAAAAAAAGAATCTTAAACTCAGGTCTCTAGCACGTGTGCTAGTGTCTTTCTGTCACTGCTAGTTTGTAGCAGACCTGAAATGGGGGGCTAAGAACAGTCATAACAGTCTCTTCATCCATCAAGGACACTGACTGATCTCCCTCCACCCTGCAACGGCAGTGGGGGATTCTCCCCCTGGGCTGCAGAGGTCTCATTCCCCACCTCTTGTCAACAACCCCTACAGCCTCACTTCAATTCACTTCCTAGACAGAGCAGGCGTGAAAAATCCCTCACTGTGGAACAGTAGCACATCAGCCACAGTCACTGGCAGAGTGACACAAGGTCCTGTACTACGGGGGAACAATTCCCGTGCGCCAGTTCAGGTAACCCCGAGACCCTAATTCTGTCAGAAGAGCATTCAACACCACAGGTGGGGCAAGGCCACCTCTGAGTTCGGGCATTTCCATGTGACACCTGCCATGTGGGTACCCTGAAGCTGTCGAGGCAGCTGTCGTGGCACACGTTCTGTGCTACAGCCCGTCTGCTGTACGAGTTACCTTTTAGGTCACAGTACAGACGTGAGGGAGTACGAGGAGAGTTTTCCAAATTTAAGTTAGGGCGTACAGGCTCCTTCCCTGTGTGTGCAAACTGCCAACAGCTGAAGCACATGCACTGTTCACACCTCCCTTGAGGGATACCTCGCAAACTTGGGGAAGGCAGTGTCATGGCTACAGGGGCATCCTGTTGCCTTCAATGCTGAACTTGATGGCCCGATGCACTTTGCTGAGTCGTTTCTGTTCAGCAAACCGTCTCTTGTGCTTTTCCAAGCGACTAATACCTCTCTTAATAGTCCCGGGCTAGAAACAATATCTCAATTAATGCACAGAAGGAGATAACAGTAGAAAGCACAGCAATTATTCACACATCTTCTATCACATACTCTGCTTTTAAATTAAACTCTACAAGTCAGATGGAGGAACTAAATTAAGCAAGGCAAAGGCCTCTCCTGAAGCTGTTAACTTTTAACAAAACCTCAGCATTTTCCCAAAGCGGAATATTATCAGAAGAAAAAGATATAAAAACTGTGAGAGGTGTAAAAGTAGCAGAGCTGCACTTACTGAATTGCAACTTTAGTTAAAAAGAGGCCTGTAATCAGATTCTCACCCTAGAGAGGAACTCTGGTACGGTTAGCATGAAAATCTCTTTGGTTAGAGAAGCAGTGATAGCAAGTGAAAGTTTTTAATGAGCTTAAAACAGCCCACTTGACAGCAGAACTTACTGTCTACTCAAAGGAGAAGAGGCACTTAAACTACTGTACTGCACAGTAACCACGGCAATAAGGTGATGGATTCCCAGGCTCAACCAGAGACAGCTTAGCTACAGAGCGCCTAGGAGAGGCTAAGCTATCCCCACGTCACAGTGCTTACCCTGGAGGACTCCATCTCCACATTCCACTTTGGCCTGACCACATAGTCCTTGTTGGAGGGCATTGGCACCCTGGCACGGGCGCAGAACCCGGGGTCTCCAGGTCTAAGAGCCCTGCAGAGGGGAAACGATAAACAAAAGATGTAACGGCTAAAGCCAAATCTTATGCAGACATCCAAGCACCGTATCATGTTCTGCCTCTGAAACACACTGCATGGCTGCTGCCCCACAAACCTCAAAACAAATTGCATATGGAAACCTCAAAACAAATTGCATATGGATAGTGCCCCGAAATAATTTTTCTAGTCAAAATTAAAAAAAAAAAATAAATTCAACCTACTTTTCCTCTCCAGTTAACACTTTCTCTAGGTCCCTGCGTGGAGTCTGACCACCGGAACTGCAAGAAAAATAACGGTTTTACAGGCATCTAGACAGAGAGAAAAAGGATAATTTCAAAAGACAATCTAGTATGGTATAAGAAAAGACAGAGGGTGTCACTCATTATCCTTTTCAATCCCTTAGCATCAACACACTTTCTTGATGGAGTCCAAGAAAGAAAGAAGGATTACCCCTACCTGCTCAATCTCCTTCGCTGAGGCATCTGTTCCAAATCTCTCTGTTCCCTTTCTTCTCTGGTCATGCCTTTGTAGTTTGAGGTAAGGCCAAAGATGGGACGAGACCATTCATCTATTAAAAATTAAAACTGGTTAATGAAGACTAGGCCTCCGAAGTTTATCTCCAATCTGTTCTGGTAACCAAATACAGCTTTCTACATTACATCAAGTCTTTATGCTTTCCTTCTACCAAATAAATTATTTTTGAGCTTTCAGAATAGTGCTGTGAACTCCTGCACACCAGTGAACCGTATTTAAGAAATGGGAAGATGAGTTTCTTAAAGGCACAACATGTTTACAATCAGCTTGCAGCCCATCTGGATGGAATGCAGTACACGTGGGCAACAGCTGTTAGAACGCTTCCAGTCACCCAACAGCTCTCTAATATCCATGGAATAAACAGCCTTCTGGCAGCAGCCTCCTGCCTCTGCAGCATGCACATAAGGTGCTGAGAGAACCTGGGCAAAATGAATGCCCACCCCCTGGTTTAGCAGGAGAATGAAAGAAAGAAATGTGAGAAGATGCATGCAGAATCTCATGTAACTGTTTTCAGGAGCTCTACACACAAAGTGACAAAGATTTAATCTGTAGAATTAATACTACTACACAGATGATAGGAAAAACATGCAACAAAGACTGATGCCGAAATTAAATTACCAGAGAGATCTCACTGACACAAGGCAAAGGGAGGTTTACATACTGATTAGCTTCCCTGCCATATCCTTGTTAGGTCTCGACTCTTTGGGGTGTTTGTAAAGGTACATCACAGCTCGACCAATGCCACTGTGCTTCAGGGTTTCTTGGCTCACACTGGGCAGCTGCAGGATAAAGGAGAAGTCAGAAGACAGCAAGAAACAGGTGTCTGAACACGAGCGGTGTCACTGAACTTTGCAAAAACGACCAAAACTCACCTTCACGACAAACTTGAAAAATTAGTATTTTTTTACTTATCCCACTAGGAATTAAAGTATTGAACACCAAAACCCAGGAATCTGCCTAAACATTCTTGTGTTTTAAACAGAAAATTAACTAAGTTTCCAGAACTACTTACTCCAAATGCTTGTTTGCTTACATTACCTCACAACTGAGCTACTGCCTTCAAAGCATCCATTGTATAACGATAAAAACACGTACATGGCAAAAGAAATCAGCTGAGCTACAAATGCTCAAAGCCTACACTGAGTACAACAGGCTTTCTAATACATCTCACACTTCAATACATTTATCCAGACTCTGGACATTCCACAGCCCAACTCCCTGACAGAGGGGAGAGGACTTCATGTGTGTACTTCACCTGAGGCTCTCAGAAATGTCTCCTACACTGCCACAAACAGAGCTATTCACGTGTTGTGAACACTGGCAGAATTTTTGTAACAAGAGTTAAGTGCCTGAAGTTCCTTACACAAATCCTGCTCAGCTAGACAGCATGTCTAGAGCAGTAGACTGATGAAATGATGCAACTTTCAAGCATGCACATCTCTTCTGCAGTTTGCTTCCTTGTCTATTTCACCACATGATCCATCAGTAATAGCTGCAGTCCATTTAGCACTAAATATCTCCCCAAAGCACACGATTATAAAACCACAGAGACACCACAGATCAAAAATGGTTAGAAGTCAGTTTCAAACCTCTTGCAGGATCTTCAGAAGCTCCTCTCGTATCTTTAGTGCTGGCAGACTTCGGTCTGGAAGAGGAGAAAGCCACTCTTTGATGGCAGACATAACACCACTATCGATGAAAGTTTCTTTGAGGTCCTGCCTAGAAAGTTTGAGGAAGACAAAGAGTCATATAATACATCAAAATCTTAGGATGTGATGTTCCTTCAGCACAACAGTGCATTTGTATTTGTTTCACGTTAATTTAACAGGTAAAATTTCATAGAATTTTAGGGTTTTCAGGCCACCTGCTCAAGCATTTACTTGGAACCAATGAAATGTTTCACTGCATACTCAGTACAATTACTGTCCCTCCACAAAGTCTACCAAATGCCCAATATTCCCCAAGATGATGGGAGAGTAACAACTCACTTCTTAAGATGCATAACTACAGTGGGCAGCAAAGTTAATTTCTTTAGTGCTGGTTTCTTCTGTGTATTCAGCTGTCGATCCTCCTGTAGGGAGTTAAGAATCAGTGCAAGTTAATCAAGAGAAACCAGGAACTCTCATCCTTCACATTTAATGGACTAAACTTTTTCCTGTAAACGCTGTAAAGTGCAACTCTGGCAGGATTAACTTTGTGCCCTGCTCCATGTTCCTACAGCCCCAAAACATAACCTGGTCCCCACAGCAGGTGGTTGGAACTAAATAATCTTTGAGGCCCTTTCAGCTCGAAGAATTCTGTGATTCTATGATTCTCTCTAAAAAGGGTTCCCACCTTCTTTAGTCAAAGCTTCCCTTAAAGGCATCACATTAAGGAGATTCCCCCTAAAATTATTCCCCACGCCCACTTTATGATTCAGGCTGATGGTGGTAAAGGTGGACAACCTAGAGGTTGATGATGAAGGAGGGTGCAAGTAACACAAAAGCACACACACGTGCACTGTGCCAAAACAGAGCTTGGGTTGCAAAGTGGCTGTCACCAAAGGCCATTATGTCACTATCTATTCAGCGCTTGGGCTCTCATATCAAAAAACCCGTTACAATCAGGGGATTTATGTCCTGCTGTGGTAATTCCTTCCCACTCATACAGTGAAGGATCTTTTTGCTTTTTTTTTTTAATTGCAAGGGAAGAGATTCTTCTGATGCCCCTCTTCCCCTCTTCATGCCCTAGAATGCTCTGACAGGCACATGCCATAGCTCAGCTCTTCCTTCACTCCAGCATTTCAGACTTTACGGCTTCAACTGAAACATTTGACCACCATCTTGTCCAAGAAAGACTTTCCTGTCAAGAGCAAGACAGTCCCAGTTGTTTCCAGCATCACTGTCTCACTCTCCCTTCCTCCCCAAACACATCACTCTCCTAGTCTTGTTCTCAGAAGTATTTTATTTTTGCTGTTGGTATTTGCAGGATTCCTCTTTCTAAAGCTCTGTACACTGCCCCCAATTGCTTTTAATGAGTTCTGTGGTGCTGTTTGCTAATTCAGAAGATACCTAACAAAAGGCAAGACCCTGACAAACCTTGCAGAGTAACATATTAATCATGAAGTTCCTGCAACTGTGTTGCTCTACCATCACATACCACAGTACTGTCATTCCAATAGGGTTCTTCTAGGAACAAGCACTGAAGTACTACATACAGATGTTGGCAACTGTGTCATGAAATTAAAACAGTTCCTTGCTTGGTGTTTGATGTACTTGTTCATGTAGTTTAGAGAGCATATATACATCCTTCCTTATAGGACAGCTGATCTCAGCTGACCAAAGTTCAGCAACTTAACTAATTTTAATCTTTAAAATGAATATTTTCTCCAATTTTAGTGGAAGTAATATTGCTAATTCAGAATAGCAAAATAGCATTTAAGCAGTTATTTAGAAATTGGAAGCTTTCTGTGACATACATATTACTTCTCCTGAGTATCAGGAGAAGTATTTCTGTATTTTACTCATCACAAGATTTTCCCACGAAATGGAACTCGATTTTAAGGTGTCTTTGGAGCCTAGAAAACTCACCTCAGCAGCCTCATTCATCTTCACAATCATAGCACTGACCACATCATCTGCATCACTAATAAACGTTCCACCATCACGGTTCCGTCTGCGCTTGCCACTCATGCTCTTCTTCCGCTGCAGCATCATGTCGAAGTCTGACATGAAGTCCATACTGAAACGTAAGGAGAGAAGTTGCTCGTTGCCAGAAGACTGATCCTACCGTCACTGTAGGAAATATTTTCTGTAGCTTAACCTTTCAAAAAATCTCCAATAAATCTACAAGCATTACGTCTCAATGTCCCTGCCAGACCATTAGCTCTCCTCAGTATACAAACCAGAACACCTTCAAAGGGCTTCAGTGGCTCTGAGATACCCCTCGAAGTCTGCACGACCCATGTGAAAAAGCTGATACACATGCAATACCCTGCACTTAAAATGTGCTGAAGCAGCCCCTGAAGCTGACAAAGACTGACCTTTCCTGCAGCTGCACCACAGTGCTCTGGTGCTACTGAAGCAAGCAGGAAGGAAACAGGAGACATGCTGATGGCGAGTTTTGGCATACTTTTTCCCTGAGGAACACGCTTGCAACTCCCATGCTGAACTGCCACAGTACAGTTAGATGTTTGCTTTGTTTGCTACTGCTTTCGTTCTGGTTCTGAAGCAAACCATGTAATTCTGAACAAGAGATCTGCTATGGACTGCAAAGTACAACTGTCTGAGCTGGGAGAAGACCTTCTGCTCTATTCTGAGAACACGCTTTCTATAACAGTCCCGTGCCTTCCTAAACTAGGAGGCCCCGCCAGTCCTTGGAGGAGCCCTTTCACTCAAGTTGTGTGTGTGCTGTTAACAGAGGCATGTGTGTAGCACACTGACTTACTGTTTCCCTCTTTTGATATTATCATCAGAGTCTGATTCATCTGCTGTCTCCTTCATGTCCACATCGCCCTTCTCCTCTTCCAAGTCTTCCTGGTTAAAACCCTAATGGGCAAAGACAGTGGAAGTCAGCGTATGAATTAAGATACTTGTGCACCTGACTGCTATCTGCAGAGGATCAAGAAAGAGGAACAAAGGCCTCTTAATAACACACCAGTAACTATTCCAGCCAAAGAGCTGAAAATATTATTTAACCCAAACACTACATAGTGAATCCCAACCCTAAAGCTTCCCTATGGATACAGCATATCCTTGAACACAAATTCAAACCCGAAGGGGCATTCTGGAATACCTTCTCATGAAGGTTAGATCTAGCAACTGAACGAGAGACATCCACAAAAACACTTACTGTAAATTCCTCTTCTTCCTCATCACCAGATTCTCCAAATATATCTGCAATCAGGTTCCTATGAAGGTAACAATAACATTTTTCTATCTGGACAGCAACAGTGAGAAATGCATTTGTACAAAATTTCTGATGACTGTGTGGAGATACACTTTTCATTCTGCCATTTACTACTGGCTTTCCTCTTAATGCCACCAATGAAGGTGGACACTCGTTCTCCGGTTGGTATTCATCCATTCTTCACTCACACTATCTGCCATCCTGAAGGAATTCATATTCCCAGAAGCACTTACTCTTGTTCATTTCCAGATTCACTGTCGCTGCCAAACAGATCCTTCTCCTCTTTTTTCTTCCCAGCATCCTCTTTTCTTTCCTCCTCCTCCTCTTCTTCACTATCTGATACAGTATTTTTCTTCCTTTTGTTAGATTTCTCTGAAGCAGCATCACTGTCTGATTCCTCAACATCAGAAAGGATTCGCGCTTTTTTTGTGGCTGCCAACAGAAGGGAACATTACTACACGTCCTGTAACAGAGGTGACAACTGGTACAAACTAACCTCTCAAATGCGGTTTGGACAAGAGGGAAGTTGGCCAGCCTTCCTAAACAAAACCATTTTAATTTCTTAAAAAACATAGTCATCCTAAAGTGTTTTATTTAACCAGTAACTCAGCTTTCCATACACCCCACCTACCCATAAAACTTGGCGTTTTCTGACTACAAACTGACACTCACCCCTACTCTATGAAAAAACAGGAAAAATATACTAGAGAAATAACAGAAATGACTAACAGGAAAAATCAACATGACAACAGATGCCAGCATAAATCAAGATCACTACAGGCTTTTACTTCTATCAGACCTACTTATTACTCCTAAGTATTAGATGCACATTCACGCACAAATGCAGTTATAACAGTCTCTACTAACACAGTTGTTGTCTCAAAACAAATTTGTTTTATAGTTTCGCATTTATCTTAAGACGCTTTCTTTACATAAAACCAGTATTTTAACACCACTGCTTGTTATATCACATTTTTGCTTCCATACTATAGCTCCTTACGTGTTTTCTCATTGTCATCCTCACTGTCAGAAAGGATAGCTGTTTTCCTCTTCACTATCTTCTCCTCCTCTTTCTCCTCTTCATCAGAGTCTGATATTTTTCGTCTCTTTGGACCTTCCTCCTCACTGTCAGAGCCCTGAAATCCTTCCCTGACACGTTCATTATCTGAATGATGGGAATCATTCCGCACTTCCTCCTTCCTGTCCTCCCCATCACTATCCTCAGACTCTATTTCTTGTTTATGTCTGGAAACACCCTCGCTCTCTGAGTCACTGGCTGGCTGCTTGTGGAGCTCCTCGCTCTCAGAGTCACTGGCTGGCTGCTTGTGGAGCTCCTCGCTCTCAGAGTCACTGGCTGGCTGCTTGTGGAGCTCCTCACTCTCCGAGTCACTGGCTGGCTGCTTGTGGAGCTCCTCACTCTCCGAGTCACTGGCTGGCTGCTTGTGGAGCTCCTCACTCTCAGAGTCACTGGCTGGCTGCTTGTGGAGCTCCTCGCTCTCAGAGTCGCTGGCTGGCTGCTTGTGGAGCTCCTCGCTCTCCGAGTCGCTTGCCGGCTGCTTGTGCGATTCCTCATTTTCAAAATCACTACTGTGATCCCGGTGAGGTTCTCCGTTCTCAGAGTCACTTGCTTGATGATTTAAGGCATCTTCATTTTCAGAGTCACTTAAATGCCGATTTGGGTGGTCCTCAGTATCAGAATCACTGTCTTTTCCTCCATGTGCTGCTTCATTCTCCGAATCACTTACATTGTGATTCGGCGCTTCCTCATTATCTGAGTCACTGTCTTTATGCCTTGGGACATCTTCATTTTCAGAGTCTGTACCATGAGGCTCTCCCATTTGCCCATCATCTTCTCCATCACTGTGCTCATTCTGAAAGAGAAAAATAATCTCAGGCAACTAAGCAAAAAAAAAAAATATTAAAAACTTATAAATGGCAACAAGAAGTGTTCCGAATGTTTGCTTGTTCTTCCTCTATTACCCAAAATACTGCAAACAAGTATTTTCTGTACAGAATTATTAAGACAATTTGCATCAAAGGACTATCAAATAGTTCAGATCAAGAAACAAGCATTAAGAGGTCAGTGGAAGTCTGCCCACCATGCAGCTCAATAATAATTTAGAGATGTTAAAGAGAATTTAAAAAGCACTCAAACAAACATGTCTAAGAAGGGTCCAATACCTTGAGGCTAAATGCTCAGTGCTTCATTTTAAAAACTCGGACCTTGGGAGTGGTCCAGTCCAAATCCCCAGCAATAAGGCAAGAAACAGTATCTTGCACTTGGCCACTTTCTTGTTCTTAGGATCTCAATCAGATGTTTTTGTATCAAAAACATTTACAATGAAACTCCACACACTTTACTTTTCAAATGAAGCTCAAAAGCACTTCTTTGACAAGGGAACTTATTGAAGAGCACGTCAAAACCCAAAGGCTACAGGAATAAAATTTCAGTCAGACCTTTCAGAGCCTTATTGTTGACAAGTTTTGCATTTCACCATGTAAGAAGACAGACACAATGCCTCCCTCTCTTATGCTGAGAGCTCCCTTGCCTATCTGAGATAATAAGATCAGTGTATTTATGCATAGGTTAAAACTTTAGGAATGAAACACAATCCTTTATGTCTTTTCTATACAACAAATACTGAGCCACATGGTCCATTTTGGGAAAAGCCTTTCACAAGCCACCTGTGGGTATCATTACGGACCACAGCTTGGTTCATCTTTCCTACAACATCTAATTTCTACTTGGAAAAAAAAAGGATCTCCAGTGCATTTGTCTGAGAACACAAAATTAAGACTCTTGATCACTCACTTCATTAATGCAGTATGCCTGTCACTGACAGAATAATCCTGTTTTCCAGTGAAAAGAGCAATACTGTAAGTGGACCTCACTCCTCACCTAGGCTTTCCTCAGGGATGATCTCATATCTCAGCTACAGACCCTTTCCACTAGCACATTTGCAAACTGAGTATGTATTGTCCCAGGAGATGCTTCAAGACATGTGTGTCCTGGAATTTACAAATGTTTTTTGTCAGCACTGCAATTTCCTTGGAAAGAAATTTTCTATCTTTTCTTTTCTACAGTCATCCTACTCCCAGAAAGCCACATGCACTCCTACACCTACAACAAATGCTATTAATCTTCAAAACATATGACTAAGGAGGAATTTTAAATAAAATTAAGACTTTAATTGCTTTTAGGAACTGCTCCCTCTGGCATTACATTAAGTAGTAAGTATCACTACTTTTTAAGATTTTGGACTTCACACTTTCATCCCTTTGGCTAGCACTGAATAAACTAATCACTTCTAAATTACTGCAGAATCATAAACAGAACGTTACTCACAACGGAAAGCCAATCAGCACTACATAATTCCGATGCATGCGCTTCAAATACAACTTCACTATTTCCATGTTACTTAATGATGGCTACAAAACCGCCGCGGTGATAACCTAAGTAATTTCCTCTCAACCCTGCACATACAGCCATGTCAGTCTTTTGAACCATGCTGGTGGTATAATCCCTCATTTCTCCTTACAGAGAGGAAACATGGTTCTGTCAAAACCTGAAGTTGGGATTTTAAAGAATTAGGTAGGAAGATTATCAGGTTACAGAACTGAGGATGCATAGCTGCGGAAGTGTTCAGAGATTTTATTTAATCCTTTTTTCCCTCACAAACAAACAAACAATTTGATTGCACCCTCCTGCCCAGGATGTCCCACAGAACAGACTAAAACGTGTACGTGATTATTTCCTCTGACTGTATTACTGAAGAACAGAAAATCTGCAGAGGCGGAAACACAGATTTTACAGTAGTGCTACAGGTAAGGTCATTAAGAAGTACTGAAACAAAGAGTTCTACACCAAAACTGATGATTATAGTAACAGAAATTAACCCTTATTTTCCTACCATTTAATTCTTGTTAATCTGCCTTCTCTTGATTTCAGATGGCTAATGCTTAATAGGCACTGATAATCACATCAGCAGTAATAATGTATTTTGACAAACAAAACTAAGAAAAACAATACAAATCCTCCTGTTTCAACCACTGGGCTCACCACCTTGAAGACACAATCCAGACTGCCAGTCTAGAAAGCCTTTGGTTAACAAGTAAACAAAACAAAAAGCCAACTGGAATCCATAACAATCCTTAAACACTCAATGTTTCTAAAGTCAAAAGTGTGACTGCAGGTTATAGATCCACCTATTCAGAATATATTACCCAGTACAAAGAAATTGCTATGTAAAATACTCAGTAAGAAGTCATCACAATTATACACCAGCATTACCAGAGCACTTTCCAACCAACCTGGTACCACAGACCAGCCATCGTTCTTGAGAACGAAGGCATTTGGGGAGGGGGAGCAGACATGCATCCTAAGTAGCTCACACTGATTATCCTGTGGTTTGCACCACAGCATCCCAGTGGTTACAGCAGCTGAACTCTACTGTGGTATAAACACCTACAGAAAAAACATTCAGATAATCTAGGTGCCCTAACACAGGCTGGGCAGAGAGGAACCACTTACATGGGAAGCACAACCAGAGCTAACCCAAAGAGAGACCACTGTATTACATCACTCAGCTCTGCAGAGAGGTGACACACACTACCTCAGACTCAGCACCTTAACGTAACTGCATTTTCTCAAGCTGAGCTGCAACGGAGCTGACCCGCTCAGGTACAGGGAACAGACAGGGCACAGCCACCAAGTGCAAAGGTCTCATACCGTGAGTGAACCTCTGAGTGTTTTGGAACACACTTGGTATAAAGAGGGCTACAACTTTACATAAAGATGACTAAAGTCTGTAAGATAGTCTCCCCACCACCACACCCTGGGGTTTTTTTACTAGTTCGTCTCTGAGATGTTTTCAAAGAAATCAGTATGTAACTTCTGAGGTTTATATTTTTTCCTTTTTCAAATATTTAATTAAAATAAAAGATCAGACATCCTCAAAAACAAGTAGGTCTCAGGTAATTGTTACTGGTTTTTTTTTCTTGAATTCCTTTGCTTTCTTTTCTTCCTCCTCTTTATCTATAAAGATTTTGAGATGTCCTTCATGTTTTTTAACTGAAAGAATTCTGTAACATGAGGTTTTAGTACAGTATAAAATAAGGAATACATCAAAATCAAATTTACAGTGCTTTCCTTCTACACAAACGTTTCAGTTAGAAAGTTGTCTATTGGATCAACATGCAACAACTTTTAAGAGGTACTACACTGCTAATATATTAAGTTCAACAAAATTGACCCATCCACTACAATCTCATGAATGACAATTGTTAAACTGAGGCAAATGTAATAACCATCATAGGCAGATCCACAAGTTTCTCTGTTTTCAGAAACATTAAGATATTTGCGTGTGTTTGTTAACAGTCACAGTCAACCAGCACTTAATTCATGAAGACAGCAATGTCTTGGTGAAAGTGTAAGAATCTAAGTCATTAGAAATTTCCATGTGAGCCTGACTTGTACCAACACTGTAAACATGATTCCATATTCGTTACTGTACTAAAAACTGTGTGTTATCTAATTCTCTATGTCTAAAGCAGAATTGCTAAGGACATCAAGGAGAACATTTATAGATAAAGTGGGACTGGGGGAAGAAAAGCCAGAAAAGAATCGTGGAAAAGAAAAACCCACATACCTGAGACCTACTTAAGTAATTCCTCAGGATTCCCCTTTTCTTTAAAGTTAAGAACCTGAAAGAAAAGTTTGAAAGTTTAAAACTTCAGTTCTTGACACCTGAATTCTAAATTAGAGACGAAATAGTAATTAAATAGACTTAACTGATGAGGCTGTCTCAAAGGTTTTATTACCTTTGAGTGTCATTTCTCCCACATATGCCTAAAGATGAAGGAAATAAGAGAATATTTATAGTAAATATGATAAGCCACTGAAAAGTACTCCCTTTATAGACAGCTGCTCCACATTACTGCACTCTGAGTTGTATTAAGTTGATGTAGGTAAAAATGACAACGTAAGACTTCATAGCAAGACAAAATATTCAGATGTTGGTGATTTGAGATGATTCAAACAAAGTACTAATGTAGGAATGTTGGGCAGAAGGGAGTTTTAGTTTGCTTTCTTTTCATTTAATGGACTTTCGGAGGCATTTTATCTACGGAAGAATATTCAACTGCCATCAGAGAACAAAGCCATTAAAATAACACAGGCAGAGGAAGAGGATCAGTTAATAATGATAATAGTTCCTAGTACTTCTTCGGTTATTTAAAACTGAAAAAGACATGCTGAAGATTTAAGTAACAGTCAACTGCCTGTTCTTCAGAGCACATTTCCAACTACTTTGCCATGGTAAGTACAAATAAAATCTGACAAGAACATATAAGAAATAAGAACAAATGACCAAGTCTTCATACATGGCAGAAAAAGCTTCATATGACTGTAGTAGCACCATGATTCTCCGTGTTCTCATCACCATTACTTTTCTTTGTTAAAACTGAAGTACTAAATCCCTTTGAAAAAGTTTTCTCCCACAATGAAAAACACATTTTCTCTCCCACTGAAATCCTGATTGCCAAAATGAGATATGCTGCTTGACATTATATCAATTTCTTCCACTGAAAATATCAATGGGGAAGTAGGAATTCAATAAAGAGGTGGAGGAAAATAAATAAAAAAAAAGGATTGCAAGTTATACCACAGCAGAGTTGAGCCTTCTGACACATCAGGCTGCTGCAGGATGCACTGTGCACTTTATACATTTCAGAAATGACTTAACCACTGAAAACCCAGTGGCAATCCTGATCTTTACATAAACCACAACACAATATGCAGAACAGGAGGAAATTACTTTGATTACAACTTTTACAGGTATGGAAAAGTTCTTTGCTAGCAGAAGGCTTGATTTCCCAGATGAAAATTCTCTTCCACATAATTCTATTTCAAGTCACTGAAAATTTCTCAAGACCAGCATTTACCAAAAAAATCATTCTAGAGATCTAAAGGGGACCTTCACTTTTATCAGAATCTCTTTTCAAGCAAAACAACCAATCCACAAGTGGATTAAGTCAAGCCTCAAATACAACCCTGAATCAAACCACTACTGTCCTTTCCATGATTTAAAATACTCCAAGACAGAATCTCTTCAGAGGGAGAGCAGCTCTCATTCAGGAACCTCAGTCTGCTCCACACAGAGACCTACACCTTTGTGAATGACAAGGTGAAAAACATAGCCCAAAGAAGTTTTGCAAGTCAATGCTCACATCTGAGGGAAAAGACTGACGAGCAGATGACCTTTGGTGAGGAAAGCTGTATCTCCAAAAGATGTTTTACATTACCGTGCAGGATTTGAGGTAAAATTCCAAATTCTTCGTAATCCATTGCTTAGAATTTAAAAGCCACGAATTGCAATGCAGTATAACAGTATTACACTTTTTGCTGCTCAAGACAGTGAAGGTTATTTTAACAATTATAGAGAAAAGTTAAAAAGAAACCCTAAAACATCTGTCCTACACACTGGTCCAGAGATTATCTGACACATTTCTCTACGGAAGGCAGGATCCTTCACAACAACTGAACACCAGTTCGGTTAACAGAAGAACAGATCTTAAATATATATGTATATGAGTAATTTTTATCTTGATAAGGTTCCGGAAGTACCTCTGAGCGGTGCCCTACACTTCCATTCTCAGATCCAGAATGCTGCTCGTTTCCTTCATCTTCAGCATCAGATCCTGAGTCTCGTTCGTCTTGCACTGGAGTAGCTCCACCGTCATCTTCTCCGAAGTTAAGAAAAGAAAAGCAAAACTCAGCGCCCTCTCCCAGCGTTCGGATGCACAGGGCGCGCACAGGACAGCGCTATCGCCACACTCCCGCTTCAACAGCGAGAGGCAGCGGGCTCCTACCGGGACCCCGCCTCAGACACCCGCCCAGAGACCACAAACCCACCCGTGACGCGCCCGCTGACCGATGCACTAACGCACACCCGAACGCCCATCGCGCAGCGGACCCGGCCCAGCTCCCCGAGGCCCGGCGGGCGCAGGCCGGGCCCCGCGCACGACTCCGCGGCGAGGCGGAAGCGCCCCGGGGACTGCAGGGGCCGCTGGGGAAGGGGCGATCCCCGCCGCGCCCAGCTCCCTCCCGGCCAGGGCCCGGTGCCCCCGGCGTCCCTCCCGCGGGGCG
>VXBZ01004505.1:86686-115367 GCA_013399135.1 Heliornis fulica | reverse complement strand
GTTTCGTGTATCGGGCAACAAGGGGAGCACAGTGAATACAGTCAGGAGTGGAGGAATGAACACCCAGATCTTTTTGTCTTATTTCTAGTATGTGCCTGCATTTTTGCTAAAGCCTACTGTGAAGAGGACTATGAGAGATTTCTAACAGCGTGTTTCCTTGTGTCAGATGGGTGCTCTCTAAAGCCAAGGCTTGTTAATAAAATTTCCCTTTGGTACCTAACAGGGAACTATCTTACTTACTCTTCTGAGCTGCTGTGCCACAACCATGACACCTTTATGGTGTTTCCATGGCTGAAGTAAGGGAACACACTTTCTCCTTATTTTCTCAAACCAGCAGAAATCTAAAATAAAACTACCAATGAAATCAGTGGTGAAATTTGGCCCATCCACATTTTGTGAGTTTTAAAACCATCAAGGCATTGAGCAGTCTGTTGTCTCCAACTTTAGTAGAGGAACTTTATCTATCAGACAGCTCCTGTAGTCTACCTGCACTTGATTGATGTTAGCTTAATAATGATGATCGATTAGATCATCAGTGTCATCCTTAGAAAGAATGTACTTTGGCTAATGACATCAGTTGACTAATAGATTCCTGTTTAAATGTCAAGGGGCCAGAGAAAGACACTCTGCTAAGTACTTACATTATACCTTTTGAAAAAAAATCACACCAAGTCTACCTTACAAAGGACTTTTGTGCCAGAGTTATAAGTTTGCTATTTCCTCTACTACCGACAAGCAAAGAAGCAAAGCTAGCAAGCTTTGCTTGTCCAATGCTGCATCAAGCTTGAAGCTACAGCATTGGAAAGCTGAGAATGACTCCATTTGTCTTCAGAGTTTGGCTCAGACTTTCTAGAAATCTCCAGATATAAATCACTGAGCTGGTACCTGAGTGTTCCTTTCCCCGCTGTCACTACAGAGGGAATATCCTCCAGCCCTGAAACTCAAATTCCCTTCTTCTAATTCTATACACTTCCAATGAATGTCTTGAGAATATTTTGCATTGTTGTTCCTGCACACAAACTGTGTTTCCCTTTTCCCTCAAGTAGAAGATTCCAAATAAATTTTACATTAATATTATGCAGTTGATAATGATAATGAATGTATTATGCTATGGAATTTTCAAATGTAATATCCAATTGATTTTTAAAAATCAAGAAAATACTTGCTTAATTCAAACAGAGCAGGTGGATCTGAATGGGAATGACATTCTGTTACTACCTTCTGTATGGATGTTCACCTGGCACAAGGAGGCGGTTGAACGAGGGGTATGCTGTTCTGTGTGCAGATGTGTAACAGCACGGTACAAGACAACTTTGACTCTGAACTTAAATAAAAACATGCAGAACCATAAGCAGACCCATTCACCTTAATTTAGTAGTATATCTGAAAGATTTCTTGCACTGAAGTTTACTTACCAGATAGATTTACTTTATTCCTTTTCAGAAAATCACTGAAGTTTTAATTTTGTAACTGGAATTTGAATGAATGATTTGCATGGCTTCAAGGAAACTTCAAGGAAAGCCAACCACAGGTGCTGCCTGAGCAAAACAAACCAACTCAAGTCACTGAGTGAGGATATTCACTTAGAGAGCACTGCAGATTGGGTTGCTGCTGTGGGTATTCAGTTCACTCGAACACGTTCCTTCTGGATCAGACTGAGAGGAGTGCTGCAGGCAGCGGCAGGGAATAAGTGAATTAGCAGTGTGGATCCCCAGAGAGTCAGAGAAGAGGCTCTACGTGAAGGATAATCTTTAGCTGCCACTGAGCTCTCAGGAAGGTGGACTGGGGCGAGAGCTTTGGGGAGGAGAGACAATCTTCATTGTTTTTCACTGTCCAGAGCAGAGGGGAGGTAAGTTAGGGTTATACAAATGCGGGACAATATTTCATCATCCCAGCAAAAATCAGGAGCATGAAACAGAGGATGATGGGAGTATTACAGCATTCAATTTTACATGACCAGCTTAAGGTTATTCAGTGCAGGCTCACCCCCAAAAGACTTTTATTGGACTGAAACCTGACTGATAATGGACAGAATCTGCTGCATCCTGAATTTATATCATGGTTTTTCAGATGGCCTCTTTGGCCCTCATCCATGCCACCTTGCTCCTTCGGCACAAAGGGTTATTCACAATGTATGAGCATCATAGACTTGTGGTAACTTTTCTTTCCTTGCATCAAACTACCTCAACACTCCTGGGAAGGCAAAGACAAAGGCAATCCAGGGGCTGCCATGACCTTCCTGGATGTGGAGAAGTATTTTGTTTGTGCATGTTTCTGCTCTTCACAGGGTTTGACATAGCCTGAGGAAGTTTTAAATGAGCTAGTTCTACTCCCAGAAAAGCCTAGGCACTTGAGTAAAACAGCAGTAAATACAGCAGTATGGCAAATTGAGTAAATATTGAGTAAATGCAGCAGGACGGCACTTGAGTAAAACAGGCTGCAGGCAGACAAGGCCTCCTTGATGCGGCTCTGACAGTTGAAGGGGTAGTGCCTTGACGTTTCATTGCTCCCTATTGCTGCTCTAATCTTCTTACACTCTTGCAAGTTCTCTTAAACCCGCCTCAGTGAAAATGAGCGTGATAAATCTGAGCGTGCTGTTTAAATTAGTCTGCTTAATTTACCTGGCTCACCCAAGAGGCTCGGTGGGCAGTGGTAGGGAAGCCAGTCTGGAAGCTGTGAGGTCACAGAAAGTGGGAAGCCCATGGCCATGGGCTGCAAGTGTGTTTGTGTGTGTGGCTCCAGTATGCCCCACACACAGACATACTGTGCTCCCTGTCAGAGGAGGGCTGCAGCTCTGTAAAGCTTCTTCATGATAGGCTGGAAGGGTCCCAGGTCTTATTTTCAAGAGCATGACATATCACTTTTATATGTCTGACTTCAGGACATCCAGCACAGGGCACAGCGCAGGATAAAGAGAAACATTCATTGTCTCACTGCATGTTGCATAGTTTACTCATTTCTCCTTTATCTTGTCTAGAGAATAAAAATGTAGAGGATGTCTTTTAGCAAGAAGAAAAACAACCTGAAAAGAACATTCTTCTTGCTATCTAGCTGTTAATTTAAATCTTTAAAAGAGAATCATGCATTAAACCCATCAATTACAGAATACAGAACAAAGCATGCAGAAGTATTTGTCATTTTTGGAAGCATTTTTAAATTTTTTAACTTTTTTTTTCCTAGGATGAAAAATTAACTCTTTTAATGGCGGATTTTAAAAAAGCATCTTTTAAAATGTTCTGCCCAATACATCATTCGGTGACTCATGGCACAGAGTTGTATAGGTCATATCAGACTTCTTTCTTTAAGGATAACATGATGTCACAAACACGGCCCAGTGTGATGTGTCAGAGCACATGAGAGGTCATGCCTGAAATGTGACAGAAACAGTTCTCAAATTCACTTAAAATCTAAGGACAAACATCAAAGTGCTAGATAAATCTGTCTCATTGTGTTAATTGTATTAACTCTTAGGCTTTCCTGTAGCACCTCTAATCCTGAAATGTGACCATGAGTGAAAAAATATTTTCTATTTTAAGTATGGTTTAACAGGTTCTTTTCCTTTATTATTTTCCTTGAGAAATAATGACTGACATTGAATTTCTTTTTTTAGTGACCTACCTAGATTTAAGCTAAAAAAATAAAATTCTGAGAGACCTTTATAGTTCTGATTTCACTTGATAGGGTACTGTCATGCCTAGTGTTGTAATAGCATTAAAAGAAAGGTGCCACCTAGGAATCTCCATCCTTGAAGATGTTCAAAAGTCATCTGGACATGGCCATGGGCAACTGACTCTAGGTAGCCCTGCTTAAGCAGGGGGGTTGAACCAGATACCCTGCAGAGGTGCCTTCCCAACTCAACCCTTCCATGAGTCTGTGATTCTGTGAAATGAACAGCAGTACATTGACGCATAGGTACAAACATATCCTGAGTCCATGACTAAAGACACTTCTAGTTCTTTAGATTTAGACTCTCATATGACCACCAGCCCTGTGGAACACTTGGGCCAGTTAAACACCTATTACTGTGACTTCTCAAGTGCTTTGAGTAATGTGTTTGTCTGCTTTCAGATTGATTTTGTACAGAGTAGCAGCAGTGATGAGAAGGTTTTGTTTAAAATGGACTGAGAATTACAATATTTAAATTATTCTCTAACCGAAGCCATGAACACATGTATATACATGCATTTAATGAATTAGTAAAAAATTGAGTTTTATTCTTCTGATAATAGGCACACAGTTCTTCATAATATATTTTATGAAAGTGGTCACAGTCAGCACCTCAATGAGAGTTTACACTTAATATTTCATTCCGAACTTTCTTACAAAAAAAGACATCCATTTTACAATATCACATTCTGGTAAATTTTTGATTGGGTCCGCTCAAAAATAAGGACAACATTTGCCTTTGCCTGAGGAGGCCTGCCTCATCACATGAAACAGCTTAGTTTTTGTATATGGCAATTAATTGTTTCAAATTTCTCATCTCTAAACCATTGCAGCTCCTTTTCTTCTCAGTTGTGTGCATTGATGCAATAATCTTTTCCTCTTTACCTGCAAAATATAGAAGGGCAAACAAAATTATATACTGTGTCTATGCCATGAGTCTATCAATCAGATCTATATAGCATTACTGTATTTATATTGAAATATTTCAATCAGGATTTCTAAATATTCCTTAATAGAGCAACTGTAAATGTCAATAGTTGTCAGATGAAAACTGTTATGTCTAAATTCTGTGCTTATTAACATTTAGCAACTTCTCTGGAGTAATTAATTGTCCTTTCCTATTGAAAATCTTTGTTGTTTGGTAAAAGTGCCAGTTTTTTTGAAGTGTGGGAACGAAATTAATTTGATATATTTTCCTAAAAAAAATTAAAATCTTTAATTTCCTGACTCTTCTCTGAGAACAAGTGTGGTTAAAAAGGGTTGATTGCTCTTTTCTAGTACTGCCATTGGAGTTATGCTTGGGATGATGCAAGTCATCATTTCTTCTTCTCCTAAGCTCTTCTAAAATGTCACTCTTGACATATACTGTATATACACTGCAAAGTGTGCCCAGATCCCATATCCAGGCTCAGATCCAAACCTCTGGTCTGGCCAATTTTTCTGTTTTTTTACTGCATACAATCCATGCACGTTGTCTTTGCTTCTATTCTCATGCATCAGTTCGGAGAGAGTTTGGTGCTAAGGAGTTACAGGAACACATGCCAAAGCCCTTCATACCCCTTAAGCAGAGCCACTGGAAGGACGAGCTCATGGTAGAACCTGTCTGCCCATAGCTACCTCAGCCTATGTCTGGTGTGCCCCAGGTTGAATGTGGGCAGACGAGTTTCCCTGGGATATGACTGGCTTTGCTTAGCTCTCAGGTGGCTCCTGCTTGCTGAGATAAGGACAAGTGAGATGTTTGACTGTATTTCACTGTAATGACACCCAGGTTTGGTTCAGCTAGATCAGAAAAGATGCAGCGAGGGAAAGTCAGGCCATGCAGAGACACAGACTGGCCGAGCACGGTACCACTGCTAGGCAAGGCTGAGAATGAGAATGGGATGACAGTGGCGACCGGTCTCCTCTGCTTCCTGGGCACTGAAAAGCAAGCATAACATCCTAAATGAAAACCAAATAGGTGCTAACAAATAGACATGTTCACACACCACTATGTTAGTGACAAAGCACTTGGGCCTACGCTCAGGGAGCAGCAGACAGAGCTGTACCCCCATTTATATAGGTGAGGAAGGCCCAGTGCAGGCACACCTGGGCAGGCGGCAGGGAGTCCCTGGGCTGAGTCACGGACAGGTTCCCGTCTGGCCAGTCTGGCTGCCATGGGCTTTGCAATTTTATAAAGACAAGGTACGGAGCCAAGAAAGGTTAAATCTCAAGCAAAATGCATTTACTCTTCAGAGGCACATCAGGCTCCATGAATAACACTCTATCCCAGACCCTTGTTTCAGTTTGTTCCCTGTTCCTATCTATATTCAGAAGAAAGTGGAAGCTAGATCCTTAAAATATTTATAAAGCGTTTTGTGCTTAGTCTAAGTTCTAAATTTAACTTTCCCCCTAAAGCCACAACACATTCTTGGTAATAAATTCTCTCTTTATTCCTATTTGGGAAGGAAAAGACCTTGTTTATTTTTAACAATTCAGTTCACAGGAAAAGTTATAGCATAGCGAATGGCAAGTAAATTAGCAGTTCTCTCTATTATCCAAACCAGCAGGTCTTCTATTAACAGGGGCAGTTTGTAGCCCCTGGATTACATGATCAATCAGGCAGATAATTTTTCTTTAATTTCAGGGAATTAAGTAATTGTAAATCAGTCAAAAGCTGCGTGCAGGACTTATATTTACCTGTGCTGAGTTCATTTATATGATTTAATACCACTTTCTGACTCATGGTTTTGTTTTGGGGTTTGGTTTTTTTTTTTCTGAAAATGGGGCTGCTGATTGTATATAATTTATCCCAGATTAAGGGCAGTTGTTAAAGACTCTCTCCAGCAAGTCTGATGCAGACAACACCTTCAGTCTTACTTTAAGAAATGTGCTTAGAAAGCCTGACACTCAGCCAAAGGGATGTTTATGATTCACAGGCTGGGAAAGGAGAGCTATTCCATCTACTCTGTTTTGTCTGCAAATGTAATGGCAGACTGGTGTGGGGTTTTCTGTTTGTTTTCTTTTTTTACCAGGCATGTAGCTGATAACATGCATAGTAACATGTAGCATGCTAATGTTAGCTGGACAAGGCAGCTCAAATGAAACTTAATACAGGAGTTAGATTTGATGTCCCCCTTCTGAGGCTGGATTTTATTCAACTGCAGTAGGAAGCTCTAAGTAGTATGTAGCAGAGGCTGCCATTGGGAGCAAGGTGGGACTAGGGTGGGTAGGGGGTGTGAGGAATGCATCTCCATATTTTGTCCTTCTAAAAAAAAGACAGATGAAACCTAATTGAGCTCTTTACCTGTAGATCGTTACTGTCTGATGGTCATACTTAGGAAGCAGGAACCTTGATTGTGGTTTCTTCTAGATCACTTGACTGTCCATAACTATTTGCTGCATGTCAGCCTCCAACTTAGTGGCCCGAAGATTGGAGCAGCTACATGTGTATGTGTACTTTAAGCTCTTTTTCTGAGTTGGTGCCATTTAGTGGAGTCAGACTCGAACCAGTTGATGCTGGGAAACCTGGAGTCTGATACAGGGAAAAGCGTAGCGTAGATAGGTGATACTACAATCATTGACCTCACCAGCATCTGCAGCCGTAGAGGGACATGAAGCCCAGCAGAATCCAAGACTGGCCTGAAATATTCCATGGCCTAAATGAGTTTCTTGGAGACTGAGGAGAATAGAAGTAACACAAAGCCATGCTTCTAAGCTCTTGGGTAACTGAAGGTCTGTTTTAAGACAGGTGCAAGACCAGAGATCTTCCTCATAAATTCAAGCAGCAGTCAATTGCACTGCTGGATTGTGCTGTTCCACCTCTGAAGATTAAAAGAATTGGATGGCTGAGATTAAAGTATACTTTTACTGTGCAAAGGCATACAATCCACCTACTCAAAGAATTAGATGAGTCATTCAAAAATTCAGTGCACCAATACATTAGTTTTTAAACACAAACAAAATCTGAATTAACAGTGGCAGCAGGTTTGAAAAGGCTATGAATGGGCACATACTTGCTTATGAGACTTTGGTGGAAAACGTTTATGGTTGTTTTATGGCATTTTAAAAGAATAAAACAGTTTCTAGAAAGGCTAACATCAGAAGAGAGGGTGGATAGATGTATTTCTGCAGGCGGTCCCTGCTGCTGCTGGGTCTGCACTATCAAGGACAAACAGGCATGAAGATGACTGGTATTAAAGAACAGAAAGCATCTTTAGATCATCCAGTCTGAAACCCTTTGTGCATCACATGCATGTAGACCATTGTCACCTCTAAGTTGAATTCAGCAATAAGTTTGATGAAAGGTCTTCCAGAAAGGTACCGAGTCCTGTTTAGAAAACACTCGAGGACTGGTGAGCCCAGCTTTTGACTATGCAGTCTGGGACAATGGTCACTCTGTTTCACCATCCCAACAGTGTGCTTCTGCTCCAACTTGGAGATGTGGGACCCATGTTTACATCTAGCATCCACATCTGGTACATTTCCTCATTGCGTTAGAAAGCTCAATGTATCAGAGCAGTAGACATTACTGTTCAGTGGATCAGATGTCTTAATTACCATGCCAACTGTAATTGATGCAGGAGAGGAGCTTTGCTGGAACACTGAGCACTCTGCTGTAGGCTAGGATGTCTCTGCTGCTCCTGGGAAGCTGAATTACCCTCCATGGCTGTAAAACAGAAATTGTGTGAAGATGATTGAGATTTTTAGCATCCTGCTACCTCTGAGAGAGCAGTGTGATCTCTGCCCTGGGCGTGCTCTTCCACAGACTCCAGACTGTTCCTCCAACCTCACTGCCCCATGACTAAGGCCAGGGTTCAGCCACAACTTAACAGTGACTGAAAAATGTGTTTAGGTCTGGGCAGTACAGTCAAATTGCTTCTTTTCAATAACAAAAAGGCTCTTCAGTGCTGCTGTGGCAATACAGGGGTACCTTACAGTGAATAACCCTTTATTTTACAAGCACTTAAAGGGGACTTAGACCTGAATTTCAAGACCAATCTGGACATGTTCCTGTGTGATCTAGTCTAGATGGTCCTGCTTGAGCACGAGGGTTGGACTAGATGATCTTCAAGGTCCTTTCCAACTCCTAACGTTCTGTGATTCTGTGTCTTTAAGTGCCCGGAGTCTTTAAGTCCCCTGAGTTCTGGGCCCCTCAGTTCCAGAAGGACATACAGCTCCTTGAGAGAGTCCAGCACAGGGCCACCAAAATGATTAAGGGAATGGAACATCTTCTTTATGAGGAAAGGCTGAGGGAGCTGGGTCTCTAGCTTGGAGAAGAGGAGACTGAGGGGTGACCTCATTAATGTTTATAAATATGTAAGGAGTGAGTGTCAGGAGGATGGATACAAGCTCTTCTCAGTGATGGCCAGTGATAGGACAAGGCGCAATGGGTCCAAGCTGGAGCATAGGAGGTTCCATGTAAACATAAGGAAAACTATGCTCATTCACTGTGAGGGTGACAGAGCACTGGAACAGGCTGCCCAGATAGGTTGTGGAGTCTCCTTCTCTTGAAACATTCAAGGCCAGTCTGGACATGTTCCTCTGGCAGGGGGCAGAGGGGTTGGACTAGATTGAGGTCCCTTCCAACTCCTGACATTCTGTGATTCTGTGATTCTGTGATTCTGTGACTTTTTAAGTAGCAGAAGGAGGCCAGAACTGTGATGCAAGCTGATTGTTTTTGGAGTCTACATGTAAGCTATGCAAAGGAACAGAGAGCAGAAAGTCACAGGTCAGGCTCCCTGACCTGACTAGTACCTCTGCAATGCACAGGGCAGGCCTGTGAGGCAGTACTAGCTCATGTCCTCTACAGGAGCTAAGAAGTCCCATGTCTCAGCAAGACTACCAGACATGGATGTAGCATGTAGCCAACACAGTCAGACTACTGCTGTTTCCTAAATGAGCTCAGCAAACACCATCCCAAGGGTCTACGTGCCTTCAGCACAGCTTTTAAATCAACATGTTCAGCACCCCGTGCTCAGGCTTTTGGACTCGTAAACGTTAGCAGCCTGCAGTTTCTGTGGTGATATACCAATTTCTTGATTTGGAGGCCTTTACCACTGTTCTGTTTAGGAGAGTGTATACAGGGACTATGATGCCTGGGCCTCATCTGGAAAAGAAGAAATCCAGCTGTATTTGTCCCAGTGCTCCTCCATCTCCACTGCCTCATCCTTGGGATGACACATGTCACAGGTGAAATAATGTTTTCTTCCAGAGCTCAGGAGCAGACTTGTTAGTCACTGGAGAACTCAGCACAACTCAATTAAATTTCTTCCACTACCTAATTGACATTTAGTCAGCTAGGAAGAAAACAACACCAACAGAAAACAGTCCTTGCTTTCAGTTAAGATGTTATGAAACTTCATAACATCCCGACTGGCCAAATGTGAGGAAGAAATTAGGAAAATCTGATTAGACATTGCATGGCCTCTCCTCCAAGATTAAATGTAATATATTTGTGGTCAAAGCTTCCCTTGTGGATCCTCCTACTCGTGTCAGGCACACAAAAGAATTAAGACATCTGTGACAGCGTGGTGCATAATGTAATATGTAATCTGTGGTCACAAGATGGGCTAACTCTTCCAGCCAAAGAAGGAGATATGTCTGCAAAGGCTGGAAGGCTCTTAGCATCTGTGATAAACTTCATCTCTGAAAGTGAGATGGACATACACAGCCATTGCCATAGTAATGCCAAGCATGACTCAGCTTTGGATTTTGTAGGAGATTGCCCTTGAGATTGATGCAGGACAGCTTTGGGATCACCTTCTTACAAACTGTTTCCAGCACATAGCAATCCCCAACAACATTATTTGAGCTATTAGGTTTTTGCCTAAGAATCCCTGACATAATCACATAAACATAAGAAAGCATATAATTGTCAGGATCCTACTGCCTCTTAGAGTACTGTGATGTTGGGACACAAAGTGTATGAACTGTCCTGTTTCTCCAGACCCTATGGAGGGGGTTAATCAAGAAGCAACAGGTGAAACTTGACTCCAATAGACTTTTGACCTTGCCTTTTTTTGACCTTTTCTTTGTGATAGTTGGTGGAGTGAGTGATACCAGAGGTGAGTTGCAAAATGGTTACCAGCAACAGTTAAAAGTATATGTGTGCACATTCCTCTGAGTGCTGGGAATGCAAGAGGGAGGAGAAATCAGCTTTCATCTAATTTTCACCACACCTAAATCTCATGTGGTGTCATTGCACAAGATGGACCATGGATTTTTGGTTTGTTTTTTCTTTGTTTTTCAAAAAGGTTGAGTGGTTCTTGTCAACCTTGAATGAAATTGAAGAAGATTCTTCTAGATTGAGATGCAACACAACCAGTGCAAAGCTGCTTTTACAAACCTCTTTCAGAGGGTAGTTATGATTACCTTTCCAACAGAAGAGATGCATTCAAGGAGTTATAGCCTGGGCTTGATATTCAGTATTTCATTAAAGGTTTGGATGATGGAATAGATGGTATACCTGTTAAACCTTCATATGACACCTACCTGGGAGGGGCAGCATGAATGGCAAAGGACTTCCGTATTCTTGACAAACAGAAAAAAAAAAACCCCCTACAACCCACTAGGCTAAAAAGCTGCAGGCCAATAAATTGAGGAAGAAAAAACACAATTAAAATTAGGGTCTTTGGTAGACACAGATCTACAGAACAGTCTAGGAATTACAGCAGATCACAACTGAACTTGCATCAACCATGTCGCATTGTTTACATATGCAAGTAAATTATCACCCCAGGGTGTTTTACTCACAGGTGATAAGGCTTCATTTTAGTCTTGTGTCCAGTCTGATGTCCACCATCCCAGAAGATAGATGTAGAGTCTAGAGGGGTAGGATGGATGATACAGCCCTAGAAAACAAAGCGTATGTGAATAGATGAAAACAACCCAGAGGAGTTAATATAAAGAAGACCGAGTGAAACGTCACAGTCACAGTCTCCAAATAATGTTTTGGTAGGATGAAGATTTATGGGCTATGTTGATATTGTGGTTGGGTCTTATGAAACTTTAGCAATGTTAAGGAAAAATTGATACAAGAGGATGTGGAGTTTCTGTGATCCTATCTTGAGGCAAGATGATGGTCTGGTGTATCTCAGCCAGGACCATCAGACAGGTGAGGCTGACTGGATGCACAGCTGCCAGCAGCATGGGTGTCATATCCTTCTGCTCTGCCACAGTCATCAAGGAATAATTTGTGGTGTATTTCTTATATCCTACCTCCTATTTTCGCTTGGATTGAGCTTCCCATATCCAAGACACTGGGTTTTCTATCTCATTTTCACTCATTGCCTATATTTTACCTGCTCGAGAACACTTTTCTGTGCTAGTTCTTTATGGTTTTACCACAGGAGCTTTTATCTCATCTCCTGAGGCTGGATTAGTAGCAAAAAGCCTAATCTGTATTTCACCACATGGTTCAGAAGACATGGAAACAAAAGGCCTCTACCACATTAGAGAGCATGTCAAAATTACTGACAAAACTGAAGTTCACAGTGTCTGTGAAGCAGGCCAGGATCCTGAGTAGGTAGGAAACACTAGTGGTCCCAAGTTGCAATAAGCATAAAGCAGCAGTTAAGAGTAATCCCTTGAAGTTAGTACATTTATGGTGGTGTAATAAAGGTCTGGCTGAGAGGAAGAACAGGCTCAAAGAAACTTGACTCATGTTAAGTTATCATAAGATCAGCTTTAGCCCCAGTAGACTTAAGCTTCTCACGCTGATTTTGATTAAACTCTTGTCACATGTAATATTGATTTCAACTGGGTTATGTCTGTCCACACAATGTGAAGTAGTTGGACAGCATAGAAGGTCTGTGTGTCCTTCAGAAAATATATAGAAAGTAGCCTGCCCTTCCAGCATTGATTATTGTTTCAATACATGCAGGAACAGGGAAGCATTATGCATGTGCATTTCCCAATGGCTAGTTTCAGCACTAAAGGGAGAAGTAACATTTGCATTCCTTAAAGAACTGATTGAGATTCTAAAAACAGATTGGAAACTTAATGGTAAGAAAGGCACAGCTTGAAAGTCTTTACTTTTTGGCATGAAAGTGTGGACCAGATTGACACAATCTGTGACGTAGTTTCTAATGAAGCATTTGTAATGAGACATTTAAAGCAACTCAAGAGGCCTCTCTATCCTGTTGGGAAAGGAACACAAGGAGCACATATTTGAAATTCATTCAGCATTGAATACATAAACCGATCTTGACATGAATTTAGAGTAGGATTCAATTGTAGATTGGGGGAGAAGTNAAAAAAAAAAAGAGAAACAGATGAATTAAGAGCTAAAATAGTTGGAGGAAACTCTTGGGAAAATTACCAAGAAGAGAGAGAAATTTCTGCTTATTGAACTGTTGAATCATGGAACTGTTTTCAGTTGGAAAACTTTGTGCTGAAATGTCATGCAGAGACAAATTCGGTTTTGATCAGTGGGTAGGTGGGAAGGGTGGGACCTCCCAAATTCAGTTTCTCGTGCACATCTTACTTATTGCAGGCAGGGAGGCACCTTTGGTGCTCACTAACACACAGCAACAAGCCCGTTTTAAACCTCTAATGTAGCTGGGATGAGTGTGATCTAAAAATTTTTTTTTCTTGGTGTTTAAATGTTTATTAGTTAGGCAACTGCAAACATCCCACTATGCCTGATCGTGACCCACTAACATCTGTCAAAATCACAGTTTACCTTATTCCCCTCTTGAAATACACCTGTTTCCCTAAAGAAAGCCATAACAAATGAATGACTGTGCTTTAACGATTTGACCTTGCTTCTGTAGCTCTGTTTTCCGATCCTAAAATATTGGGTTTGCTTGCTTCCTTTGCTAATTAGTTAGGGATTAATTTTCTTCCTAATCTGTTTGTGTAGCTCTTTGAATATTAAGTGTTTTTAAGTGCCAAATATTGCTGTTACTGCTGATTAAACTATTAGGTAATAATCAGTAGCTGAAGTAGGACTTCCCAGAATGAGAAACAAGTATGGCACTCTTCCATCCTTTTTCCCGTCTGTGGAACAGGTGACTGGCTCTGAAGTGCCCCTATGACATATTTGTAAACACCTTGCTGAGGCGTATATGACTATATGACATTGCCGCATACACACCTGTGTTTAACACTTGATCATGAAATTAAGTTTTAGATGCAATGGCAGCTATGGCTTCCAAGGACATGAGTAGCATGTGCAGCTGTCCTTTAGGACTATAACCCAGATGTGAAAACCCATAAAGACATTTGTTCGTGGGGTCTGACTTTTGCCCCAGTTTCTGTGCCTGATATTTCCTCTTGGCTGGCTGTAGGCCTTCAGAGGTGCTAATTGAAAACACTAGGCAGGAGAAATTAAGTGGAAGTTGGGCTGAGTGAACCTGGGCACAAGCTGTCTCCTGTAGCACATGAACATCGGAGAAATGGCTGATTACAAAAGCTGTCATCTTCCTCGTCAGTGATGGACTGAAGTGTAGCATGGACACAAGGGAAATTCTTGCCCTGGCCACGATTTATGAGTGATTTTGCTGTCAGGACACAAGTCAGGAAGGAACTCCCAACTCTGGCCTCCATGTCTAGGTCTGCAGCATCTTTTAGGACTGGGCTGACAGTACTGCGCTGCGTTGTGTCATGGAAGGAGTTGGCTTTATGTTGTAGTGTAATAAACACAATTGTTAGTATGAATTTGCTAACAAATGAAGGTAATTGGGTTCTTTAGGAGGGAATGAGATGACAGCTTTTACTGTACTTCAAATATCAGTCCCAATTACTGTAAATACGATCATGATGCAAAACATTAATTAGGAAAATCTGAACTGTTTGAAATGTAGAGTCCCATATGAATGATTAACTACATGCAAAATATTGTGCCTGATTAGAAGCATTCTACTGAGACATCCATCTGTGAGCTCTGAAATAAACCTGGTAGGAGAGGAGGAGAGATCACAGCACTGAGGGACTGGCATGGCTGATATGGGTACTAGGCCACATGTATCTCATGTAGGGTCATAGGGCTTCCAGGACAGCAATGTCTGCGTGTCCTGTATTTTTCACTGTTAGCATCTTCAGAAAGAGTATTTCTGGGGTAAGGAACTGAGGCACTGAAACAGTACATAGCTGGCTCAAAGCCCCCTAGGATGACAGCACCGGGGAATAAAGTGAGCGTTGGTCTTCCAAGTCTTAGCTTAACTCTAGCTCTTTCTATGCAAGTGTGGAAGTGGCTGTCCACAGAAAGACGGGAAATACAACTTCTCAAAAAAGACAATGGTGAGCACACAATTATGGAAAGACCGAGAACTACGAAATTGCCTGCAGGTCACCCAAAGTGCCCTTTTCTGGTGGTGGTAATTCTTGTGATACTGCATCAGCAAGTGTTCATCAATTTTGCTAATGAAAGAACCCACCTAGAAATGCTGGAACCAGGTATTTCCTATAGGACAAACACATCCACTAATTGTTTCCACTGAGTCATGGGCAAACCCTAAATGGTGAGGGACATTCTGCAGAAGTAAGTAATAACTGGATAAGGCCTTTAGGACATAGCTTGGTAACAGAAATAATTTAGGGGAAAAAAAGGGAAAGAAATAACCATTAGTCTTGTGACTTAGTTTTATTCATCTATTCTTTGGCAGACAGAGGGACCATTCGAGCTCAAAACACTTTTATCTGCTGGTTTGTATCTTATTTGAAATGCACTGGTCTTCTCAGTTCATTAAAAATACTAAATAACTACGCTATTGCTGTTTTATCATGAAACTTGGGTATATATTGCCAAATGAGCTATTTTAAGCAAAATATTCTGTTGTAGTCTAAAGATACTATTGTTCCCCATTTGGACATGAGTCTGTAGCTACTGAAACATAAAAGCTGACAAAATGGCGTTTCTTTGTCAAAACCTTGGTGAAAGCGTCAAGCGACAAAGGATAATTGTTCATGGCTTGGACTCCTTTTTCAGTCAGTTCTTAGCCTGAAAGTTCCCTCTCTTTTTTTGGTGATGGTGCCACATTCATTGCTGGTAGAACTGCTCGCCACCAGATCACCCACCAATCCAGCTGGAGCATGAATATATGCTCCCATTTCTGTCAAATTACTCGCATCACGTGCTGTGGTATTTATACTGCCTCCATCTTCTGTGCCAGCTCTGGGGGGAACAGATGATACCCAGAGCAACACAAACCCCGCTGATACAAAATTAACTTGCTTTTGAAGAATTTTGATCCAGCAGCACTTTGCACCAGGTGGCTGCAGCACTTTTGATCCAATACTGGCAGGCGCCAGGTCAGATTTGCAGCGCTGAGTACTCAGAGCTGTGTGCCCAGAGCTTGCTCTGATCATGTCATGAGCTTTTCTGCTTTTCTTTCTCAGTGGTTTTAGTCTTCTCTGTCTCTTTCAGATGGATAGTCTTCCAAAAACAATGTCCAATAAACTTCCCCTGCTAGTTATGCTGACGTATGGCCTTATTAGTGACGTGTGTGTATTTTGGGGGCAGATAATGGTGTTGTTTATTCTCTGATTCCCTAGAGTATTATAATTGATGCTTATATTTATCCCAAAATGGAGAGTGACTGTTACATTCATTTGTTCCAGAGCAAATTGGACTGCTGCGTAACAATACAATGTTATAGAAATTATATAAGAATATAATAATGACAAATTATGTAATATCCTAGCCTTTGAATTTGTTGTCTCAGTGTGCACTTTTTATGATGAAATAAAACCAGGTTTTTTCACAAGCAGCTTACAAGAATTTCACTTCAAGTGCTCTACCAGCTAATTGTCTAGGAGCTCTTCAAGAAATTCCCTAACCCGTGATGATCACAGTGCTGCCATTTACCTCTTGTTGATTCTGGAGCAACAGTTTGTAGTGGGCTGTTTTCATGGAATAAATGAAGTTAATGAAGGTAGGCTTAATTGTCCAAATTTTAATGGAGATAAATGCAGAAAACACACAGGAAGCTGTAAGAGGAGGGTTTTTTGCTTGGGGGGGGTGTGTGTTTAAAATCTGGTGCTAAAAGGTGGTGCAGGTGACAAAGGATAAATATTGTTAACTGATAATGAAAATGGTTATTCACTGCTCTTGTCTCTGCTCAGTTCTATTTGAAAAGGCCTGTGCTGTGAAGGTGTCACTGACACCTTGCTGCATGGTTCTCTCAGCAGAGATGTACCTGCTCTTCCTAACATATCTTGAATTTCCACTGTCAGCACCAGAATTTCCCTCTGAGGATGGCTGCATGGAGGGAACAATTCCCATGGGATTGATTTCCCAGTTCAGTCACAGAATCACAGAATATTAGGAGCTGGAAGAGACCTCGAAAGATCACTAAGTCCACACCCCCTGCCCAAGCAGGATCATCTAGAGTAGATCACATAGGAACTGTCCAGATTGGTCTTGAATGTCTCCAAAGGAGACTCCACAACTTCTCTGGGAAGCCTGTTCCAGTAATCCATCACCCTCACAGTGAAAAAGTTCCTCCTTATATTAAGATGGAACTTTCTATGTTCCAGTTTGGAACCATTTCCCCTTGTTCTATCACTGGCCATCACAGAGAAAAGCCTGGATCCATTCTCCTGACACTCATCCTTTATATATTTATAAACATTAATGAAGTCACCCCTCAGTCTCCTCTTCTCCAAGGTGAAGAGACCCAGCTCCCTCAGCCTGCCCTCATAAGGAAGATGTTCCACTCCCTTAATCATCTTAGTTGCCCTGCGCTGGACTCTTTCAAGGAGCTGTATGTCCTTCTGGAACTGAGGGGCCCAGAACTGGACACAATAATCCAGGTGAGGTCTCACCAGGCGGAGTAAAGAGGGAGAAGAACCTCTCTTGACCTACTGGCCACCCCCCTTCTAATATACCCCAGGATGCCATTGGCCTTTTTTGCCACAAGGGCATACTGCTGGCTCATGGTCATCCTTCTATCTACCTGGACCCCCAGGTCCCTCTCACCTGCACTACTCTCCAACAGGCCAGTCCCCAACCTATACTGGTACCTGGAGTTGTTTCTACCAGCAGGGCAAGAAAAGCCTCACCTATGGCAGATGATGCTGTAAGTATCTCTGTCGTTCACCTTGCTGTCTTACTCCAGGACCCCTGATCTGAAATGCAAAAATGCACTGTCACTGAAAGAGCTTTCCAAAATACATCCCCAAACTAGGACAGCTGTCACTGATGCAAGTCCTGCTGGTGTTTGTTTTAGGCATGACTTGACTCACACATATTTGGTAGTGTGTTGCTCTAGTGCTCAATTTAGGGGCAATGAGACAATTAACTCATGAATATTTGCATCTGAGGTAGTTGTTCTCCTTCTATTGATGATGGGTGCTTCTGGATTTGGCTGAGGAGCAAACAGTTTCAAGAACTCTAGGAAGTGAGCAGGAAGAACTGAAGATGATTGCTTTCCAGAACAGCTAGACCCTACAACTACAAAACAGGTTATACTCTTTCTAAAAGCAGAGACAGCTGAGAGACACTAAGCAATGCAGGTTGGCAATATTATGGAGCACAGTGAACATAGCCATCTTTCCACCTGAAAACCAGATGAAATAGATGTTTGCTGGTTCGGAGATAGCTGAGTTCTAGCACCACCTCTTGGCTCCCACCTGTAGGTATGGGATGATTCAAGCTGAATAAATGAATGACAAGGAGACAGAAATCTTAGCCCTTTTGGGTAAAGACAAAACAGTTTTTCTTGTCTTCTTCTCAAAGAGATGTTGTTTCCTCAGCTAGAGGCACAAAGGAAGCAAGATACCAGCCTTGCAAGGCACTGCTGGTATTTCTGGTATTTCTCATGAAAATTTGAGCCTTGGTTGATCATCTGCACTGTTTATATTGTGGAAGAATCAGGACTTCTACAATTTCTTCCTTTTCCAGTTTCAGGGCAGCAATGACAGATGCAAAGATATTTTTCCTAGGAAAAGAAGGATATCACTGGTTTTAGGGATGGGTTGTGCAACTGAAGTTCTCTTTTTCCTATCAGTCATGTTACAAGTTATGTTCTGTTATGGAACTTCTTTGTTTCTAGTGCAGATCCCATTCACAGACACATTGCACTTCTCAGCCTTTGTTAAGACAGATTAATGAAAGAAAATTCTATATTATTCTCCTAAAGTTTTGTTCTGTTAAACACAAATCCTGTCACTGGATCACAAAGTCCCCAAGCTGCAGACTGCTTCCCATCAGAGCCCCTGCACACGGAGGTGCATGAGGGGAGGGGACATGCTCCACGTCCCCAGCACGTGGAGTGGGGGGCAGACAGAGCCATTGGACTGAAGGCTCAGGCAAAGGAATGACACAGTTCATGAAGTACGGTAGGCACTCTAACAGGTGTTACTTCTTCAGCACACAGAAGGATTGTACATTTGAAGACGCAGCTAGTTGATGGCTAGTAGCTGAGATGTTAGCTTCTGAGGGAAAATGAACTTGTAATGAGTGTAGTTGGGAGATACAGTCTGAGATTGGTGTCCTGAGTGGAGACGTGATCCCGATGCTGTGCTTGGTAGAATGGAGAAGGCTGGGTTATTTAGAGTATAACATCTCTCTGTTCCCCATCTGAAACTGTGCTATCAAAATAGGGAAATACTGCTTTTTTCTCCAAACCCACCAGGAGTATAACCCACAGTTAGGCATGCTGTGGGTTCACAACAACTTGGTTCATTCACTGAGAAGTTACCGGAAGATATACTTCTCTTTAGATTCTTGAAAACATCTTAGTCTATCTCAAGCCACATCCTGACCATTAAGTGAAGGCTGAAGGTTAAGTAGACTGGTTGGTTTTGGTAATGAACAGAGCCAGGTTATCCATAAGTGTCTATAAACATCAGGAAATTTACCAGGCTGTCATCTGCAACCCTTCTACAGATGGCATTGTTAGTGTCCAATTTTTAGAAGATGGAAGTCAAGCTTATAGGACCTCTGTGATACTGTGGTGGAAATACATGCAGATGGAAAACTTAGACCTTGTGGTCCAGTCATAATGGCATTTGTTCTTTGGAGCACGAGATGGCTTAGGCAGAACCCGTCTCAGGCAAGGCTGCACTTCAGGATGGTGTTCAAGATCTGAAATCTGGCTTTGGTCCCAAACTGTAACTTTGTTTTCATTCTCTACAAAGCAAGAGTCAAATAACACCCTTTTTTCCATCAGCAAGTTTTGACTCTGCTTGGGGTTGACTCTAATGGATTTTTTAAGGGATTATCACATAGATTATTTTTTTAAATGAAGACCTGTTGTGAGGGGCCAAAGCTGGGCTATTTACCCCTTATCTAGGTATCTAGGACATGTGGTTTATTAGATGTTTGTCCTCACAGCTGAAGGAGGGAGGATAGCCCTGTGCCTGTGGCAAGTCATAGTTCCTAGCAACAACAGCAACAACAACAAAAGGTGCCGCAGTTCCTTCACTCTCAGAGTGGGTTTATACCTTTCTCTTGCACCCTGAAGGACTTACTTGAGTGTTTCCTGGGTCTAGATAAGGCTATGCTGGAAACTTTTGTTGGTTGTGAAATGCACAATATTCCTTCTTGTTCATGTGTTTAACTTGTTTGTTAACAGAAATAGCAAAATTATCCAGAAATTCCACCTTTTGGGTGCAGTCACTGTAGTAGTGGAATTGGAGGGTATCTTGAGGCACACATAGGTACCCACTGTCATTGCTCTTGCAGACACAATAAAGACATGATGATGCAGTTCAGCCACCTATTGCCATGTAGAAGCCGCTGTCCCTTTATTTGCAGTTCACCAGTTTCCTATTGTTGGCATCTCCTTTTCATTCCTGTTCTGCAACAGTCAGCCAGCCTCCATCACACAGTCCTGCCAAAAGCTCTGCCAAGACAAATAAGAGGAAAGCATGTGCATTTCGGTTTGGGGCCAAAACAAGTTTAATTACAGTCAGTGTCAAAACCCTAGATTTCAGGATGCGCCATTTCATCCACTCTGATTTGAAACTAGTACCTTTTTCCACTCAGGATCACTAATACGGGTAGGAAAGGTGAGGGACTGAGAGGTACTCCACACATTACATTCAGGGACCTTCTTCCTTCTCCTACAAGCAGAGGGAGAGACCTTTCCCACTCCTGAGCCTTGGAGCTATGCTTTTGTGCCAGCCCTTTTACTAAATGTGTTTCCATGTTCTCCCAAATCCATCTCTCATGTTAGAGATGTTGGTGAGTTGACTTCCTGGGGTGGCATCCCTTGGAGATTCAGATGAGTTGTCTGGTTGAGCCAAGGATTTTTAAAATCCTCCCTGAGCACAAGACATTTGTCGAAAACTGAAGAGAGACAACCTCAGGGAGATTATTATTATTCACATTGCTGTCTTACAGCAACACCCAAAGGTCAATGACACTGTTAACACCCTAAATTTGGCTGCTCTAAAATTATTTTTCACACAGCCATCGCTAAGGGAACCAAAAAAGCCTTATAGGGACATCCCCAACCTTTGTATGCCCATATATGTGGCTGCCTCAAAAGAAACTTTATCGAATATAGCTTAAAATTAGACTTTATTTACTGATTACAGTACCAATGTTATTTTTTAAGCTAAAAAAAGCTTTGGTCCCTCTGGTAGCAGCTATCTTCTCCCATTTGAAAGAATCCTAGGAGGAGCTGTGAACTTGTAGCTCCTAATGTCTTTGAAGTCACCCTATGGCTCTCTGCTTTAGTTACTCACTCCTAAAATCTCATCCTCATCTTTTAGTAAAGACTTCATCCAGATGAGCCAGAGATGGGTGCTGAAGTGCTCTTGGCATTTACCCAAATGGTTTTAGCCAAGTTTCAGTTTAACTGTCGATCCAAGGGCACATACAGCAGCGTACCGTGAGTGAACACTTAGCTACTGCTGCTACAAACACATGTGCCGGCTCTTGCAAGGAAAAGCAAGGAGCCACCAGCCTGCAGCAAGACTCCTATGTGAAATGTTGTGTAGTGTTGCCAAAGCAGTATGATGCAAGCTTGGGTAGTCCCAGCATCTCTGTGCTCGTTACATGAGGTAGGCTTGCCTGTAACACCCCCATCCCACAGCCTTCCTTGGATGCAGCATTCATACGCATGGTTCTCATTTTAGCCCAGTCTGTGGGCTTTGATTCTGGGTGGTGTTGGACTATCTCAGTAGAGAAGTGTATTTCAGTGCTAAGCAAAATGAGTTATATATGGCTATTCAATAACTTCATTAACTCCAGTGGTAATATTTGCAAAGCAGTTTGAAGTCTGCTTCGTGTCAAGTGGCCTGATGTCAGGCCACTGGCACTGCTCTTTCCTGGTAAAGGGGAAACCAAAAAATTAGTGCCTAGGAATATTCATAGTCCATCTTACCTAATTTTCATAGCCACTAGCCTGGAATAAAGAGTTTCTCTATGACATCCTCAAGGCAAAGATACACCTACTTCTATGTTTACTGGAAGCTCCTGGTTGTAGAGAAACAGCTACGGTAACTTCACTGCTGCTCGCCTTTGCTCTCTTAGCATCAGGAGTTAAGAATAAAGATAGTATTTTCTTCCAGACTAAAATATTCCTCCTTTGCTAAAAAAAAATAATAAAATAGATGATGATGTGTGTGTGGCAGCACCATCCATCGCCCCCATCATTATATCCGTAATGATGACAAAGCAGAAGAAAGATGAAGGAAACGATCCAGTGAGTAAATTCATGAAGTGTATGCCTTGCAATAGCAGTAACCCAGAGTGAGAATGGGGATGGTTGAGAAACCTGGAGGTTTTGTCTGGTGGAGATGGATCATTCCTTCCATTAATTGTCTGGCTTAATTTGTGCCTCTATTCTGTACTTTGATTCCTTCACTCAGTCTTTCATCTTATATCAAAACCTACTCTGGTGCTTCCAGTCCTGAATTAGAGGAACCAGACAAAAAGCCCTGCCAAATTCCTGAGAGTAAATGGTAGGTTAGTATTAGTGTTGCCTTCTCCTCAAAAAAAAAAAAAAAAAAGAAAAGAAGTGTTTTCAAAAACTCTGTTGGCCTCTGGCTTAGAGAAATGTTTCTTGATCTTGTACATCAGAAATGCTGATGAAAACCACCTTCATGTTCCCAGCTAATTTAATACTACTGTTTACTATAATGTACTGCTTGAATTGCAGTAGCACTTAGGATTCCTAGTCACAGACTAGGGCGCCGCTGTACTAGACACCAGGCAGGCATGGAACAAAAAAGAAAGTCCCTTCCCTGAAGAATTTGCAGTCTTTGGCATGAGTATGGTCATTATAAAGATAAGAATCTCTTTTTCCAAGAAACGCCTCATCTTGTTCATTATCCCTTGCAATTAGTCTCATGGGGCTCCACTTCCAGCAACACACACCTGTTGATAAGTGCAGCCTAGTCAGAGCTTAGAGAGACTTTGATTCTTCCATTTTTTAATGAACAACAAATGGTGCATTAGAGATGTTTGCTCCTTCAAATATGCAGACATCTGAATTTCTAATTGTTTAGCATTAGTCATAACTTAAGTAGGACAGAGCGGATTCTAAATATAGCCCATTGCCCAGCCATTCAAGATGGATAGTGTGTTTGCATTTCTTCCCATATTTCCTCACTTGAAAGGAGTGAGAAGGCAATTACAATATCTCTTGCCTCGAGTATTCCAAAACTGTATTTCGCCAATCTCCTTTTCCCCCAGATACCAAGATTGCTTCCAGAATCATGAGAATTTTGAAAAAGATTGCATTCTCATCTCTTCTGGTGTTTTTTTGAGGGGGAGTGTCTCAGCCCTGACAGTATAGCTGGGTGATGTCTTCAAGCTTGAAAGCTAAACTTACCTTTTTTTTTTTGTAGCAACAGTTGAGGTTTTAACATGGTTCTAGGAGCAGGAGCTGCCCTGGTGTCACAAAACTCCTTTAAATTGCACTGATCGTTTTCCCCTCCACTCAGTTTTCATTTCTCTGTTTCATTCTCATGTTGTGTATCCTCTTACGTGTGAGAGTATCACGTCATACATTACGAAGGAAATCCTGGTTCATGACTAACGCACACCGTGGATGTATTGTGCAACCAAGTGAAGGTTATGCTTTCTGCAAACTCAAAAACTTTTTCCAGTTTTCTCCTCCAACAGGAGAGAAGTGGGTTGACCACTGAATAAACATAACCCCAGAAGTTGGCTCGAGTTATTTCTGCCTGGATGTGGAGCCATGTTTCTCTTGATTTTCATAGTGACACTCAGAACCATCACCCCTGCAGTATGGCTTCCCAGTGCTTGCGACACGGCTACAACTTTAGAGCTGAACAAACTAAACATTGTTGCTAACGCTAATGGCTGATGGCAGGCCCAGTGCTGCAGGTGATGTGAGCAAGGCAGGGTCCCTGATGTCTGCAGTGTGTTTGATGGCTGAAACCATCGTGGCTCAACGGCCCTCTCCATTGAGACATCCTAGTTGGACAGACAGGCTCTCATCTTCTCCTAGCTTTCAGCGAATGATTCCTCACAGACTCCCTGGAACAGGTCTGCAAGCAGCCATCTGCAGTATGGTCACAGCCTTGTGGGGTCCCCTCTGTGTCCCCTCCCAGCACTGCCTACAGGGACAGCTCGGAGCTCTAACCTCCCAGGCCATCTTGGACTACCCTTAGCAAGCAGATTGGCCCATGCTTCTGACCCCTGCCCTCCTCTGGTTCAGCATCCCCCATGCCACCCACTGGAGCCCATACCCCACTGCCCATACAGGCTGTGTCTGTCCTGGTCTCTGCCACTGCGAACTGGGGTGAACCTGGAGATTTCAGTGGGTTATTTGATGGATTTCCTTGTTGCTAATTGCGAGATTAGTTCCCTCAGCATTATCGTTAATGGCACAGAGGGCTCACACATGTACCCACACAGTCTTCTCCAGCCCTTATTTGAGAGCAAGAATAGCAACTGACAAGTCTTGTGAGGTATAAAGGTCAGCTGTTGCCTCCCTGGATGAGGGCTGTCAGGAGGAGAGAGGCACAGCCCTTGCCGCCTGCATGCCTCTCCCAGCCTGCGTCTGCAGCTTCCCTTGGCTGCTCAGGAGGACAGAATGAGGCTTTGAGGCCTCCAAAAGTGCTTTTTGGCGATGTCACGGGTACAGCTCCTCTCCATGTTACGTGTACTGGTGGGAGTATCTCCCCCCAGGGGGTGGGGTGCTTTGGGCACAAAGAAGGCTCTTGCTTGGACAGGAGGTCCATGCTTGAGATTCCTGAGCAGTGTGGGCTGGCCTCTGCTCAGCTGGGGGTCAGGCTTTTCGAGGAAAACCATCCCTGCAAATCCACCTGTGTGAGAGCTGCTGTGAGCGGCTGTGTTCTTCCCAGACAATGTGGAACCAAGAGGAATTCTTCATCCTGCTGGGACCCCCAAGCCCATGAAATTGTGTCTAGTGGGTAGCCATCTGGGATCAAGATTGGGAACATTAAGTCCTGAAGAAAAATAGTCCTCTGGTTGAGCTTATGAACTTGGTCTCAGAAAATGTCTCATACACAAAACTGAGGGATGCTGGGAAAATGTCTTCTCCCTCTCATCTTGGTTTTCCTTGCTGGAAAGTTTGGGGAATGAAGGTGCTTTCCTCTCGCTCTCTTTCTCTCTCATGGGACTGTAGGAAAACCTGTTGTAAGTTGTAGGTGGAGCCCTGCTGTGACGGTGAGAGGTACAACAGAAAATCCCTGATGGGTGCATGTGACTCCCTTCCTGGAGTGAGGTCACTGAAAAATTGATAGGAAAATTAAAACTGAATGAGAGATTTTTTAAGAATTCTGGGGCCAGAAGAAAAGGTAGCTCTGTTCATCCTCCCGACCTAGAACATACTCTTTTGTATTTGATTTATTTATATTGATTTTTATAACTCAATTTAATTGAAGTTCTCAATTATTATTCTAGCATATTCAATCTGCTGAGGAATAATAGGCAAAAATGTTTTGTTCTTAAAACAACTTACCTTTGGGCTTAGTGGTGTTTGTGGTTTTTTTTTCTTTTTCTCTAGATTGCCCTGGAATCCATAACATTTACGACTATCACATTTAGATTTCTTAGTATCAGGAGTATCAAAAAGTGAAATGGAAATGTAATCTATACACGTGTAAATGTATGATTGCTGGTACCTCAAAGTGGGTGAGATGCACCAAGTTCACCTGAAATAGTCACAGAACGTAAGATCACATGTTAGAGAGCTATCACGGGATTGAGTGATGATAGCGATCGCGTGAAGTGGTTATTTGAGACGATGTGGAAATGTCTGCTGAATGCAACAATACCAGAAATCCTTGCCACCTTCTGACAAAGGCTGGAGTGATAACAAAATGCTGCACTGTGGTAGAAATCTATCTCCATCTGGTGCATTTTCTTCCATGTTTGTAGTCAGACATCTTCAAAAATGCCTGGGATAAGAGCCGTGCCCTCAGTTTAACATCATCCCTTCTCTATTGCTATTTTTAGAGTTGTGATCTCTCTGCTGTGGTCAATCAGTGAGGAGGGGATTCTTCTCGCCTCACATTAGCTAACTAAAAATTCAGTGGCTAGGCTAAGGTAGTTGTCCTCATTCCCTTTATAGACAAGAGAACGAGGTGAGCTTCTCCCGAAGCCTGAAGGTACTATTTTGTGACGGGATGCATCATGCTCTGGGCATGGTTTTGCTTTCCATCAGCTACCTCAGAGTAGCTGTAATTGCTTTGCAGCAGGTGCCTGAGTTTGAGATCGCTAAGGCTAAAGGGCAGGTGCACCCAGCCCAAGGCAGCAGAGAGGAGATGGGCCTTGCTACCACTTTTTATTTCTAGACAATGTAATTTTGTGATTCACTGCAAAAAGTCTGTTTGCCACTGATGTTTGCAGAATGAGTCAAATATGAATACCCTTGTTATGAAGGGTATGCTAATCTCAAACTGTCACTAAACACAAAACTCTAATCTTGATATACCTGATATCTTCCTCGTCCTTCCCTTTCTCCCTTCAGGTGAGAGCCCAGGTTTTCTTCTGTTGTGATCTCCTTTAGGAGTAATGGCTGAGATTTCACTCCGAAGCTGGTGACTGAAGAAAGGACCTCTATGTTCTTCTTAAGTGTCAGGAAGACAAGTTCAACAGTTGTCAGTTCAACTGAACTTTCAGTTCAACACTTGAAAGTGTTTCTGTGCTATTTTGTATTTCTCCTTACCAAGGCACCCAAATGTCTCACCTTCTTCGCTGCATTCGAACTGTTGCCAGCCTTCTCACACACCACCCAGGATCCATGGGGAAGGTGGAGTATATATGACTACAATGGATTACAAACAAGAGTGTGTGAGACACTGCAGACCCTGCTCAGAGCCATGGGCCAGGAAAAACTGAAGAACCTGGAAGGTCATACAGCTCTTGGTGAAAATTGTAGGAGCTCTCCTAGCCCACTCCTATGCTCTGTCTGTTATTCATGGTTTTCTTCAAGGGACAAAACCTTCTGCCTAAAGAGACCTAAATACTATTGTAAATTATGAAATCCATAAAATAATCTGAGCCAATTCCTGCTGGTATCAATCTTTTGGAGAGATGCACCTCCATGTCTTATTTAGATCTCACCCATGACACTGAAAAATGTATTTGGATCAAAATCCTTCCTTCTTTACATTTATGATTGCATTATTTTCATAGGTTTTATCTCTTAAAAAGGTATGTTAAACTTAAAAGTGGCCACACTGGGATAAACCCACTGCAGAGCACACCTGAAGAGTCTGAGTTTAGTTAGTGGCATTTACATTTCCCATCAACTGATTGAACTCAGCTCCTGTCTCTTTGAACCTCTTGTTGTTCTCAGTGAATGTTGTGCTGACTGCTTTAAAAGCATACAAATAGCTTCTGCTGCAACTATCTACACAATATATTCTGCTCTGTTTTTGTTGTAATACGCATTTCAGTTCATGAATTCCTGAGCTAATAGAGATAATGCAGAGATAAATCTCAGGTATTACTACTTGTTTTTCCATTTGTTTCTTTATGATGCACCAGATTTGACTCTTTGGCACTTCACCAGACCAAAGCTCGAGGTAGGTATAACAAAAATTAAAGTATACAGCATCACTAAGGAGATGCTTGGAATTGGGCAGTGGCCAACCTCGTGTATTAAGTTGTTTGAACTTCATAATATTATTAGGGAGATGGATTTGAGATTTATCACTGAGTTAGCATCAACAGCACACAGCCACCTTCCGTGTCTGTTCCAACTCTGCTGTGATGGGAGACATACAAGTGCATGATCCCAAGCATTTACAGTCGGTAAGGATGAAACCAGTAGCTTCCCTGTAAGATTTTCCAATGTAAAGGGAAGGGCATGATTGATGTTGCAACCGAGGCAGAGGAGAAGTAGGGCTGAGGTGCAGTGTCAAAGCCAATGGGATGCAAAGCCTGAAGAACGCACATTATGCGTGGAACGGCCCTTGGTCAGAAATTGTCTCTGTAGGTAGTGCTACCTCCTGGAAGAGGAGACCAGAGTGTAAGCGACCTAGCTGCAGACGTCGGTGGAATATGGTCTGGAGCCCGCAGACAAAATGCGGTCTGGAGAGCACTTCAAGGGAAGTTGGGTGTGGGATTAGGACACCCCGGAGGGCAGGGCCCTAGCTCAGGAGGGCAACCAGGGAAGCGCATGGCCGTGGGCTTGAAGAGGTTGGAGGGATCAGCTGGTGGAGCCGGGTGGGGGCAGGAAAAGAAAAAGGAAGGAGTGGGAAAACAATGGAGGGATGCAAGGGCCAAAGGTAGGAGTGGGAGCTGGCAGCGGGTGGCAGGGGAGGAGGAGCGGGCGGAGTGGTGTCCGGGCTGCGGTCCTTGCCCGGGCAGCGGCATCCCCAGTCCTCCCCGCATCCCCCCCCCAGACTCCCCGCCCGGGGGGTGCTTTCCGCTCCCTCTCCCGCTGACGGGGATCCGGGCAGCCCTTTCGACGTGACGGTGTCGGCGGTGCCGAGGGTTCCTCCCGGCACCGGCAGCGGCACCGGCAGCGGCCCTGGCCCGCCGGGCCTGGCTGCGCTCCTGCCCGCTCCGCCGGGGGAAGCGCGGCCCCGGCTCGGGGCGCCGAGCAGAGACGGGATGGATGCGAAACCCGCGGCCGCCCCTGCGGACGGGCCCGGAGATGGCGGAGGGGAGAGGAGCACCGGGGATGGGGGAAGG
>VXBZ01004505.1:57179-86623 GCA_013399135.1 Heliornis fulica | reverse complement strand
GGGGGGAGGGAGGGAGCACCCCGCTCCCCGGCCCCCGGCCCGGCTGACGTCACCGCAGAGGCGATAAATATCTGTTGATATAATTGGACGTGAGATTTGGGGTTGCGATAGCGAAACTCGGCCCATCGCCTCTCCGACGGGCCCCCATGATTTATTCAGCAGTGGATCGGGGCACGCAATCGGGCTGTCAGGAGAGCGTCAGCTTATTAGGCAAGTTCTGCGTGATTCCAGGAGAGGGTCTAAGCTATAAAAATCCCGCGCCCCAGCTCTGATCAGGACCAAATCTGATCCCAAGTTCGCCAGGAGCCGGCTCCGAGGGAGAGCTAGAGGGAAGGCACGCCGGGCACCGCCGAGCCCCGCCGCTTGCCCTGCCCTGCCCTACACTGCCGCCGCCGCCGTCGCAGGTAGGTGTGGGGCCGCGCCCGAGGGCGGAGCGGGCTGTTCTGCGGGGAGCAGCAGGGAGCGGGGGTCTCACTCCCCGCGGCTCTTTGGGACGGCCGCCGCTCCACGGGCACCCCACGCTCCTTGCCCCCGCCCCGGGTGGGTGAAGAGGCGCGGGTCCGCGCACACGCACGGACTTTCTCTGCGGGGTCTCAGCCCAGCCCGGTCGCCGGGAGCCGCAGCAGGCGAAGACCGGAGCTTCCCTCGCGGGGCTGTTCCGCGGGGCGGGTGGGTGGTGGAGGTGGTGGTGGGGGGGCGGTCTCCTCGACGGTGCTGAGCCCGAGAACNTCTGCCCCCGCAGGTTTGGGCCCCGACCATGAAGATCCCGCTGCTGGTCTCCACGGGAATTCTGCTGGTCGCTCTCCTGCCCTGCCAGGAGTGCAGAGCGCTCAGCAAGAGCCCGGTAGCCGCCCACGGGGCTCTGCACCAGCCAGATTTCTTCCAGCAGCAACAGCAGCAGCAGCAGCAGCAAACTCTGCCCGTCCTGCTCCGCATGGGAGAAGAGTATTTCCTGCGCCTGGGCAACCTCAACAAGAGACCCGTTGGCTCCTTCTCCACCCCTTCCAGCAGCACCAGCCACTTACAGCCCGAAGCCTCTGCCAACAACTTTTTCCGGGCGGCGGTGCAACAACTGCAGCAGCTGCCCGAGCGCTCGCTGGAGAGCCCCGAGGAGGGCGAAGCCGAGGGCGAGGCCGTGGAGAGGGAGAAGCGGTCCGAGGAGCCACCTATTTCTCTGGATCTGACTTTCCACCTCCTGCGAGAAGTCTTGGAGATGGCCCGAGCCGAGCAGTTAGCGCAGCAAGCTCACAGCAACAGGAAACTGATGGAGATAATCGGGAAATGAAACGGCCCCTCCCCGCCTTGCCAAAGAGATTCCGCAGTTAGCACAAGAGTAATTACACCATCCGATGTACCATAGTGCTGCTCTGATGTCATCTCTTTATTTTTATATAGCTTTAAACCTAGAAGGGTGTATTCCGAACAGCCTCTGTCCCTTGACTAGCATGCACAACCGTGTACCAAGTGCAGAAACACGAGTGTCGTTCGTAACCTCCCCTACCTTTATTTATTTCTCCTTTCCCAGTTATTCTAGTGCCATCGCTACGTAGGGATGTGTGAGCATTGGAAGAAATGGTGCCAAGAAGACAGATAACTTTTCTGCTGGGGGCAGGGAGGTGGGAGGGGGAATCTCTGTAAGCTACTTTAAATCCACTTTTTTTCCTGTAAACATTTTCACAATAAAACATCTTTTCAGCGCTCGGTCGATTTTGTTGTGTAAGAGAATGTTTAATATTTATATTTTTAATAAAAGCTGCAAAGTAATGATGGTTTGATAGACTTTCTTGCCTAAAAGCCCGAGGGCTGCTCCGCCTCCCTCAGCGCTTTACCGGGGTGGGATGGGGGTGTGTGTTGGGGAGGAGGTACCCACGGCCGCGGACACACAGAGCCGCAGGGAGCCCTAAATGACACCCGGGGATGTTTTTCCCATCCCCTCCCCGGGGACCCCTTCCCCGAGAGCGCCTCACGCACCCACTCCTCTGCACAGGCTGCTCCCGGCGACCACGGAGGGTGCCGGGGTGCCGGTCCGTGGTCCCCAGCACCACCGACTCCCACTTCAGCAGCACTCTGAGGGCCCCCCCACTCCCGTCTCCTGACTCTACGGACGGGCCCGGGCAGCCTCCTGATGCCGAGATCGCAGTGATGGGAAAGGCGTGAGGCTCCCGCATCTCCTGCGCGGGTTCTTTCTATCTCTGCTCATCCTCCCGCAGCCCCAAAGGGCATCCCCCCTGCTCCCACTCCCCCTCCTCGTCCCGGCGGCCGTGCCCAAGCCAGGTCTGTCTCCCAGGAGCGCTAAGGAGTTGGCGGCACGTTTGGAAAACCTTCCCGGGAGGAACTGATGGAAATCCTCCAGGACAACCGGGAGAAAATAGGAAATCCCTTGGCCCAAAGCGCATCCCCGGGAAAAGCTGCTGCAGCAGCCGGAGGCAGTGCGGTGGCAGTGCGGGGCTCAGGGCTGTGCGAGCCTTCAAGCTTTGCCCCGAGCTCCCCTCGGAACAGGTACCGGAATGGGACTGAGCCCCACAACAAGGGGTGGCCGGGACTGGGCCAGACCCCTCCACTGCTCCATTGCCAGCTCACCAGTCCTGCTGGGGCGCAGTGGTAGCGCTATGGCTCCCCACAGCACCCTGTCCAAGCGGTGCGGTGTGTTTAGGGCCTGGCTTGGGGCTCCGGGAGCGACCCACGCTTAACCTAGAGCAGAGCTGGGCACCTGGTCCACTGCGGCACCAAGCAGTCCCGGCAACCTGCCAAGCTCTCTTAAAGACTATGGAGTGCTGACACCCTGTCCCTGGTGACAAAACTTGCAGTGTCACATTCAGTACAACTTGTAGGGCTTCTTTTAAGACATAAATTTGGTTTCATTAGATGGCTCAACATCTGCCATGCACATGGAACAAGACATTCAACACCAGCCTTTTCTATGGTGCTCCTCGGGGAGTTAAACCCGGAATGAATTCCAGTGCCCACCACACCACATTCTGGTTTCATGGAAGAACATGCTTCTTTTCCTACGCTCACCGATGACTGAGAAGACATAGGCACAGATCATGGCTGGATGGACATGGGTGGCACTCTAGTGCCTGCCCAACACAGTCAGAGCTGTGTCCTGTGTCCATGCGTGGGGTCTTGGAGAGTGCTTTCGGCATGTGCATCTTCCTCATCTCTGCTGCTGGGCACCTTCAGAAGGAAGAAACACCAGCTTCCCTCTGCCCTCCCATGTTCAGCCTCCGCAGCCAGGGAGGCACTGGTACCCTGGGCACTACAGGTGGCTGCAGGGAGGTGCTTAGACACAACCCTGACCTTGGGGTGCCAAGGGCGTGATAGTGTCACTGAAGTCACCAGCACTGAGGAGCAGGGATGCAGGAGGTTACTGAGGAGAAACACTGTGTTGGCAAAGGATGCTACTAGTGAGTATGTTACCAGCATTTTAGCTAACAACATTGGTGAAGCATCTACACCTACACGGGGTCATGCCAAAAAGTAAAAAATATTAGCGGTGCTTAGCCTGCAGCTGTAGTGATGTTATTTTCCCCTTGGAAACAAGAAATTCTTGGAAAACACTCTGACTATGATACAGTATAACGATTTGTCCTCATGTCCCATCCCTCTCAGGACTCTGTCATCTCAAGGGTCAGGTACGATGTGGAGGTCGGCTGAATTTCTGGGAACGAAACCTGCTCGGATGTCCCTTTCCAGGCCAGTTTCTGTGTTGATTGCAGCCAGGCTGCCTGCGCTCATGGTCCCTCAGAGGAGAGGCACACCAGAAAGCCAGCCAGAGTGAGTCATCATTCATTCAGTGAGTTCAACCAGGAGAAGGAGAAGACATGACGAGCCGGCTCGTCACCCCTCTCATTGCTCACGGGAGTTTCCTCCACTCGTCCTTGAGGGGATGGTTCAGAACCAGTCTGTAAAGGAGGGAAAGGTTGACAAATGGGAGAGGAAAAGATGAATTGTGTTAAAATCCTGAAGGTTTCACAACACAGAAAAGCAAAACAAAGTGGGAAAGAGGGGGGGAAGGCAGGGACCACAAACATTTGGGGAGGCCAGCCAGACTTCTAGCGCTGGAGAAGTGGGTGGGACTTTATCCCTGGGCAATGGCAGAGGAAGGATTATGCTGGGTGAGCGAGTTGAACCTGTGCAAAAGGCTTAGTCCCAATTTGGACCTCTGGAGTATTACTGCAATGAAGGTGATAACTGCCTGTTTAGAAGTGATCCTGAGCCAGCTTGGCTTGTGTAGCTGGGCCTCCAGATTGATGTGGACCCAAGCCAAAAGTTATTGTCAGTGCATTGCTACTCAAAATGATACTTGTTCTGCTGTCACGAAATCTGCCTTGGACGCGTTGTTTGGGGTTTTTTTGGTGTTGTTTTTTTTTTTTTCTTTAAAGTCTTTTAATATTTATTTCACTTCACTTTCACCCAGCCCAAGAACAGGAAATAAATAATACAGAGATATGAGCTTCCGCTTATATCCCAGGCCAATTTCTGATTTTGTTTGCACAGGTATCCTACACTTACAGAAAAAAAAAATAATAAAAGGATATGCTGTAGCTGCTAGTCCCAGGGATTATTACTATTTTTTAAGTAGGTGAATTTAACAGGTCAATACGATACACAGATATGGTTTTACTAGTTCCAGTCTTCATCATTAAAAACCCCAATTTAAAGTTCAATATGCAGGGTATTTCCCCAGTCTATATTCCTAGATATGCACATACATTATTTTAGATTCTTAAAATGAAAATAGCTAATACTGCCAGCCTCCCCTGTGAAGGGCTTCAACTTACTGTGGGAAATTCAACATGATCTCAGGACAACTATTTCATGTCAAGATATTACTTGGTAGAAGGAAAATGAAAGAGCAGCATCCTATGAATTCATCATTTATAGTACTGTCCTAAAATGGAAATCTACCAAAGCACTGATACTAACAGGCAAATCCAGGAACAAACAATGAAACAGAGATGCTTGTGATGAATGGAAGCATGGGATGGATGATTCTCCTAAGCATTTTTGGTAAGTATTTAAAATGTACTGCAGGAATTAGCCAGAACTAATGCTATGTTAAGTATAAATCTGCTACTGGGCTTCATTCCAGTTGCTACCTGTTCAAGTGCCATAACACCAACGGACAAGACCACATGGTGATATGAAAAAAGAAATTCCCTATTTCTTTATACCCGATAAAGAATTCATAGCTCTTCTCATAGCAACCTCAATTGCTCTAGACTGGCATAGCCCCACTTGTTCCAATGAAATGCTATCTGAGAATCTGCTTTAATATTTGGAATGTGGGGTAATCCCTGACTGAGATTTGTATTTTTAAAGCACAGCACTCGCTGCTGCTCATTGCAAAATACAGGGCTCAGAAAGGACTTTTGCACACAAGGACCTTGCAGAGGAATATAGCTTTTGCTTGCTAACTTTATCAAGTACTGTAATGAGAGCACAAGCTTGGTGAAAAATCATAGAGAAAAAGCTGTCTACTTGAATTCAGAAGTCCATTTTCAGCGGTTCTGGTGTGAAAGGTTGTCTCCCAGGAGTACACAAAGCTACTGTATAGAAGCGAGCCCATGGGGCCGGATCTTCAGTTGAAAAGGCAGGTAGCTAGCGGAGTCCCAGCTATAAGGAGCTGCCTCTCAGCCCTGGAAAGCTCTGAATTGAAACCTTTCAACCTGATTACAAAAGTCAGGTATCAACAGTAAATACATGGCTAGACTTTCTGAGTTGTAAGGGACTCTGTGCTCTCTCGAGCTCGGTAGATGCAGGAGCGTAGGTGGTTTATTAGTCATCTGTGATGTTGAAAATTTTTGCCTTTTATTTTCAGAAGGATAACCAGAGTGCCCAGGCTAGCTAAGAGACATTTTGTTGTTGTGCAACGTTGCGTAGCAAGCCCACAGGAGTGCGTTTGGCATGGGACAGCCCTCCTCACTTCTCACCCTGCAAAGGAATAGAACTGGCAAGAGGTTAAAAAACAGTACCCTGCATTTTTATTCTTTAGTACTTAAAACCACGCTGGTACTTTGTCATTGCTCCTCCTGTGCAAGATGGGCTCCCTTTAGCACTTCCACATGCTCTTCCAGCCATCCACGACTCAGAAACAGGCATTAAAATATTGACTTTGAAGCAAAGAACTATCTATGGACTTAAAGTTAAAAACCTCGTTTCGTAGGATTTGAAACTAACATGCTAAAAGAAAAAACCTGCAATGTAATGACTTGGACTGGCAAGGTGACTGCATTACCACGTTAACCAATACTGCTGGTACTGCATTTCAAACAAAACGATCTTTGTCTGCATCATTGACAAAACTGTATTTCATCATGTGTTAACTCCTTCATATTCTGCTGTGATGACATCTTCCCATGTCAGCAAAACAATGTCAGAGCTCAAACATATTCCCACTGGGTTTGGCTGGATGAAGCATTTATTCCTTGCACCTTGCTGGACTCAGCAGCCTGCCAGTCTGCAATACGTCGATATGCCTTTCCAAGAGCAGTCATTTGCTATCGTACCCAGGCAGCAGTGAAGCAAGCACAACACTGACAGTTGTGCCAGTCCTCGGCTTTCAGACTTGTGTATTCACACCAGCGACACTTTAATGTTTGTGCTTTGAGCCACACAGTGACTGAGGTACACAATCCTCACGTGAGGCCAGAGGCCATCCAAAGGTGCCAGGAGCAATTCTGTCCATGTTAGGAAGTCCATTCCCCTCTTCCAACACCAGCCCACAAAACTATGAGTTATACAGAGTGCCAGGATTTCTGAGACAAATATTTCATCCACAGACTTTTACAGAAGACAAGTTTTTTGAACCGCAGATGACTCAAACGTTGAAAGCAGAAGTGAGTACCCACAGTGTCAATGGGATTTGGGCATCCAATCATTCCATAGGTCCTTGCAATCTCCCCCGTGTCACCTCACTCTCCCTGTTACTGCAGCCCTGCCCTGCTGCCAGAGAAAAGCTTTCTGCTGAGCACGGCATGGCCCTTGCCACACACATTTCAGACGGTTCAGATTCAACACTTCATTGCATCTGTCCATTGCTATTAATTAGGTAACTGTTGTCAAGCTTCTACTCAAGCTTTATCTTAGTCTTGGAGATCTCATGGGTAGGGCTTGTTTTTCACGTTACCTAGAATAACAAGTCCCAACCTCAAGTCTCTAACAGTAATCAGGAATAACTAAAGTGTTTACCTCAGATTATATTAATCACATTAGGCCAATGCTGAGAGAGTGCTGAATACTTACACTTTGATTTATATTTTCCCCTGTGGTGTAGAGTGACATCAGATGATGCTTTCAATAAGTACCAAGAATTTTCACCAGGCCAGCTCATGAAGCAGGGGGGGAAGCACACCCTGCATGACTGATGGTTGGATTTGTTTTTCCAATAAGCAAAGTCCAGGCTGGAGTTTACGTGCCAATTCTTCGGAGGTGCTGAGCAACCACAACTCCCACTGAGCAGCCGTTCAGCACTGCTCAGCATCTGGCATGCTAGACTTTGCATGAATAAACAGGAGAAGGATCCCAGAGTTTAACTCGATGAGTCGTATCGATTGCAGGATTTCAGCATCTTTCAGCATTTGCTTCCTTAAGCAGAGCACTACTTAAACCTGTATGAGGTTCTTGTAAGGGATGTGTAGAGGAGAAAAGAGGTGAGTGGGATGGCTTTGTCATGTCATTTTCATTTATTAGGGCCCAGCAGTTATCCTATTTATGTTGGGGGAAAATGGGTATTCTAGGCCTTCCAGATTTACAAAACACAATGCAGTCTACCCACTGTCTCTGCATTACCATCACTAATTTCACAGCCTTTACGCACAAAGACTGGGATTCATGTTACCAACCTTCAGTAACCCAGAAGTAAGCTATCCACTCAAGTTAATTGCATTCATCCCCTCTAATGGGATTAATGAGAGAAAGGCACCACCAGAGGGTGGTTTGTCCCATCCTAAAAGAAGTTTCCATAGGGTGGGTTCAGTATTCTGGGGGTACTTCTTTGTCTTGTACTGACTGGAGACACCCTTGGTGACTGGGTTTGCCTAGATCTGTCATTTAAATACTTGCACAAGAAAGATTCCAACTAAATACTTCAGCATATCTGAAAATTGCTTGATGAGAATTGAGAACTTTGCATATTTGAGGTCCCTTCCAACTCCTAACATCCTGTGATTCTGTGATTACTTTTTACTGTATCAATAACTCTTAAATGTAGGAAGTAGGGAAGAAAGGTGTAGTGTCTTCCTAGTCATCTTTCATTTGTTTTTTCTTCTGGCTTTTTTTTTTTTTTTGCTTATTTTTGATGACCTCTGATAAGGTAGGATCTGAAAGACCATTGGAAGTAAGGTAGGACTATTACCATCATGGCCCTCTCAGAGATTATGTCACACAAGCTTGCAAGGAGGTATGAGAAGTAAAAGAGGGCTGAAATGGTTGTTTCCTCCAGGGCTGTAGATCACACCAGTATGTTTTATCTCAACTGAGCATGCTAAATGATTAACATTTTTTAAAATAATGAATCAGAAAAAAAAAAGTTGCCGTTTCTATGCTGGCTGCAGGAGAATACACCTTTGTTGGCAAAGCCAAAATGCCCTCTTCATATTTTTTGAATATGGTTCTTCTGTCTACTGAATTTGTAGTAGCTGAACACTTTGTGCCACCTGAGTATGTTATTTCTGACCTGAATCCTCCAAAACTCTATTTACCATCTTGTGGAATCATGGGCTTGGTGTTGGCTGCATCGATGAGAAATCTCTACATTTAAGATGAGTGAGCAAAGAATGCACACAGCTTACTAGAAGTCAGTATGCACTAGGAAAAGGGGGTTGTTTCTTACAACTATGCTCATGGATACACTGGATAGTTACAAATAGCCCTCTTGTGCAGCTATGTGAGTGTTTTCTGGAGAATCAATGCTAACCAAAGCAGGTCCTGCCCCTTGGATCCCCATTCACCTCTTCCTGCTTTGCCTCCATGGTTTGCCGTCCATTTGCATTGCTGCAGCTCTATGCAGGGCTGTGCTAAAAATGGGAATATCTCAGGAATAACATATAGTTTTGGGGTTTTTTTTTTGTTTGTTCTTTGAAGTTAAGGAAGAGACTTGGACCACTTGAATGATTTGATTCCAACACAGTCCAAGAAACAGCTGCCTCAGCACAAATGCAGTGTGAGCGGTAGCATTTGGGCAGGAGTAAGAAGCAGGGCCATTAGGCGAGAAACTCCTAAATCAACAAAAACCCTTTGCTGCCAGAGAAAAAAATGGATCTACAGCCTTAAAGGCATGTGAAGTACCCAGTAGTTTCACTGCCTCCACTTGATCCAGCAGGAGAGCAAGAGTGTGAATTTCTTAGAAAATGTGGGTCATGGTGGAAGAAGCAGTGAAAATACAAGCTTCTTGCTTCTACGGTGTCTGTAGCCTCAGAAAATGAGTGAGAAATTAAAGTTAATTCCTATATTTTAGCTGGCTTCTTAAAAACCAACCTGCATGTCGACAAGAACAGGCATGATTAAAAAATGCTGGCTGGTCTCAAAGCCATCACAGAATCTGTAGGCTATATTTGTCTGCCTCAAATGTCAAGTGTTACACTTCTGGCACTCAACACTTCCAGGCAGCGGAAACAAAGGGAGCACAACAGGTTATTTTTAAATAGTTTAAACTTTAGTTCAAGCATTTTGTTTTCATATTTTTATGCAGTCTAGCTCCTTCAGCATAACACCTGGCAGCTGTCACATATATCACAACAATATTGTTTCAAGCTAAGAGGCTGCTTATTTTGTACGGATCTTTTCTTTTTATTAGTGGACACCAACAGAATATTCTCTGAATTAATTGCTACAATTACCTGCCACACAAATGCATATAGTGGCGGATAAAATAATATGCACAGATAAACTCCATCAGTGACGGTACTAGATATGTCTCTGTCTTAATAGTGGTCAGTAATGAAAGTCCATTGGGAGGAAATGCCTTTTTTCAATAGATTTTCATTATTTTACAATTAAGATTACATGGTTAATGTCTAACGTCTAATTACATAATGGCCACATAGAGACCAAATACAGTTCACAGGAAAACAGCCCAGTAAGCTTATTTCAGTATAGGATCTCCATATCTCCCATGGGATGAGGAGGTCCAGACACTTAAACCAGTGGTGGAAATGGTCTCAGGGAACAGTATGAGAGAGCAGCTTTCTTCAAACTGTTCCTGGGGACAAAGGAAATACAATTTCCTTATTTATGTCACCTGGCTTTGTCATGACACAAACAAAAAAGCCAGAAATAATATACTTATTTAACCTTTCACTCTTTGCTGCTCCTCACTGGCATTACTTTTCCTTGAGAGTGATTAATTACAGACCTGCATAGAAACTAGTCCGACAATTGTGCAGAAAAATGAAGAAAACCCAGGAAGAAAGTTGTACAAACAGATTGATATTAAGACTGCATGCGCAGAAGTCTTTCCCATGTCTAGCCATACATCATGCTTTGTTCCTCACATACAGAATTGTTTGAGGACCGTCTGATCAATTAGCCATCTATCATTTCTGCTCTCACACAGACCTGCTGGAATCATAGAATCACTTGGGCTAGAAGACTTCTTTAAGATCATCAAGTCCAACCACATCCTAATCCTGCCTCGTCCACCTCTAGATCATGTCCTTCAGCACCTCCTTTATTTGACTTTTGATATCTCCAGGGATGGTGACTCCACCACATCCCTGGGCAACCCGTTCCAATGCTGAACAACTAACCAACTTCCCCCTCTGGAGAACTGTTTAGCAAAGGAAGGATCACCTTGAGAGGCTGTAGAAGTAGTATGTGCTGGACACCAGTGCCAGAAAGCTACTCACAGCTAACAGTTCTCCCATCTTCTTCCTATTTCTGCTTCATCAGCCAAGTAGGTATGACTTCAGACCACCAAGTTAAATGACAGACCACCAAATAAATACCTTCCAAGAATAGAGAGAATACTTCTCTTTGGCAGTAACCCGTCTGGCCCACGTCAGAGAAACTTTGCTGTTAGGTTTCAGAGAGAAGTAGAAAACCTAGCAAAGGTTTAACGTCATGTTTGTCCCTGTCATGCAGTCTTTCCTTTGAGTAATATGGGCTGTTGCAAATGAAACCTTTTTCTTCCTCTGCAAATGGTGTTTTTTGTAAATCCAGTGGAGGAGACGGAGTGCTAGTTCAGACTGTGACTCACCCCAGAGCTCCAGTCACAGGATCAGATAATGGAGCCGGCATAGCTTCTGAGGTGTGTCCAGGCATGCCATGCCTTGGGGTTGGACCACTGCTCACATTGTGAATGACAGACTGAATTGGGACATTGTAAATATGAGGGCTGGGGGATGGTGGCAGATGTGAGCTGTGGACACAGCACACCTTCTTTGAGAGATAAAAACGTGCTGATGGAGATGTGGGAGAAAAAGCTGTTAAATCTGCTAAAACAACATGTTGCCATACTTTAACACCACTATGCAACAGAAAAAAAAAATCATGGCCAGAGTCAAAACATTTTTCCTTCATTGCCTGTTGCTGCTGCTCCTTTTCTGTAATATGCTAATTTTTCTATATCTTCATTTGCCTGAATCTTGTCTTTACTTTATTTGTTTACTTTACCACAGAAACTGAAGCTGGCAGTCAAGACATGACCCTACTCCAACAATCCAATACTCAGTAAGCAGCACCCCGACTTTCTGGACAGACACCTGTTGTATCACCTCTCACGTTGTAATCCCTGCTCGCCCATTAGCAATGCTGTCTTGCTTGCACAGTGCTCAGCCAACTGATGAGCAACATATTAAATCTAGCTTATCCTCTGCCCGTCTTGCACTGTTCCCAGGTGGAGTCCAAGGAAGCTGTGATAAATACTGCTCTTAAAGCTTCAGATTCAATCACATTTATTGACTAGGTTATTATGGAGTATAGAGCACATATCACAGGCAACTGTCACCAGAGGAAAACTTGGAACTGACCCACATCTGGGCAGGCAACAGATTCCATTAAAAAAAAATCAAATAAATTTATTTTAGAAAATTAAATTATGAAATTGTGCATAAATATAAAATGCAACAAAAAACAAACCCCAAACAAATATGGTGCCAGATGTTCAAAATATTCCCTATCACTGATGGGGGAAAACAACTACCTTTCCTCAGTAAGGCATTTTGTAATGGAAGGAGTCAAACAGCAAGTGTTTCATCATGAAAAACAGCCTCTTCTGTGTGTAGAAGTGCTGAGGCAGGAGTGCTCTAAGAGACTGGGCCTGTACTTTGGTCACCACCTTTGGCACTTGAGATAGACTCAGATAGATTTTATAAATGATAAAATTTATGAATTAAAAACAATGAGAAATTCAGATTGCTTAATCACCAGAACCGTGAGATCCTCATTCTCTGCTCAAAACTGTGACATCTATGTTGGATACCCGCAGCATGGTTTGAATAGTGTGGCACCTGTCATTTCCAGTGGCCAGTGGCCAGTAGCCTGGGATAACAGGTTTTCTGAAGTAGTCACTGATCTCTCACTTAATGACCTAAGATTATTGTGAAGATGTACGGAATATGTATCACCTAAGGAGCGATCTAAGACTGAATCAGTGCTGTTTGATGTGTCTCCTACTTTGGATGTTTGTTTTTTTTTTCCTTTTTTCATTTTGGCTGTACAGGCAGCCACCCAACCTGAAATCCCATTTCAACACCCAGTCGGTGAGCAGCCAATCCTGCCTGGGGCTGTGATCCAGCCCCTCGCCTGCTCACAAGTCAGGAAAGCCTAGAAGTCGCTTGCTACAATACCCAAACAGGAGGACTGGGTTTACTAATTACCACTAGAGGATCTATCTCCGGCGCTAACAGGGTTACAAGCATCGCTTTCCATAGGCGAGCATACAGCTGCGCTCAAAGCCTGAACTGTCTCAAGGCACTAGGATGACAACTAACCATGTATTTTACAAACAGATGGCTTGCATTGTTGTGACATAAATCTACCGTACCTGATGTAAAATAGCAATGGCTCGTCTGTGATCAAGAAATATTTGTTGCTTACATTCTATTTGCCTTTCTGGAAGCCTTAACTGTGAGCTGAGCGGGCGATGCTTGGATGGGGAGGCCGAGTGGAGGTAGATTTCAGAATTTAAATGAGTTAGTCGCAGAAAGACAATGCCTAGGTGAGCCTGGCTTTCCATTAGTTTGAACAGGAGAAATAATTTTGCCCACATTGATATTGTGGAGGTCCTTTTGTTAGTAATGGATTTAAAAAAATTGAAATATACATAAATCAGATGGTATCTATGACTCACCAGACAAATCACAGAGCAGACTATTTGAGGTAAAACTTCAGGTGAAGTATTTGCCACTCATATTAATTATGAGAAACTGTTGTCTGAAAGCTGGTCTTAATGCATTGCCCTCACGACTCATCACTGCTGCCTCTGAATCACTCAGAAAATTCTCAGAAGCAAGGGAGAGAGAGGTGTTAAAAAAAAAAGCAATCAAGACTTTCCTGATTTTCTCTTCATGTATTTGCTAAAGCGAGGGGAAAAAAATAATCTCACCTGGAGCACAAAGTCAAGATTCAGAACAGAAATTTATGGGCAGAATTTGCCACCAATTAAACATCAGCCTGAGTGGCCTCAGACCTAGCCACTATAATTGAGTCCCATCTCACCAAGTCATTAAAGAGAAGAAAACGCACAGTTTTTGCACCATTAACTGAGATCCTTGTGTCTAGCATTTGCTCTGTGTTTCAGCTACAGGCTGATCACTTTTTTTTTTCCAAGTGAAATTTAAGAGAAGTTTAGGAGGAAGCTTCAAACAGAATTTAATTTGATCTTTAATACTGATTCATGGGTCTCCTACATAAAGCTCAACTTAATGGAGGGAAGATGACCCATTTTTTCATTCAGTCAAACCTTGCAGATTTTTAACTGGATGTAAATAAACCTATCCAATTTTCTACCTAAAAAAAAAAAAAAGATACAGTACAAGTATATCCGGACCAGGATGATAAACATCAAGTCGACTTTCACCCTCTGCATTCCCAGATTTTTTGTTAGCACTAAACACATGTCACAGGGAGAAGTGAGCCTTCAGAGCAGCAGCTGGCTTCCTGGGAGAGAGCTGCCTGGGCTGCATCTCCTGCTGATGCTAACAAACTTCTCATCCTGCTCTGGGGGCAAACTGTGGGAAGGCTGTGTCTGGTGGGAGACCCTTGCTTAACACTGCTCCTGCAAGATCTAGCCTTGCAAGACTGCCTTGTCTTGAGCAAGCCATCTCCTCTCTTGGAGTATTTGGCTTGAGGAGGGTGACTTAGCTTCCTTACCTGAGCGGATTGGCAGGACTCGGTTTCTAATTTGGACAAGAGAAAGGAAATCATTACCTATGTACCACAGCCACTCTAGTGCAGTCATTCCAGGGCAGAACTGTGCTAAAATGTGGGACTGAACCTTTTATAGCATGCTGGAAAAGCAGAGCTACATGGACAGTGAGCACAGCATGATGCCTCTCGGGCTTATTTTGGTTTGAAATGATCTTATTTTGTCCGTGTTGTCTGTGAATTGACATGACAACTGATCGGCTAAAACTTAGCTAAGCACTGACCTCTCTGACATGTGATTTAAAGCTGTCTCATGGAAAAATATTTAAAAGATCACCTGCTGCAACTGAAGCATCCAGCAGCAGGGCAAAGAGAACTACAGTGTTTGAATACAGAGAGGACTGTCCCTGTGCTAATACCGGCAGATGGCATAAGGTTGCAAGCAAGTAATAGAAAATTTTAAAACTAATGAAACAAGATTTACATAGGTCACACCACTAGTATTTTTCTTCCCAAATAGCTCAGTCCTGATTATATCCTCATGGAATTAAAACACTGTTCTTACTGGCAACAAAGGGAAATTAGATCAGAATACTGTTTGTGGATGATTAACTTGCATTTCCTTTCAAACTAAATGTATGCATTTGAGTCCTTTGGAGCCACACATGGCCACTTCTCTAACAGGGAACTTGAGTATCAGAATATAGGGTCCAGTATTTAATCTTGGGTGAAATAAACTGGATAATCAGAGACCCAGGTGAATACAAGATTTTTATAATATCTCATAAATTTATATGGTGTTTCTGCATAAGAGATATTGCCTGCAAAAATCTGATTAGGGAAAAAAATGAACAAACTTTTCCTTATGCATCCATTGCCCTCTGTATTTTAAACAGACAGAAATAATTTGAGAAGATACAGGGTATTTTGGGATCCGCCTTCTTCTAGTGACAACCCAAGTAAGTTTTTTACAAAATACCTGTCACCACTGATTTTTGGGATTCCCTTATCACAAACCAAGGGTGGGAGTGGTTTAAGGACTACACAGACTTCCCAGAAATTGGTTTTACTGTTCTTGACGCACATGGCTTTCTCTAGCTGCCAGAGGTCTACACAAAGGAATTGAAGGGCAGAACTTAGGGCCAGCTTTTCCCGTGTGGGAAAGGGCATCAAGAGGGTCTTATGTACCTGGCTTGTTAGCCAGGAGTATGGAGCATTTGCATGGTTAGAAGTGAATGATGCTCAGCAGTCCTGCAAACTAATCTTACTACTAAAGAGGGCTCAATGAATATTTAGAAGTAGGAGCCTGAAGGGCCATATGCTGCTTTAAGCGTGCCAATCCAACAGTTACATGCCACAAGCATGTATATAACACACACAAATCTCTCTTGATATGCCTAAAGCTCCACACCTATAGGCCACTGGTAGTATCTTTCAGGCATAAAGAGCACAAAAACACATGCCTGAGTCCAGAAATGCCAAAAGGATGAATGAGCTTCTGAAGTCTAACACACAGAACACATGTTCTTCATAGCTCAGCTAGCTTCTCTTCCAAAACTGAACACAAGAAGGCAGTTTGAGACTCGGTGAAGACTTGTTTCACCTCCTCCTGTATCCCATCACACAAACTGTTTCTAAGGTAAGTTTTTGGTTTGGACTCCGTTGTGGTTTCACCCCAGCTGAGAAATGAACACCACACAGCCACTCTTTCTAAATAGGGGATGGGGAGAAGGGATGAAAAAGAAAACCAACAAATAAAGACAAACCTCACAGGTTGGGATAAGGTCAGTTTACTGGGACAGCAGAGTGAGATAATGATGATAGGACTTTATAGGAAAATATATTAAACTGGTGAAACAGGATACACTTTCTGACTGAACCACACACCTCGGGCCATACAGCTCGGAGCCATCCTGGAACAGGATCATCCCCCAAATCACATGTCCTGAAGCCATGTCCTCCTCCCTCGCCCATCACTCTTTATACTGAGAGTGACGTAATTGGCATGGAATACTCTCTTTGGCCAGTTTAGGTCACCTTTCCTGGCCTTGTCCACCCCCAGCTTCCTGGGTGTCCCCCACATTGCACAGCAATATGAACAATCGAGAAGTCCTTGACTGCTTGGCAACAACTATATACAATAACATCAGCATGTTATTAATGCTTTTATCATCCTAACTCCCAAACACAGCATTCCACCAGCTGCTAGAAAGAAAATTAACTCAAGCCTATCTGAAACCAGGACAGACTCCAAGATCTGTTTCTCCCACGCACTGGAAAGGGCTGATTGTTAATGGCTATGTCGGTCTCCACAAATACATTACTCCCCATGGTGGCAAGGCAGCTCATTGATGCTATTCCTGCTCTCTGTGCTTTAATAATTTGCTCTCGGTTGTCACCAGCAGAGGGTCAGATTCACTTCAAGAGGCCTCCCCCAACCTGCTGTAGACACTGAGCAGAGGCACCAGGATTAAAATTGATGTTACCTTACTCACAATAGGCAGATGTGAAGCCAGATGAGAACCAGTAGTAAGTAGCTGGTAAACTGTCTCTCACTGGAGATGCCTCTTGGCCTCTGTCAGATGCAGAAGTAGCCTGCAGTGACTATACTGACTTCAGCATTCCCTGGAGCAGGATGTGGCTCTCTACTGCAGAGTTACCTATTTTGTCCATGCTAAATCACGTCCTTCCGTCCCTTCTTAGAATAGGAAACCTGTACAACTATGGGCTGCACTCCCTGTTGCAGTACCCCTGGTGATACATTCTCCTGCACTTTGGGGGAAAGTTCTTGATGCATCAATCCAATTTCTTAGAGGGTAGTGGTCCCCAAATAAAGAAAATTTGGGGAATTAATAGGTAGAACTCACCTCTTTTTGTTTCTGAAAACAAGGAAATCCCTATCAGTGCATTGTATTAAAATAGCCTGAAAAGAAATGTTATGCTGCTTGTATGACAGCCATACAGACTTATATATTATTATAAATGATTATCAGAGTTATTCCACGTAATTTTGTTATTTGGCTTTCAGGGGCTTATCACACAGAAAGAAAAAGGGGCAGTGACCTCATATCTCACATGAAAGATAAAGACGCATAAACTGTCCAAACAGCCACCTCACTACACATGGAGAAGAAAATAATTTTTATGCAAATAGAGCCTGAGAGCAAAATGCCTTTCTCTCTCACCTCCTTTCTGTTTCATGATTAAATAAATCATAAAGCTGTCACTAGAGACCACAGAGAGACATCTCAAATGGTAAAAATGAGAGCTTTCTGCATTTGTCTATTTTTAATTTCAAAAGGTATTTTGAATTAAAAAAGGAAGAGGGTGGGGGATGGGGTGGGGAAGAGCATAATGCAATTCGCATGTCTGATTTCCCAGGAGTACAAACAAGCTCTCTGTCCTCTTGTAATAATACAACAAATTTTCAAAACCAAACACAAATAAATGAAAATTAAACTATGATCCATAAATTTAATTGAGATTCACAGTGTCCAATGCTTTTCATATTCAAATTACCACCAGACAGTGCAGCTTTTTGCATAACTTATGTAGGTGATAGCTTCTCCCTTCTCTCTTCTTGTTTCCTTTTTTTAAAGGAATAGCTATAGTTCAGTGCTGGAATTTTTGCACATAAAAGCTGAATAAAATTTTGTCATTTTTCATAGATGCACCATATCACATCGTACAGCATTTCCAGTGCAGTACAAAAAAAGTGAGCAGGGAAAACCAAGCATTTTTGTCTTGAAGAATAGACCAGAATTGAATTCTTCTGTTATTAAAGCATATGCCCAAAGAAAACTAGAATTGTTTTGTGTCAGAGGTCTTCACTGGTCTTCAGTGAATAGTACCAAACACCCCAGTAGCGTAGAGTTCTCTGCATATCAGCCATGTCGCTTTGGAAATGGAATACACATGTCTTACATAAGAGGGTAAGACAGAATTTAGAGCTGTAAGAACTAAATCATGGACAGCATCTACCAAAACAGATGTGCTCCAGAAGAGATGTGATGGAATAGTTAAGGTTTACTTTACAGTATTTACACGCAGGACAACTTCAATGGGCAGTGAAGTTCTTAGTCCTTGATCCTGTAGATGTTGCAGCTCTTCATTAGTCTGATCTAAGGAAAACACCCTTTGTCTATAGAAAAACATTTTTAAAGCAGGGGTATTTAAAAGTTTCAGGTGTTTAAGGGCTGGGTCACCCCCTGGAATTCATTGGGATGCATTTCAGGGACATTTTGGTACTCCATGCTCAATGGGAATGTGGGAGAGATGACTTTGGATACCTTTTGGTGGCAAAAGGACCTGAAGAAGAGTGTCCAACATGTGGGGTTTGCAGCATGGGCTTTTATGTGAGGGAACTGTCTACACAGTGGTGTTCCCTTGGGGTGATGTATAGGGCCCTGCTCCCTGGAGGCCCCTATGGGTCATCCCCAAGGAAGCACCAGTGGTTTGCTGATGATGGGAGTCCCAGCAGCAGGGTTGTTCGGTGTGTTTTTCTTCTTGATGTTTACCCCTCTGAGGACAACCATTACTCTCCAGATCTTCCCCCCTATTTGTTGTACTGAACAAGCTTGAGGCTCTTCCTATCTCCTGTCATCCCACAGGTTCTCCATCCTGATAGTTATCTGAACAGCAACTGAAATATAAGCCCATATATCTGAGGGAATAAATGTCACTCTACATTTTGAACCAGGGAGATGCAATGTTTAACCATGCAGGAGGAAGCTGAAGGGTGGCATTTCAAAGGAGCAAGGAAGAAATGTTTTAGGCAGCTTATATTGTGAACTATCATGATGTTTTTGGATGGGAAGAAAGGGGGAAAATCCTTGAAAACCATGTAGAAACATCACCAGAGACACTATTTGAACTGTTAGTTAATGGTAAAATGAAATATTTCCTACCCATGAAAGTACATATCATGTATTGAATCAGATTCCAAAGATGATGTAGTATGATAATTAGTGCCAAAAGTGATATGCAGAATGCTAACTCCTGTGAGAAAATAAGAAGAGCGCTTCACTAGTGTTGTCATGATGCAAACTAGTTAAATCACTACGTTCAGTGAAAAAGTTCTGTTTTCACAGCACTTTTCCACGATAGCCTTTAATTGGAGGAAGGGAGCAAAAACTGGTATGAGGAACATCATCCAGGATTTAAAAAAAAAACAAAACAAACAAATGACATTTCACAGTGGGTTGTGTAAAAATCTCATGCAGGAAAAAAACCCAAAGTTGAAGTTCGCATTTTTAAAGATGAACACTTCCACATGACAGAGGCCATTTTCCTTGTGACATAGGCACATTTCAGCTCAGATCTGTAAATCTGATCACAGCATCATCTCACGGCATCACCCTTCCTAGTTTGGTTACTATGACTTTTTTTGTTCTTCAGCAGATTCAGCACTTTTCTACTTCCCGAGCTTTCCTATTCCTTCCTCTGTCTCCAGCTCAGGGGCAAGCTCATATTCAGCCGCATCCCTCTGCTCCAGCCTTCCTCCATAGAACCACAGACTGGTTTCGGATGGAAGACACCTTAAAGACCATCTAGTTCCAACCACTCTGCCATGGGCAGAGACACCCCCCACTAGACCAAGTTGCAATCCCCAGAACCACTTCTCTCTTTTCAACATTGTCCTCTTAAAATATCAGTGTCACTAGATTCAGGACAATATCAAAACACAGCACCCCCAAATTCACATGCCAACAGGAACTGACACCTTTCCCATATGCCTGTTTTTATTCCCAGTACCCGATGATGAAGAGAGACAGGTACAAGACTGGATCTTTGGCATGACTGAAAACACTGCCACTGTTTATCCAGGCAGTTTGCCATTATCAAAACCGAGTTTTGCTCCTTTGCTTTATGCTGATACAGTAGGACCCAGGGATGCAGACTGTAGTCTGGCAAGCTCCCAGGGATTTTGCCTGCCTATGGTGACGTTTGGCTGCCCGGTCATTAGTGGAGCTCATAAAAGGAAAATCAGCAATTCATTTCACTGTGAACTTATCTGCTTTTGCCAGCTCGCTTGGCATATACTTAGGAAGACAAGGCCATAGCAGATTTGTTAATTTTAAAATACCTTTTTTTTTTTTTAAATTCCACTCAAATTCCACTCAAATATTCTCAAATCAAACTCTGACTTGAAAAATAGCTACTGGGATCTGCAGTCAAATGTTGCTTTTGTTAATACTGAAGCAAGCAAGAATCCTTCCACCACCAAATTCAAGTGTCACTAACTAAAGTCTCCATCTTCTTTTATCATATCTGTATGAATTCTTTCTCCTTTGGACTTTTTGCTCACCGTGTACGTGATGGTTTATCACAGTTGGACTGATTATGTATACTAAATGGCTGACTCCATCTTTAAAGAAAACAGCACAAAATACTTACTTCCCACATGACTACTCATCTCACACACACCAGTAATTAATTTGTTAAAACATACGGCTTAAGCCTGTAAATCGGGATGGTTTCATTTAGAGAGTGCTGCTCATGGGCTGGTGGCCAGGCACTAGGGCAGGAGGTGCCGTAGTGCGCTAGTGCGCAAATCCCTCACACAGCTCCCCCAGCTCTGCTCCTCGGATCTTTGATCCTTGTGGAGTTTGTACACATATGCAGAAGAAGGAATTCTAAAATTCAGGTTATATCAACTCTAACATTGCAATTTTAAGGAAAACACCCTCCCATACCCAAGACATAAGTCTCTGTCATCTCATCATGCTGTTGGTACTCTAACACACAACTGGAATATTTTATCTTCATGCTCTCCTTTCACCAAATCCCCAAAGTATCCTTGGAGGAAACCTTCTGCAACAGATCGCAACCCAGGAAACCACACTGCTTACTGAGAGGCAACCAAACACACAAGAAGGCTCCGGGTATTTGCGTATCTTTGTGTTCACATGGGGAAGCCGTACGCTCCAGGTGCAGCCATGGAGCTGCGGAAGCCAAAGCCAAGCCATAGTTGCTCTACCAGTGGTTGTAGGACAGTGTGTGATGTACACAGGCTCTCAACGGGTGCCAAGAATCATCTCATGCAGAGGATCTGTCTGCTACTAATGCATGCAAATATCTGATTGCGCAGAGTCATTGCCAGCATCTCTGACAGCTCCCGAGCATGTGCATGAACAACTTGGATAGCAGTTTGCACAAGTGAGGTAGTACACAAGTAGTTAAGCACAACCAACCATCAGCATGCTACTCTGAAGCTGAGAAGTCAGCCTGTCACATACTGAAACCATCTGTAAATCCACTGGATTTGCTGAAACGACAATTTATGCTGCTTCCATATTTCTGAAATCATTCTTATTCTTTAGCATGCAGAGGAAAATTAAGTCGCATTTCCCTTAACAATTGCCATTCCCGCCTCGCTGTGTGTCACAGCCCGCTGGGGTGACTTCGGTAGCACTGACCTTGGACGTCGCTGCAGTGGCATTACTTTCCTTACCACTCCCTGGTGCACTCTCCTCAATCGCTGCCGCTGCCGGGGCTTCTGCCTTCTTTACACTTGTTTCCAGAGAAACAGGAGGCCCTACTTTTCCCAACCCACTCACCGGGGTTGAGCTTGGACTGCTTGATTGCCGTGACTGAGCCTTATACCAGCTAGGGTAAAACAAGGGATCGATGGTTTCTGCTGTGGCCGGCACTTGAGTGTCACACTCTGGGGTCTGCTGAGAACCACTTGGTGTCACAACCTCATCCTTAATCAGGACAGATAAAGAGAAGAACAAGCAGAGTGCACCACATTACCTTCCTGCCATAGCCATTCTGCTCTGCATGTCGTGTTTGTTAGAACTCACTGCAAGGAATAGATCTTTCCTAATATGTAGTCCAAAGAATTTCAATCAAAGCATGAAGCAAAAGCAACCGTTGTTCAAATAAAACAGATATGGGAAATAAGATAAGTTACCACAAAAATAGAATAGGTGGGTAGAATTAGCTGGGAAGGGGATGCTGACTGAGAAAGGAGTGAACAAGCGGTTCTTTAACTCAGATAAACAGACAAATCAGTCCTAAAAATGTATATGAAATTCTGCATAAGAACCTATTGGACCAGCCATGAGCAATGGGTGTAGGACCTTTGAATGGCTTATTGAGTTTGGGGTTAAGAACATCATGTTTTCCCATGAGTCTGCTGATATAAGCAGTTAGAAAAAGGGGAATACAAAGGCACTGGAGAGAAACACTTGCCCAACAGCCTTGCTGTTAATGCTGTAAGTGCAGCACAGTTGTACTTTTCCAGGAAGAGGAGCAGCTGACGGAACCACATTTCTACTTGCATGAAGCTCTCAGGGCTCACTCACATGGTACCTGCTATCACCACAGCTTTTCTGCTTTGCCTTTCTTACACCTGATGGCAAAAGCTGAAATGCAGGTATCCCCACACAGTGCAGTGCCCACATCTATATCTGACTCCACAGCCGACCCACTCCTAACTACAATTGCTAGGGCAGTGTGCCCTAGCTTTCCCATTTTAGCTTTAGAAATAATGTTAGTGGGCAGAATTGCTTATGCCCAGTTGTTATTTGCATAAAACCCAACTCCAGTTAGGCTACACAAGTTTAGTTAAGCCAGTGCAAACCCTTAAAAGACAGACTGGTTAAATCAATAAAACCTGATTTAAGAGCATCTTCACGCACCTGGTGCAAACTCGTATGTTTTAAAGTCAAAGCAGCAATGAGGCTACAGTATTTTTAATTTTATGTGGAGAGCTTGCTAGTATCAAAGATTCTTCTCTTGTTTTCACACTAAGCTCCTCAAGTATCACAGCAGCCTCATTACCTGCTCAGAAACTTCACTGGGTAAATTGTACAAGAAGAGAATTTGCTAAGCTAACTGTATCTAAGGGCAGTTGAAATAGCACAGAAGTATGTTTTTTAATATAGGTCTTTTAGAATATGTGTCAATTACTGTCTCATTCTAAACAAATTCCTTAAGAAAAAGTGCTAGCCTAAATTATTTACTCCCAAAATCTGTTTGCTGCTAGGTTGTAAGAAGTAGTTTCCTCTTCTAATTGGTGTATGATAATCTTGCATCTACTTATATAGCATCCCTAGGACAACCAGAGCAGAAAGTGGCAAAAGACATTCACAGAAAAGGGATTAGAAGTAGGATCTAAAAATTGGTGGTGGTAAACTCCCTAAATCCAGAGGGAATACCAAATTATCTTAGTGTAAATATTTCAACAACCTTTTCCTTTGTAAGTTAGTCTTTGTTAAGTCACAGCAAGCAGAACATCCATTGTAATGCGCTTAACTCCCAAACTGAATCTCTTTTATTTATATCTTACGTACTCATATATATCTCCATTTGCCTAGCAATGTAATTTTCTTGCCTACCAAGCAACGTATACGCAGGTTGAGAGGACAGGATACAGTTGTGTGTACGTGTGCAGGGGCAATAAACAATTTTGCTCTCCAGTGCATCGACTCCCTTAGCTGTGCTCCTGACGTATGGAGCCTACAGGCCTCAGGGGAGTGTTTTCTTGCTCAGCCGGAGTGCACTCAGCATAGCTGGCAGGGCAGTGGGACACAGGGACCGTTACCTGACCAGCCAGGGTAGCAAGCAGTGGCACCGTGGGTGGTTCAGCTGGGGGCTCTCCCACTGCGCTCTGTGGTTTGGGGTCCTGCTGAGGTGGTTGTGATGCTTTCTCAGCCCCTTCCTCATCCACCTGTTCCTCCTCCTCCTCCTCTCCTGATGACTCTGTGTGGACTTCATCCAATTCTTCACCATCCACTGTCTCCTCCTCTTCCTCTTCCTCCTCCTCCTCTAAGAGGACACGTGAAAAGACAGGTTGAGCACCATGTGAAGATGGCTACGGTCTTTATGTAATCAAAAAGCCATTCGCCGTTGCATGGCCAAGCTACTGATACTGGCAGGGGATGCAGGTTATGGGGAGAGCACCAGTGAGGAGTTTGCTCCCCCTAGCCTGTACTGAGCACTGCCATGGAGCTGCCAGCAAGTGCTTTGCAGCAGGGACGTCAAACATACAAGCTTTTTAAAATCTTCGGATGGCCTTTATTTGGAAAGGAGGACAGAAAGTCCTGCCTATGCAGTCATCTTCGTGAGGGTGTGCAGCACAGCCCTGCACTTTTTTGGGGAAAAGATATGTGGTCTGGTACAGTCTGCCATGAAAAAATCTGTTTTAAACGCCACTGAAACCATCATAACAAATCTTTGCCAGATCAGTGCTTTGAAATACATTACTGGAGGTTTGGGACACAAACCTTCCTACTCCAGATTATCGAACTTGGTCTAGCCATTGCTTTTGCGTCATCTGACACATCTTGCTGTCAGCATTTGTGGCTCAGCTCGTTTGCAGAGAGCACCCTCTAACAATGGGTTTTCTTTTACATAATCACACTATTCATCCTCACAAATATGGGATGTTGTTCAGAGCCACCCTAACGCTTCAGTGAAATAGACCGAGATGGATGCATTAACCAAAGCTCCTAACTAGCTCCGCATTTCGCACCAGTTACGGATCTGCCTGACTACATAGAGGAATGTAGACCAGCAAGTGAAGTGCCACCCTCATAATGGAGAAATGTTTCTGTGCACAAACATGAGCAGAGTGCTGAACGTGAGTTAGAGGATAAATGTTACGAGGAGCATCTGAGGGAACTGGGGTTGTTTAGTCTGGAGAAGAGAAGGTTCAGAGGAGACCTAATTGCTCTCTACAACTCCCTGAAAGAAGGTAGTGGAGAGGCGGGGCTGACCTGTTTTCCTTAGTGACAGGTGATAGAACAAAAGGAAATGGTGTTAAGTTACTGGAGGGGAGGTTTAGATTGGATATTAGGAAAACTTCACAGAGAGGGTTGTCAGGCATTGGAACAGGCTGCCCAAGGTGATGTGGAGTTTCTATCCCTGGAGGTGTTTAAAACAATGGTTAGATGTAGTGCTGAGGGACATGGTTTAGTGGTGGTTGGCCGGTTAGGGTGATGGTTGGACTTGATGTTCTAAAGGGTCCCTCCAACCAGGACAATTCTATGATTATGTTATTCTATCTCTGCTTCCATGCCCCTTGGCTGCGTAGGACCTCAATGACTGTTTCAAATGCAGGACTGAACTCTGCATTCTCAAAGCCCTTACCAGTGCCTTGTTCTCAAGAGGTGGGTGTCACATTCCCCATCACACAGTGGATGTGTGTGCCTGGAGGATGAGGCCATGATCTCATGTATGGCAGAAATGTGGCAGCAGTAGCTGTTCACAGGGACAAACAGGGAACAAGTTTGTCCCGCTCTGAACAAATCCCCAGAGGTTCACAGCCCTGTGAGATGGCACCTGCTCCTCTGCTGCTGACTGGGGCCACAGCTGCTGCCCTGCTATATGAACCCTTGTGCCAAGCACGGCTAGTCCACGGATCCCAACCTACAGACCAAAATCTGCACAGCAGGCACACAAGGTCCCTCACTGGGAGCAGCCACTTGCTCCGAAGTTAGTGTAAGTAGTGGCAGGGGAGTAAGCAATGGGTGGTATCTCCAAGAGGCTTAACTGGGCTTATGAAGTTAAATGTAAATTTATGAGAAGAATCCAGTGATAGCAAGAGAATTAGAGATATGCAGATGATTATTTCTGCTGGTTTTTAAGAGGAGAGGTCTGCTTGTTTGAAACATTTGCCTTCATTAACTACTTGTGGCTTACACTGTAAGATAAAGTGCAGCTGAGCTTAGATATCAGGCTACTTTGGTAAGTGTAGAATTATGACATTGCACTGTTATATAGATATACTAAGTGTGTTGAGTCATGATGGCATGACACAAGATTTAAATGCATGAAGGATAATGACAGTTTTTCCCCTCCCTCCAGAACTCTGTGATGTTGAATTTCGATTATGTCTCTTACATTTCTCAATTATAATAAACAAGTTTAAAAATATCTTTCATAAGTACTTTTAGTAGCAAACAATCTCTTTCTTTAATGATATTCTACAGCAGACAGGCCATCCAATAGTGGCATATTTTAGGGGAAAAAAAGACTGAGATAAAAGCTGATTTTTGTGGTCCTTCACATGAGGAGTCAATGAAGATCATGGGCTTAGGAAAGTGTTGAGGCCACCTTAAAGGTAAGATTAATGGTTGCAACAGGTTATGTGATTTTTTTAACTGTAATGGAGTTTTGCTTTTGATTATAATTGATACAAAACAGTCTGGTTAGACTTTGGGATGGAGAGAAATCTCTCATTCAAGTTTTCCTGTTCGGCATCATCATGTAAATTACACACAGATGCAATTTAAGAATGCAATTGAGGTGAAATAAATTACATACCTCTGTCAAAATCAATTTCTCGTATTATCTTTTCCTCTCTACTGAGGTTCACTGTGAATTGGTTCATATTTTCATACCCATCTTCTATTTTTTCCATTTGAAATCCTTTGGATGCTTCAGTAATTCTAAACCAGAAACATTAGTTATTGGCATTTAGATTTGCAGATAAAATGTGCAATTTGTAATTAATTAGAAAGATCAATACTCTCAAGTTTAAATACTTACTTTTGTAGTAATGTTTTGGCATTCTGTGGAAACAAAAAAGGAAATAACTGACTTCTTAAATAGTTCAATTTTTTCACAGATTTTATACATTGAGATTTAATTGTTACACTGGATGCTTCTAAATGCACTAACATGGATCTCATAAACGACCATCATGGGATCTATGAATGAGATCAAATTTGGATGGTAATTAGTATACAGCTGAGCTGAGTAAACCTTTTAGTTCACTGAAGACTTTTAAATTAAAATCTGAATATGATGGGAAATACATAAAATTCCTACAAAAATTAAAACTGAAATATTTTCGCTCTTTCTCTGTGTGTGTGCTTATGGTGAAAAGCAATTGTTCTGTCACCATATTTAGTCACAGCAGCTAGATCTTTGACTATCCATAAGGGCATGCTTCTGGAGCCATAACATTTTATTTGTCTGGAAAGAATATTATACTCTCCAAAGGCAATTCTTTGATGAAAATCAGTATTGTGTTTTTGTGGAGGGGGGTTGCATTTTTTTTTTTTTTGTTTGGTGTTGGTTTTGGTAGAAAACAACCTTCCAGCCTTTAATATAGAGGAATTGTAAACTTGCAGGACAGAATTTTTACACCAATGAATTCAGTGGGCAGGTTGCTAATGGTTTCCTAATCAGCTCTCCTGAGGAAAAAATGAAGTAAAGGCATAAAAATATGACTCAGAATATACACACTTAATTCTTAGAAAGTTAGTGACTCTGACAAACCCAGAACTCATGCACTTTCATATACACATATATTATAGTTAGGGGACAATAAAGATAGGTTGGAAAATGTTAAAATTCCTGTTTCTTCTTTGGGGACCAGAAATTCATGTACGAAACAGTATATTTTAGTGCAAGTAGCAAATACTCACATTTTTGGCTTACATGCTATTCACAAGACCATTCATTTGTCTGTGCTGACACAAGTATTTAAAAAATTAGTTTGTATAAATGTTCACGACCAAACTCTGAATGTGCCTAAAATTGAGAAATGCTTAAATAGTATTTTGATAAACCCATTGTTCTTTGTCCATCTCTATTTATAGACTTTATACCTGCAAAAACACAGCCATTTCTGGTTCTTCCATGAACTGGATTCCCGATTCAACCAGCTTTGAGACAGCTTCCAAATGATCCGCATATTTCTTCATCAGGGAGCGGACGTGTTCCAGTTTCTCCTCTTGGGTTCTAGTGATTATTTGTGTCATCTCATTTTTTCTTTCTTCCAGTACAGAATAGAGATAATCAAATTTTTCACACAGCTGCTCTTTCTGTCGTCTACAGCATTCCTGTGAATAATTTGGTTTATGTTAAACATGTTATGTTCTTAAAAGAGCTTCTATTTTTACAGTTACTTGGAAGCATTTTCATCAAAGAAATTCCTCTTTCTGAACAGTGCAAAGGATTCTGAATGACCCCAGAGACTTTTATAATTTTCAAAGTCCAAGCTATTGGAACAAAAGTTTTAAAACTGTTTTCAAACTCTGGGTTTCAAACCACTGAAAGCCCCAAAACAGGTTATTGTATAACTTGTCAGTGGGCTAAAAAACTCTGAAAGGTATTTGTGATGTCTCTAGTGATACAGGAAAGTCTGCAGAAAAAGTAAAAAAAAAAAACCCCGACCATATTAGCAGCTGGGTTCATTTGCACAAACAATGGAGAGATCATATCAAATCAGCTCTGTTGAATTTCTTTTTTTTTTTTTTTTTTTTCTGCAAGAGAATCTGGAACTATCCTGGCTGGGCTTGATTTTCACATACACCCTCTTGTACTCTATTTTGACAATACGTGTCCATTATATTCCATTTAGTGAGCTCTGAATGAGCTCACAAAGAAAATGGCGAGTGACAAAAGCACAGAGACATGAAGGAAGAATCAGGTTCCAACCCTACCTTCAGGCACTGATTTTCATATCATTTTTGAGATACTTTTATTGTCCTTCTAACCAGACCTCATAGCTTATGTCACTGAGTAAGGAGGATGGGTTCGACAACTGCTTCATTGAGAGCTCTCTAACAAGAACACACTGCACTTGCAAGGGAGGATTTATGGGAAGGAAGTTGGAGATAGGTTATCTATAATGTCTGAGGTCTACCAAATAGAAGTACTTGAGTCATCTGTGTGCCCTGGGGCACACAAATGGGCATAACCTTATTGTGGTTATATCTGTTTGCGAATGGTGGTGATTATTTACGTCTCTTTCCTAGGAACTGAGACTGAATCAATTCCTCATCTTCATCCCTTGAGGCATAATGCTGAGATCCTGGCAGAGCAGGATTATTAACAGTCCCACAGTACTTTTAGAAGTGATAAGACTGATATTCATAGCACTTAGCTAGAAACAATCCCACTTTTTTCTTGACCTCTGGCCCCAGCTATTTCCTACAGGTGGTGATGGTCTGCTCTGAATCACTCAAAGGAGAAAGCCTTTTGAAGACAGATGTGTGGCCAAAAATTATTGTCTATATTCAGGAGTGAATACAGATCTTGTGTATTCACTCCTGAATATAGACACACTGACCCAAGTATCCACCTCTGCTTCCCAATGAGGATAACTACACTAAACCTGCACTCCTGATTTAAAGCTTCTTGGGGAGTCAGGAGGGGTTGGGGGGGTGTATGTC
>VXBZ01004505.1:0-57139 GCA_013399135.1 Heliornis fulica | reverse complement strand
GAGGAAGAACAACAGAGCAATAGCAGGGTACCCTTAGAAATCCTTCCTTGGCCCAAAAATCTAACACAGAATATTTCCTGTCAGCAGAACCTCAAGAGTGAGAGTCCCAAACAGGTTCTTAACCGCAAATGCTGAAAAATTTCTGAAATAGGCTCCTTCTGTATAAAATGGTCCCGTGAGAAGCCCATGACTGATGGAATTACCCAAATCAGATGCTGCTTAATGAAAAAAAGTTAACGAGTGCATGACTTCCCATTCTAAAAAGTTCTCAGCCTTTTTGGTTTTTAAAGCACAGCTGCAGCAAGGAGAAATGAGTCCTTGCCACAGAGTATGAGTTGCACTGCTTGTTCTGAGGGATCTGCATTGGCTGCCCTATGCTATTAGCATTTGAAAGAGACACTGTAATTTTTCCTTCATTATTTAGCTCATATTCTTTACAGGACTAAACAGTACTTAACAGATTATTATTGTTTTCCAGTATTTAGCATTTTATGTAAATTTTTAAAAATTTTTAGTATAATAGGTGAATTTGGGCCACCTTTCCATCAGTTAAAAGCTACACGAGTATTCATTCTTTTGTTTGTTTTTCAGGGTTTTAGGCTTGGAAAGGAGCAGTAGTTAAATATAGAACTGTAGGCTATTGCTTACTCCAGCTAAAAGGAAAACGATCACATATTTTCTGCTAAAGCGGATATTTATTGTTCTCTGCAAAGTGTTAAGCAGAGAGAAGAGACAATCCTGGATTATAAGCGTTATTTCCATGTGTGCACATTTCTCAGCTCCAGCTGGAGCTTTTCATCTTCAAGGACAAACTGATGTCAATTCAGACAAAGCTCTTGTATGGTAGGAAATGTGATTTGCTTGAAATGTAACATGGAAGTGCCAAGGTAAGCTCTAAGATCTATTTTCTGCTATCTCTGACTTTAAAGGTGAAAAGCCTGTTAGAACATCTAAAGGTAAAATGGCTGCACTTTCTCTGGGCTTCGAGTTTAAAGGTTAGACTTTAAACTGAGTGGATGACTCTGAAGAAGCTAGTTTCAGAAACTGTTGTATTTATTAAGGTATTTTTAGCACAGTGTTTTCTCTCTTCAGACTACATGTTTGAAGTTTTGTTTCTGGTTCAGATAGTTCAACTTAAATGAGTATAAGCTTTTGCTTTTGTATCATTCAAATTTCTGCAGTTAACCTACTTGAAAAGCTTGTTTCTGTCTGCAAAGTCCTGATAGCAGCCAATTTCATCCTTGCAATGTGAAGGCTTCCTGACTACAAAGCTCTGACTACTGCTAACATGCTCTCTCATTCACCTGGGCTAATGGTCTCACATGGTCTTTGAACCAAACTTAGACTTTTTCTGTTCTTCCTTGCTCTGAGGAAATAGGAGCCTTGGGCGATTGTATACGCAGATTGCGGAATCAGTTTTTCTTACTAATTAGAATATCTACATCTTGGATTAACTTCTTTTCCACTGCACTTTCTCTTTTCTGTTTCAGCTTTGAAGGGTCAATATAATTTTAATTGGGATGAGAGGGATGTAACTCCTTCACAAGATGCTTCATCAAACTCTGATCATAAAATCAATTCATATGAGCTCCTTAAGCCTGTTGCTCTGTGATGCTCAAATTGGTCAGAGCTGATATTTGTATTTGCTTTGCTGGTGCAAACCACTTGGAGGAAATGAAAGCCACTTCTGGTATTGAATGACACAAAACTAATTCCATCTCTATCAGAGTAAGACCTTTACCTGAAAATCCAAACTCACAGTTCCCTCCCATGAGCAAAAAAATAAGACTTCTTAAAGGGCAACAGATGTATATTAAATAACTATTTCACAGAAGGCAAAGCAACCAAACACAGCTCGCTGGCACACTTGGGAACTATGTTGTGGCTACCCTGTGGCTGAGACTAGGGCTTTGTTCACAGCACCAGTCAGGTCTTAGCCTAATATTGGTCTTTTACAGCTTTATAACCTGATTTTAGATATTAAATGAACTGGGAGTCGATAGCATTTTGTTGGATCTGTTTTTAATGCCAGTGATACTCTGCACAACTAAAAATGCTGAGCAAGATGTGCTGATATGGATTATCCTTAATTTGTCCTCAACAACATGACCAATGTCAGAGTCAGGGTGCTGACCAGGACATACCCTTGCGTTGAGGAAGTACAGCTCATACTGTACAAAGCCACAGGTAATAGTTTAACAGAGATGTGGGAAAGCATTTGGAGAAAATGAGGTCTGTTGAAGAATGATCATTACTAGTAGTTTAAAAGACACAACTCCACACAGAAATACCTGTGTTATAAGGTGTCATACCTACCTCAACTGTCTTGCAGGTCTCCTCCAGTTGTGTGACTATCCCTTGTACTCTGTCATTGCTCCCCACCAGGACTGCAATGCCGTCGCTGAGCTCAGACTAGACAGCAAGGGGAGAGCAAGCAGGAGAGGTTAAACCCTGTCCCACTTCAGGGCAGCACATCTAACAGTGGGGAGCGGGAGATGAAGGAGCCATACCAGAGTATCAGCTCTTCTTCCATGAGAATTGAGGAAAATTGGATCTCTACCTTCCCACAAGTTACCCGCTACTACTTTGACATTTGTTTCCTCTCCCAAAACACTACAAAAATATTGTCAGTTTGAAACTTTTCCTGGAGAAGAAACAGTTTGGAAAGGAGGAAGCACTTTGGTCTAGGTGGCTCTTCTAAATGCTTTTGTCTGGAGCCCTGTGTTTCAACAGTGCTCAAATATTCCTTTTGGGTTTTCTCTCTTGAAGTTTTGGTTTGGTTTGGTTTGGTTGTTTTTAATTGTCTGGGTCTAGCCATGCCACTGTGGTACTTCCCCGAGGACTGTAGCTCTTGGCCCTGAAAAGGAGAAGAGGTGGCCCATAGACCTGGAGGAACTAGCACACTACAGCACCCCTGACAGGAGGGCAATGGTACTGGGGATGTGGTGAGAGGGGAAGGGAGAAAAGGGGCTTACATGGTGGAGGCTGAGACACTGGTAGGAGGGAAGAAAGAAATAACATGAGTGTGGGGAGGGTGATGACTGTGAGGTGTCCTTAGAAGATGAGAGACAATGAAGAACTGTTTCTCAGAATCTTGGTGAGGGTGCTGGGGAGGGCAAGGAGCCCTTGGTACACCGCAGTAGTGACAGAGGCACCTGTTTCTGTGGCCTTCACAACTTTGTAAAGAATCCTTTGAAGTGTACATCCTGCAGTCTCCAGGTTACACCTCCAGTCTTGAGCATGACAGTCCCGTTCTGCAGGCATGCTGGGAAGGAAGCCACTGCTTGCAAGCCTCCATGCAAAGGGGGTGATCAGGGGCATGGATATGGTCCAAGAAATTTCTCCCCGTCTCTCTCCTTTTTTGATTGAAACAGATATTTGTAACTACTTTCCTAAAGCGATTTCTCATTTGTAGTTTCCCCACACAGGCATCTGTGTGACAAAGTTGGAGGCTGGGATTGCAAACTTGGCCAGTCTGATTGCTTGCCCCACTGGGACCCTCCAGAAAAATGATCTGTTTATCTCAGGAGGATAACCCAGTGAGTCAGGTTTTAAATTAATACTGTATTAAAAATAAACAAGTCTTTTACTGGTGACAGCAAGGGCAGAGGATATTAGGTACATCCTGTGCTGCTATTGAATATTCCTACGTTCACTTGCAGGAGGAAGTTTTTCACTTAAATTTTCTTAAAAATTGGATGGTTAAAGGCAAAAGTGCCTGGTAGATAACTATTTGGTTTGTAATGGTCTGTTCTCTTTCCAGTTCATGTGCTGGAAATCTCACTGGTTTTTTTCTGATCTAAAAGCACCTCAAAACCTCAAAAAAGAGATCCACAGCTTCATATCAAATCACTGTCTAAAATGTTTACTCAAGGTGCTAACAGAAATTGGGATAGTCTAACATCTTTATGATATCTCATAAATATATTTCCCTGTGTTTCTACACAGTTCCTACATATCTGAGTTATTCACTCACAAACAGGAATGGTAAGGGCACCTCCAGGCCCCTTCAGGAGCTTGCAGGAAGCCCATGAGAATACTTTCCTATTGATGCTCCCGCCAGTTGCTGGGAGGACTGTGAGATACAAAAATATATTTACCTTCTGTTGCTGGTAAACATTTGTGAGAGGAGCAACTTGACAGTCTTTGTGGGCACCAAAGACTTTGCACAAAGAGCAGGTGGGCATTTCACAGTTCAAACAATAGATATTTATTCTCTCGTCTTCATGCTCTTCGCACATAGGCTGGTCACACTTCCTTTCAGGTCTGCAAAAGAAAAGAAGTTTAAAAAACCCTAGGTGTCCCTGAGTTTCTGATGACAACACTAGGGTATCAGCATGAAATAACATACATTTATAGAGCAGTGTACAAGGCTGACCTGCAGAGTAGACTTAAACCTGCCATATAGGATGACTAAATAGACAGCAGTACAGCTTAATGTCCTGATGCAACGGGATATGATGACAATACAGTAACATGACTTCATACAGGGATTCCAGCTGGCAGTGTGACTTAACCCTTGCTCATATTTTAAAATGCAAATAACCTCACTAAGACTGTTCTCAGACGACTCATGTACTTTAATTAACATGTTATCCAACATCTGTCTGAAATATGAAACGTGTGTAATTCCTTTACAGCTGTTGGGCAAAATGTTGGGCACTTGGCCTTGAGGCAGCAAAGCTCTTATTCAGAGGGCTAATATGAACTGAGTTGTAGGTGTTGGTAGACCTTCATGCTCATAACATTTTATCTATGCTGACGCACTTTGTGAGGCCCAGGTCAGGACTGTCATTATCAAACAGAACTGGGTCCTTATGGCCTTTATACTAGGACAGCAACCAAAATAAGGTCTCACACAAATTAATTTCAGCTGAGTGTCAGGTGTGTCTCTAGTAGAGCGTTGAGGTTTTTTACAATAGGCTTCCCAGAGAGGTTGTGGAGTCTCCTCCTCTGGAGACATTCAAGACCAATCTGGACACATTCCTATGTGTCTGCTCTGGTCTAGATGATCCTACTCGGGCAGGGGGGTTGGACTAGATGATCTTTTGGGATCCCTTCCAACTCCAAACATTCTGTGATTCTGTGAACAGCAACTCAATTGTAACAGCCTCTGAAGGCATGGGTTACACAAGAAGCGTTCCTCTCCTGTGCTAAGTCAGGAGCTGTCACCAGGCTATCACTCAGTCCTGATCTTCTCTTCACCAAAATCATCAAATCTTATACACACAAGTTCAGCCCTGCTGTTTTAGGAACTAATTTAATTGTGGCTTCCTTTAAACAGGACACTTAACTACTATTCCCAGTAGAAATGAAAGCTGTGGTCCAGTCCATGTGAACAGGCTGATGTTTCTCTGAACCTGTGCTTCAGGCTTAGCATGAGCACAGCTGCAGCAAGCGTTATGAGTGTGTGAGAATGTTGTACCAGATGACAGAGTTAGTAGATTGATGGAAGGACTGTGACTGGGGCTCAAGCCTCCAAAAGTTGCCACTCCTACTTGGCAATGTTAAATCTTTCCAACGTAAGCCATTATCCCCTTCTGCTACCCTTTGGAAGAACTATAGAATCATAGAATTCCTTAGGTTGGGAAAGACCTTTAAGATTATCGAGTCTAACCATTAACCTAGCACTGCCCAGTCCACCACTAAACCATGTCCCTAAGCACCACATCCACATGTATTTTCAATATCTCCAGGGATGGTGACTGGGCAGCATGTTCTCATTCCTGAAAACCCTTTTGGTGAAGAATTTTTCCTAATATCTAATCTAAATCCTTGAGGCCATTTCTTCTTGTCCTATCACTTGTTACATGGGAGAGGAGACCAAACTCCACCTGGCTACAACCTCCTTGTAGGTAGCTGTAGAGAGAGATAAGGTCATCCCTCAGCCTCCTCTTCTCCAGGCTAAACAACCTCAGTTCCACAGCCACTCCTCATAAGACTTGTTCTCTACATCCTTCACCAGCTTCATTGCCCTTCCTTGGACATGCTTGAGACCCTCAACATCTTTTTTTCAGCAAGGGGCCCAAAACACCTTGAGTTCAGTACTTGAGGTTCAGCCTCACCACTGGCAAGTACAGTGGAACATCTCTCTAGTTCTGCTGGCCACACTAATTCTGATACAAGCCCCGATGCTGTTGGCCTTCTTGGCCACGTGGGCACACTGCTGGCTCATGTTCAACCAGCTGTCAAACAACATCCTCAGGTCCTTTTCAGCTGGGCAGCTTTCCAGCCACTCTTCCCCAAGCCAGTAGCATGTCCTGGAGTTGTTGTGACCCAAGTGCAGGATCCAGCACTTGGCCTTGTTAAATGTCAGGCCATTAGCCTCAACCCATCAATCCAGGCTGTCCAGATCCCTCTGCAGAGACTTCTTACCCTCGAGCAGATCAACATGCCAACTCAACTTGTTGTATCTTCAAATTTATTGAGGGTGCCTCACCCAGACTACTGATAAATGTATCAAAGAGAACTGACCCCAGTAGTAAGCCCTGGGGAACACAAATTGTGACTGGCCACCAACTGGATTTAACTCCATTCACCACAAGTTTTTGGGCCCAGCAATCCAGGTGTTTTTTTTTATTGTGGCTTGAACTCAACCTGATCAAGCCATGAGCAGCCAGTTTCTCCAGGAGAATGCTGTGGGAAATCATGTCAAAGGCTTTACTGAGGTCCAGGTAGATGACATCCATGGCCTTTCCCTCATCCACTAAATGGGTCACCTTGTCATAGGAAATCAGGTTAGTCAAGCAGGACCTGCCTCTCATAAAGCCATGCTGACTGAGCCTGATCACCTGGTTGTCCTGTGTTGGGGCCCGAGTGGCTTTGTCTGAGATATACTTGGTGTGGGCGGTCAGGCATCAGTAACCAAGGTCAGTGAAAGAGGGAAGTTGCTGATGTGGCAACTAAGTTGGGGAAGTTCCAAGAAAGAGGGATACCTGTCTGAATAGGGGTGTAGCTATAGAAGATAAGGTAGCCAATCAGCTTCGCTTGTGATGCATGTGTGGCACATGTAAGGAAATGATTTCCTATATAATGTCACGGAGTTTGCTAATAAAGTGGAATGATTCTGCATCATATTGATGTGCCTGGTCATTCTCGGCCCGCATGGAACTAAAAGACCCCGGCAGTCCTGTATGTACTCTGTTTCTGGAACTCAAGATAGAATCACAGAATCATAGAATTGCAGAATATGTTAGGTTGGAAGGAACCTTTAAAGGTCACCTAGTCAAACCCCACAGCAGTAAGCAGGGATGTACTCACTAGATCAGGTTGCTCAGAGCCCAATCAAGCCTGACCTTGAATATTTCCAGGGATGGGGCCTCCATTATCTCTCTGGGCAACCTGTTCCAGTGATCTACCACCCTCATATTGAAGATTATTTTTTCAAATTTTTCAACCTAAATCTACCCTTTTCTAGATGATTTGCTCCATAACCTTCCCAGATCAGAGGTCAGACTTACAGGCCTGTAGTTTCCCAGCTCCTCCTTTCAGCCCTTGTAGCTGGGTGCCACATTTGCTAACTTCTAGTCACTGACACCTCTGCAATTAGCTGATGGAGAATGGCTTGATAAGCACTTCTACCAGCTCCCTCTGTACCTTTGGGCGAACCCCATCTGGCCCCAGAGACTTGAGCATGTGTAAGTAGTGTAACATGTCACAAACCATTTCCCTTTAAGATTATGGGGACTTCATTCTGCTCCCTGTCCTTGCCTTCCAGCTCAGTGGGATGGGTACCCCAAGAACAACTGGTCTTATTATTTTAAAGAGTGAGGTACAAAAGTCATTAAGTACCTCAACCTTTTCCTCATCCTGTGTCACCATGTTTCCCCCACATGTAATAAAGGACGACTATGACCTGTAGCGAGTAGAGCAATGGAATCATAGAAATATCATTTCATTTAACAGTACTAAATGGCAGGAATCTTTTACAAGTTATTCTACGGAGTTCTGTAGCAAAGAGGCAACCAGTCTCTCTATTAGAAGGTTAAAAATGTATGGGAAGATCATTGGTTTAGATTATATTACAATAGAGATTTTCCATATGGTCTGGTAGAATAGACATGGCATTTATTTTTTTAATGATGAAGTACAGGTTTTCTCTTCTGAAGGGAATGGAATGTGATCAATTAGCTGTGTTTAAAAAAATAAATCAAGCAAAAAAGAAAATGCCTCATGCATTCATATTTCTAAATGTCAGGAGGCCACTGGAATTTAAAAGGTTCATAAGGAAAATCTGTAATCTGCAATATAACACAATTCACCAGAATAAACCTGGATGGACACTTCTGAAGGAAACCTGTATTATTTGGGCCAAATTTCCAGCATACTCTTCCATAAGGCACTTGGTGTGTCAAATCCTCTATATTTTCAATACGAGTCAAAGGAGGTGTGTCTCCACTATAATGAATTCTTTACATTGTTTGCAGATGAATGCAAATATCCCCTAATATATTCATGTTATACATGCGTCAGTGGGAGGGCCTGCCTGTGAGGGTAATAGCAGACAATGAATTTCAAAGTGATTAATTAAGTCTGAAATAGCTGCTCTTCCTGCAAATATTTATGAGAACCAGAAACTACCAGAATGTTATTTGACGCTGGAATGGTGCCACTAGCATGAAAGACACATTGCACAGGGCAAAAAGTTGATGGTGTCAAGCAAGTTCAGCCAACCTTTAAAGGTGCCGCAAAGAGCTGAAGGAAACCTGGCAGAACTCCCTGAACTAGTGGGGCCCTGAAGACAGTGACAGAAGACGAGAAATAAACACATCTACAGTATTCTTCTCCCTAAGCTTTTCAAAAGATTTTTAACAGAGCATTCCCTGACTTCAGAGGTCCTCTAGGTCTGTATAGGTGTAGAAAAGGCACAAACACCACTCCTGAATGAAAGTTCAACACCGAGGTCTCTAAGAGAGCTGTAGTCCTTCCATGCCTGCACCTGGTCTGAGGACAGAGAGAATCTGAATGACTGTATGAGGCACCTTCAGGTCATTACTGAAGATACTAAACTGTATTTGACCCAGTATCAATTGGGCATAAACCGGTAATGACTGGCCTCCACTTGAGTTCATTCTGCTCACCATAGCCCTTTGAGTTGGGCAGTTCAGCCAGTCTTCAGACCACATCACTGTTCACTGTCCACTCTAGATCTTATTTTATCAGTTTGTCAATAAGGATGTTATGGGAGACAGTGTCTAGATTAACAACATCCACTGCTCCCCTGTCATTTGCTGATTTAGTCATCTCACCATAAAAAGGCCACCAGGTGAGTCAGGCATAATTTCCTCTTCTTAAATCTATGATGATTATTTCTGATCTCCTTCTTGTCATTTATATAGTTGAAAGTGGTTTCCAGGAGGGTTTGTTCCAACAGCTTTCATGGATCAATGTAAGACTGACTAAGCTACAGTTCCTTGGATTCTCCTCTCTGCGCTTCTTGAAGATTGGAGTAACATTTATTCTCTTTCAGTCCACTCCTCAGGAAACTATCCCGATTATCATGCCTTTTCAAAGATTATCGAGATTATTGTCCTTACAATGACATCAGCCCACTGCCTCAACATTCATGGGTACCTCCTGTCAGGATGCAATTTTTTTTATGTTCCCTATCCTAATCCACCTTCACCGAGGATTAATGTTCCTTGCTCTAGACTCTCCTACTCGTCTCTGGGACCTGGGATTCCTGAAGGCCGATCTTAGCAGTAAAGACTGAGGTGAGGAAGGCACTGACTACACAGGCCTTTTCCATGCCCTTTGCTACAGGACTTACTGACCCATTTAGCAGCGGACTCATACTTTCCCTAATCTTCCTGTTGCTGCTGCTGTAGCTGTATAAGCTCTACTTGTTAGCCTTCATGTCCCTTGACAGATTTAGTTTCATGGTGGCTTTGACTTTCTTAAATCCATCTGTACATGCTTGGACAGCATCTCAAAATATTTGAGTCATCTGTACACCTTTTTTTCCCTATTTTTTTTACGCTTCGTTTTTATAATTTTGTGTTTAATTTGTATCAAGAGTGCCTTCATTTTATCAAGACTGTTAAAATCAACCACAAGTGTGGACTCTCCCAAAAGCAGTGAAAAGCCCATCAAAACCCAGAGTAGAAATGGGGCTTGAAAAATAAGAAGACCAAAAAAGTTCACACGGACATAGGTATCGCTGCAGCTACATTACACTAGAATTATAATGAATGCCTGGCCCAAGAAAACCATAGGTGTGTGTACATGGGACTTTGACTCTGTGGGGAGTTGAAGATATGGGTGTTCTTTCTCCTCATCTCTTTTGCTGCACAAGTCTGTGGGGCTGGACTTCTCCTGCAGCTCCCCTGCTTGGCAACCTGTGGGCACGAAGCCCACCTATTTAGAACAGCCTACCTGAGATACCCAAATAGCCCTGCAGGCCATCCTGGAGAGCCACATCCTCTCAGGAGCTCTGGCTGAGGCCTCTGAAGTGTCAGGGCTAGCTTCTCTGGGTGGTGCTGGCTACCCTGTCCTGCAGCATGTCACCACCATTTCATTGTCCACATATGTTGGCGTCAGCAGAGCACCTGATCCCTGCTGTGCACACTGCTGACCGCGCTGCTTTAGCTGTTCCTAGGACTGCATGGACAGCCTCTATCTGGTAGGTGCAAAGCAGAAAGAGCACTCAACCCTCCATGATGAGGACCCAACTAGAAACAAAGCCCAAAGCACATTTTGGTTTGGAATAGCTGGCCAAGTTTTTTAGAAGCTGCCAGAGCTTGTGAGAAGTTCAGCCTCCTCTAGCTACTCTTTCTTGGTGGTAGCAGGCCCCCCTGATGTTCCTCAGTTAGTTCAGGTAATCAGTAGACAAAAAACTTTCAAGTATTTGTTAATATTTTAGACAACTCTGCTTCCACTCAGTTCAGTCCTTTGCCCCCCTGTAAAGCTTTGTAGGATCCACATTTTGCTTGAACATTTCTTTTCTTGCACTGCTAATAGATTACAATTGAGCAACAGACTGTCAAATGAAATTGGATGAGCAATGGGATAAAAGACTACATAGTGTGATTTTTATCAAAAGGAGGGGCTGCATGGGAGAGCTTTGGCGGAGACTCCCAACCCAGAAGCTTTTATTAAAAAGCACCCACAGTAGTTACTTAATTCAAATAGAAACTCAAATTACAAAAACAAGAGCAAAACCCAAATCTAAACATTTTTAAAAGAAATTATTTTTGCTGAATCAGCAGTCAAAGCTTGCTCCCTAGTTGAATTTTCCTCACTCTCCTAAGTAAATGCAGCTGGGAGGTGGTGTACTTCTGGCACGTGTACTTATGATGAATTGTACCCATAGGAGGATTCAAGGGTACAAAGGTCCTGTCTAGAACCACAGGTGCTGCCACGTTGAAGGGTTGTCTTGGGAAGAAAGAAGACAAAGGTCTGATCTCACCCTTCTTATGTAACTGCCAGATCCCAGCTCTCAGTCTGGAAGAGGCTGGTACAAAAGGGAGAAGTGGAGAAGACTTGATTTCCCTTGCCCTTTTGATTTCAGTGGAACAGCACAGGGTACAGCCATGGCATAACTTGCTCTCAGTCTCATAGCAACCCGAGGAATGTTAGGCGAAGGGAGATAAGCAGCAGAGGCCTACAAAGTGCCAAATAGTTTAGATAATGCTGCTATGGACTGCCACTGCTCCGAAAACCTGAAGATAGCTTTCATTTTAAGGACATACATGAAGGTTAAATAAGCACTTTAATAGACTAAATAAGTGAACCTTTTTGACAAATACCCAAGCAAATATATATTCATATTATCTTTTTCCTATCCCCCTTTATTCATCATGTTATGTTTTAATTTATTGAAATTTACAAAAAAACCTAAATCTCTTCCAAGATTTAATTCCAAATGCCTGTGAACTACACAGAGCTGAATTTCTTTACATTGAAGTGAAATACAACTGTGAGCACAACCCTAACCCAAGAAAGACAAGGGGACACATGTGTCCACCTTACCTGGTAAAAAGCAAAGCCTACGCCCATAGCTTTGCTGATTTGTTTTTCTCAGGGATTTTCCTGACTCCAAAAATTTTGGGGTATCAAGACACAGACAAAAGTAAGTGACCTCCGCTTTTCACTGAGTGCAAAGGGCATCAGAAAGGACAATTTTAAGCCAGCTTGGTACTGACTGGAGCTCCAACCTATGCCCAGCTACGACAATTCCCGGAGAGATTCAAACAGATGAGCCACTATTGGGCTCCAAAACATCCTCTCTGCTGGTTATAGTCTTCCTCTGCTGCAGGAGAGTAGAAATGCTTTAATCCTCCTGGACTCCAATGGTTTTGTTCACCTACTCCAGCAATACTGCCTCATCGTCCCTGAGAAACCTAGCTCCGTGTTGGGCTGGGGTGGGAAGACTGCCAGGGAGAACAGCCAGGATTACACCTTCCTTCAAAAGCTACAAGGCATACAAAACACCTTGCCATACAAAATTGACGCTATGGATGCAAAATGGTGACAACAGGTGGCTTCCCTGGGTGAGAGCTGCTTGCTTGGCAGCCTGGGACCATGCTCAGCTTACCCCCTGGCAAGTTACCCAAGATGGTACCAGGCATCTGACCCATCCTGGGCCAAGGGAGATAAGACTGAAACATCATTTTACTGTCAATGCAGGCAGTTAACATCCAGGAGTAGTCTCACTTATCAGGCTTAACCCATTCTTTTATTTTGGGGTCCTGATACTTGTGCACAGCTACACAACACCGATATGTATTATTTCTGACTATTCCTTCTCTTTTATGGAGTCCTAAATAAGACTTGATTCACACCCTTAGCTGACAGGAATTGAGATTTTCTTATTGAGTTTTGATTTGGCATTATGATGCAGAGCATCTTCTTTGTGAAATTCAGTTTTCTTCTTGTTTGTGCTGTCTATCCATCAGGGTTTTCTAACAAGATTTGATTCCAGCCCAGCTCCCGCTCCCTTTAGCACAGGAATATACAGGTTAAAGGAAAAAAAAAAAAAGGAATAATCTGAACTGTTTTTAAAATAAATGATGTGACCCTAGCAACTTTCCCCTTGTTCCTGTGAGTAGCCCTGCTGACTCAGGCTTTGCTGGCAGAGGTGAGTATTGCCCATGTGAATAAGTATGGTATAATTCTCATCCATAAGTGGAAGCAGGGAAACTCAGCATCCAGTAGGATGTGGTTTTCCGTGCTCAGGGAGAGCTGACCTCATCATACAGCAAACAGACAGGCATGCATGGCAAGCACGATCCCTTTCCACAATTCCAAGACAGGAAACAGCTCTATCAACCTCACATGCGACAAGTGGAAAGACCAAAGGCCACAAGTCTCCTATGCCACATCATGCTTTTGTGGAAAACCTCCTCTGAACAGCACACATTCACTCATTACCTCGTGGACTCTTGCTTGTAGATGTCAATGATGTTCTCCACTAGCAGGTTCCTCTGCAGCCCATAGACTCCGTGCCGGTCAAGGACCACTTCGTGTCTGCAGGAGGGACAGCGAAAGCGGCCTCCCGATGCCATGGTTGTGCCACCCCTGGTCGGCAGGTAGGGGTTGGAGGCCTGCTCTTGCCAAGCAGCACAAGGAGAGGCGAGTAAGGCCATGTAAACCATGAAAACCTCTTTCAAAATCAGCAGGGCGAAGACATGCTTGTCATAAAACACTTGCCAACATGCCCAGAGAGAGGGGAGGTCCCACCAACCCAGGAAAGCACCTGGCAACTGCAGGGTGAGGGCCAGCTCCTCAGCCCATACACGTGGCCATGTGGCCATGTCGCCATAGCTAACAGGTGACACTTTCTGTTAACAGTCTGCTTTGAGCTCAGCCCCAGCCCCCAGGGACGCTCAAATTCTGCTTTAAATCACACCCTGCCCCCTCCCCAGTCTTACTGACTGTTAAAAGCAATTCACTGAAACGTCAAAACCTGCTTTTCCATTCATTTCAGCCAGTGCCACTTGAGAAGCAGAGCTTTCTGCAGGAAGAATCCTACCTGGAAAATGTCGCTGGCGCATTTCCGACAGAGGTTGTGCTGGCAGGGCAGGATGACCACAGGCTTGGTGAACATCTCCAGGCAGATGGGGCAAATCAGCTGTTTCTCCAGGTTATCCATGGTTTGCTGCTCTTTGGAGAAGGACTTGTAGTTCAGGGAGGTGCTCATCCCTAGCTTTTCCACGGGCATACGCTCAGGATCACGACCTCGTGGAGGGGCTTCCGGCTTAATTTCCCTTGAAATAAGTCCAAGTCTGTGCTGTGATCAGAGGCTCTCTGGGTTGCTCTGGCCAGAGGACTTTGTTTAAACGAGGGGCTGAAGGGACCTGGGGCTGTTTTTAGCAGCACGGCGTCACAAGATGCCATCCTGCCGTGCCCATATAAGCGTGTGAGAGGAGGACAGGCTGGGACAGGTGATGGCTGGTGGGGGGACGAGGAGGGGGGGCGCATCCAGTGGGGCCCTGGCTCTTCTCACTCACACATGGCAGCCTTCACAGATCAAGGAGGAAGAGGGCGAGCGATAAGCAAACTCAATCCACTCTTCCCCCCCTTATCTCTGCACGGCAGCAGAAAGAGCGGGGCTGTCCCAGTCTGCCCAGCCACAGGCTGGAGCCGAATAAATACTCGGTTTTGAGCAAGCAGCCATGATGGTGAGATGCAGAGTGTGATTTTGTCTGTGTGTTTCGAGGATCTTGCCTTTCCAAGCTGTGAAGCACATCCAGTTGCTGGAGAAGACAACAGCAGCAATGGCTGCTCCAGAGCTCAGCCAATTCAGGACCTAAACATGTCACTACCTTGAAAAAAGCAGTTTAAAAAAACAAACCTGCTTGCCTGTAACTGTGCTTAACTTTCTTCCGGCATGATTTTTTCTTTTAGGAGATGTAACATAAGAATCTAACATGACTATTAACTCCACAGTGGCTTAAATATGCATCAAAAACATTATTTGAATTTCCTGATGAGAAAGAGACAGAAGAGAAACTGTATGAAAAGCTTTCATTTGTATTGCTAGAGAATAGGTGCTAATTGTATATGGTCTCTCTCTGCATAGTTTAATTGAAATATATTTTAGTTTTGAGCACTGCTGTGTTTATATCTGTTTATTAGACACTGATATCCCTCTCAGCTTGGCACTTGTTCCAGAGTTATTTTTAAAATGACAATTTCCCAGATAATTTGTGGCATGTGATGCCTGATCTTAAGGGAAAGCCATCTGTGCTTCTACTTGCCAATAATTTATCACACAACTGTACAAGCAATAAATATCTCATCCTCAAATTTAAGCCAAAGTCCCAGCCTGTACTGTAGAAAATCACTTTGCCGCTGTACTGTACGTGTAATCAGAATATTGTCTTCTTTTTTAATCAGTAACCACTACACTTTCCCTGTTAAGCATCTTGTAGAAATCTTGCATGTTTATATTACCTTGTTACTGCATAGGATTTGTGTCTGAAATATACTACAGAGCCCCTGAGCAAGTCCCCTAGTTCCCAGGGACCTACCCCAACTCCAAACCCAGGCTCTTTATCTGCATGTGACACCAGTTTGGAACTGGGCTTCAGGTAAATAAAAACCTAAATGTGTTTAAGTGAAAAAGGCTAAGTATTTTGAATTAAAGTTGCTGGGGGATAGGAACCTCAATCCATCCTGGTCCTACCAGTTTGATGCCAGTGGCGGCAATAGGTGCCCAGAGCCAGGAGAAGGATCACAGGTCAGCAGAAGAGCACCTGAAGTGCCACACAAAGGAATTCCAGCCACTCCAACTAGTAACTCTGATTCATCAGGGTCCAAAATTAAATGTTTCTGTGCAAACCTCATAGCATGGTGCAGAAACAAGAGGAATTAAGAGACATGTATGTCTGTAGGGCTGCGATCTTGTTGGCACCATGGGATGGGTCCTGTGACTGGAGCATTGGGATGGAAGGATACAAGCTCAGTAGGAAGGACAGGCAGAGGAAACATGGCAAGGGTGTCTCACTCTGTCAATGACCAGCTCGAGTGCATGGAGCTCCACCTGGGGATGGGTGAGGAGCCAACCAAGAGCTTATGGGTCAGAATTAAAGCAGAGGCAGGGACAGGGGACACCATAGCGGGGGTCTGCTACAGGCCACATGACCAAGGACACTGAGCAGATGAAGACTTCTATAGACAGATAGGAGCAGCCTCATATATCACAGGCCCTGGTTCTCAGGAGAGACTTCAACCATTCTGGTATCTGTTGGAGGGACAACACAGCAGAGCACAAGCAATACAGAAGGTTTCTGGAGTACATTGATGACAGCTTCCTTCTCTAAGTGATAGAGAGACCAATGCAGAGAGGTGCCATGCTGGTCCTTGTTCTCACCAACAAGGAGGAGCTGGTGAGGCATGTGAAGCTCAAGAGCAGCCTTTGCTGCAGTGACCATGACATCGTGGAATTCAAGATCCTCAGGGCAGCAAGGAGGATGCATAGCAAGCTCACTGCTCTGACCTTCAGGAGAGAAGACTTTGGCCTCTTCAGGGATCTGCCATGGGAAAGAGCCCTGGAGGGAAGACTAGAGAAAACGTGGACCTTTTCTGGAAGGAAAAGAGAGATCCGGTTACCTGGGATATGGAGAAGTTAATCCACAACTTTTTTTGCCTCAGTCCTCACTGTCAAGGTCTGTAAGCCACACCTGCCAAGTCACAGGAGTCAAAGGCAGGGTTGGGGAGAATGAAGAACTGCCCAGGGTAGGAGAAGATCAGGTTATATATAGAATATCTAAGAATCCTGAAGGTGCATAGGCCCATGGGACCTGACAAGTTGCATTCATGGGTCCTGAGGGAACTGTCTGATGAAGTTGCTAAACCATCCTCCATCATATTTGAGAAGTTGCAGCAGTCTGGTGAAGTTCCCGCTGACTTGATAAAGGGAAACATAACCCTCATTTTTAAAAAGGAAAAAAAAGGAAGACCTGGGGAACTACAGGCTGGCCAGTCTTGTCTCTGTGCCCAGCAAGATCATGGAGCAGATTCTCCTGGAAGCTATGCTCAGGCACACAGAAAATAAGGTGATTGGTGACAGCCAACATGGCTTCAGTAGTGGCAAATCCTGCCTGGCAAATATGGTGGTCTTCTATGAAGGGGTTACAGCATTGGTGGATAAGGGAAGTGGAACTGACATCATGAGGAGAAGGCCAACTGCGTCCTGGGCAGCATGAAAAGAAGTGTGGCCAGCAGATCAAGAGAGGGGATTCCGCCCCTCTACTCTGCTCTGGTGAGACCTCACCTGACATACTCTGTCCAGCTCTGCAGCCCTCAGCATGAGAAGGACATGGACCTTTTGGAGCACATCCAGAGGACAGCCACAAAAATGATCAAAGGGCTGGAGCACCTCTCCTATGGGGATAGACTGAGAGAGTTGGGCTTGTTCAGCTTGGAGAAGAGAGGGCTCTGCAGGGACCATATAGCAGCCTTCCAGTACCTGAAAGGTGTCTACAAGAAAGCTGGGGAAAAGATATTCGCAAGGGTGTGTAGTGGTAGGATGAATGGTAATGGTTTTAAACTAGAAAAGGGAAGATTTGTGTTGGATATTAGGAAAAAAATCTTCAATATGAGGGTGGTGGATCACTGGAACAGGTTGCCCAGAGTGGTGATGGAGGTCCCATCCCTAGAGATATTCAAGGTCAGGTTTGATGGCACTCTAAGCAACCTGATCTAGTGAAGTTGTCCCTGCTTACTGCGGGGGGTGGGGTGTGGACTAGATGACCTTTAAAGGTTCCTTCCAACCTAACATATTTTATGATTCTATGATCACCTTACCTGGACTTGTGCAAAGCATTTGACAGAATCCTGCATGACATCCTAGTGTCTAAATTGGAGAGTTGGATTTGATGGGTGGATCACTAAGTGGATAAGGAATTGGCTGTATGGTCACACTGAAAGAGTTGTGGTCAACAGCTTGATGTCCAAGTGGAGAACAGTGACAAGTGGCATTCCTCAGGGTTGGTATTGGGACCTGCTCTGTTTAATATCTTTGTTGATGACATAGACAGTGGGATTGAGGGTACCCTCAGCAAGTTTTCTGACAACACTGAGCTATGTGGTATGGTTGACATGCTGGAAGGAAGGGATGCCATCCAGAGAACCGTGACAGAATTCAGAGGGGAGCCCATTGCTCACGAAGGCCAAATGCAAGGCCCTGAGCATGGGTCAGAGCATTCCCAAGCACAGCTATCAGGCTGGGCAAAGAATGGATTGAGAATAGCCCTGAGAAGGAGGACTTAGGGGTCTTGGTGGATGAGAAACTCAACGTGAGCTGGCAATACACATTTTTCAGCAGTCACATAAAACCAATGTATTTTTCTGAAGTCTTTCATTCAAAGGAAATTTGTGATAGCTTAGTTAAACCTGTTTGAAATCACACCTTTGCTCGGGTGCCTAGTGCAGAGGAGAGCACAGAGCCAAGTGAGAGAAGCTGCTCCGGCAGCTGAGCTGCAGACAGCTGGGGCTTCGGCAGAGGCAGTGGGGAGCCTTTCCTGGAAGCAGCAAGAAGCTATTTCTCTTCTTTCCCTCCCCTCCATGGTCAGGTCAGAGGTGACTTTCACGTCTGGAGGAATTTGAAGGCCTCATTCCTACCCTCCTAACTCTGAGTCAGCTGCTCCTTGCATATAATAAGGGGTTTTGAATTAGATGAGGAAAGCCGTCCTCTCCCGGCAAGGCAGGGACTCCCACCTCCCTGCACGGGCAGAAACAGAGAAATCCCAGGAGGAAAAGCAGAGGGTTAGAAATGTCAGTGCATGGAAACACCTGCACATGGTGGTGTTAGGAAGGGGGTGTTCACACCATGGGAAAAAAATGGGAGATCATGCTCCTTTGCCAGTACTTTGGACAATGAAATAAGGCACCTCCAAAGTGTGGTGTGCCTCTGGGATGTAATCCTGGTGAATTTGTACTCATTATGTTAGCCCCCAAAAGCCTTCTTTTAATAGGCTGAGCGTGACACCTGACACATCAGCAGAGGACATCTGATGGCAGCAGTGTGAGAGACAGTCTGCTGCTGGTTCTCCCCTTTACCACGTGCTGAAGCACACTGGCATGGAACAGCTTTCCACCTCCAAAGAGCTGCCAAGACATCTCTCAAGGAATGAACAAAGGACAGGAGGACTTGCTTTAAGCCCACTCCTGGACAGAAACTCTGGATGTCTGCCAGACATCACCAAGAAGAGCATAACTTTCTAATAATTTTTTTCTTTTTTTTTTTTAAACAATATTGCTTACCCAGAATGACACCTGCTTTTGCTGACATAACCAGAACACCAGTTCCTAGAGATATTCTAATTTTACAGATATCACTTCTAACCCTGCTTTTTTTTTTTTTTCAGCTGAATAACAGCTTGTGGGCTATAGACTGACAGCCAGGAGAGCCTGGAAGGCTGGCTGCAAAACAATGGGTTTAGAAGAGGGATTTGGAGGAGGAAGGAGAGGTTGAGTGATGTCCAGGTTCAGGTTTCAATGCCATAATGACATCCCTGGGTTTTGCATGCACAGAATTCCACTCTGCAACATCTTATCTTGTACCAGTGGTGTGAGGCTCTCGTGTGTCAGTCACACAAAATATTCCCTATGGCTCTCTTGCATGACCAGAAAACAAAGAGAAAAAGTCTATTTTCACCAGAGGATAGCTCCCATGTGACTTACCTCACCACCAAGCCCAGCAGAGACGAAGCCTACTCTGCAGACACCAGGCTCCTTGTCTGGGCATCCTCACCTGGACATGATGGGTGGCATGGATCTCCCTGGTTCATGGGGTGACAGTGCCCTGGCCCACTGCCACCCTGCCATCTCACCAGCTGCCTGTTGTCACCTGGGCAGGGATCAACACCCACTCCCACCATGCTGCCTCCAGCAGCTCCCTGCACCCAGAGGCCAGCGGGGCTCACCTAAGGGCTTTGCACCAGAGTTCAGCTGCTGGAAGACATCAAGACAGGTGGACACCCTTGTGGGACAAGAGAGGGAGCAGCCACTGCTGCTGTGTGTGGGGACCCCCAGACCCACCAGCCCATCTTCCCCCAACTTTTCCCTGCTTTGCTCACCTCTGATGAGAAGTCTGGACTTCCCAAGCCATACAACATCCTGACAAAAAAAGAGGCTGCTTCCTCCATTTCTGCCTACCCGAATGTGAGATTTGAAGTACAATGGCAATGAGGCCTTCCCCTCCCCCCATTCTGCTCACTCCGCTTCTTGTTTTGACTGAAAATATTTGTATTTTCATCCAAGCATCCCACGGGGAGGTAGGGGGAGGCTCTCCATCCATCCATCCATCCATCCATCCATCCATCCATCCATCCATCCATCCATTCCACCTTTTGTTTGTGCCCATTCACCCTGCAGCGAGCAGTCCCTCAGCAGTGGATGGTGAGCATCGGCATACCTGCCGTCATGTTGCCGAAACTCCAGTTTCACTTACATTTCCAGTAACTTACTGAGCCAATGAGCCAGCTATAAGATGAAGCCCTCCCAGCCATACAAGTGCAAACTGCAAATGGCATCTTTCATTTCATAGTTTTATTATCACTAAACTTCCCACAATAAATACTTACCGCTCTCTACAAGTACCTGAAGGGAGGGTGTGGAAAGGTGGGGGTTGGTCTCTTCTCTCAGGTAGCAAGTGATGGGATGAGAGGAAATGGTTATAAACTGCACATGGGAAGATTTAGGTTTGACATCAGGAAGTTTCTTTCCTAAAAGAGTTGTTTGGCATTGGAATGGGTTGCCCAGGGAAGTGGTGGAGTCACCATCCCTGGAGGTATTTAAAGGCAAATAGATGATGTGCTGAAGGACATGATCTAGAGGTGGACTAGGCAGTGTTAGGCTGTGGTTGGACTCTATGATCTTAAAAGTCTCTTCCAACCCAAGTGATTCTATTATTCTGACATTTTCTACTGTTACTTCCCTTGTGACTCTATTTATACAGCCAAAGAGCATCTGCAACAGAGACAAGTGTTTTCAAAAGCAGGTGTCTTTTGAGACTGACATTCTTCCATTTGTCTTAGTGTACCTCATACATGACGCTAGGCCATATGTGGTCAGTATTTGCAGATTATCTACAAATAACCTGAGAGACGGTCTCAGTTCTCCAGGAAAACAAGGGCCAGCATAGGAGACAATTACATCTTTTATAATTTCCTTTAGCACATACCATATCAGAGCAGTGGGAGCAGGCTCAAAGCATTTCTAAGGGTGAGTCATTGGGAACACATAAAATGTGCAGGAGCACAGGATTTCAGGGTCAAGCTACAAAGACCAGTCAGAGGGATGATGTCTGCCCTTTTCTCTCAAATAGGGGATGGACACTGACCTGAGCTGAATTGTGATTGAAAGCAGCCTTCTCTGGGCTTATCCATGCTCAAGGAGGTTCCACGATTTGCAGCAGACAGAAACATGAGATAAAGGGCACATGAACTAGATTATAATTTCTATCCCAGATCCATCAGTAGTACCAACACAGATTATGGCAGACAAACCTCAGAGATTTGTATAAAAAACCCTGAAACAGGGAGAGTCTGTGGACAAAATCCACTGGGGATTTACCCCGGCATGCCATTGGCTCCACCACTGGCATGACACCAAGCCATGGGGCTGCTGTTCCTTGCTGCTGGGAGAAGAAATGCCCTGTGGCTTCCTGCTGCCCCTCAGCAATGCCATCAGGCTAGCACAGACCCGAGTGTTACCTGGCTTTAGGGGTCACAGGGGAACAGAAAGCACTCCCAACATAAAGTCACAGTTTACTCACAGTGCTTGGGATCAGGGTAAGAAACGGTGGGTGATTGAACCGTACCCTTTGGGGAGGCAGGGTGGCCCTGAATGGTGATTAAGACAAGGTATTGATCACCTTCCCTCCAATTATCTGTATCCTCTAAAGTTCAAAATCAGTAAGCCTGAAAAGCGCGAGCAAACGTGAGGTTAGCAGTTCCACATCTCCCCGAGCCATACATGTTACAAGCCCAGAGGTTCCCAAACCCACATCTCCTCAACTCATTATTGTTGGGAAGAGATCTGCATTTCACAGCAAGGCATAAAAGTATGTCTAAAGCACTGCATGGAGGAAGTACTGCATGTGGGGAAGAAAAAGGCCCGCCCTACTGCCTACATAAAAATAGGTCCTCTCCAGGGCCAGGGACAAGTATGCCAGATAACAGGCTCAGGCTTGCTTTTCCACACCCCCAAATATACCCTTCAGTGAGAATGCGAAATGAAAGAAGAAAGGACACACATAAACCAAAACCAGTTGGGGAAAGGGACAAACACACCAGTTAGAAAAGTGGGAGAACCTCGCTTGCTGTGCGACAGCAAGCAACCAAGTGCCTTGCTGTTTTCACATAGCCCCCCCCCTTTTTAAACGCACCCCTGACCCTTTCCCTTCTGCGCTACTACCACAGTGTCCCATGGGAGCCACTTAGCCAATCATCACTACATGTCTGTAGTGGAGAGGAAGGAATGATGGCTCCTCCCCAGATTCCTGCACATTGTGGAGTAACACGGGGTTCAGGGCTGGGTTAGCAGCGGGGATTTGGTGCTGTGACAGCAGGGCTGGACACTGGTGGCACAGCTGGCACAGTGCTGGGGGACCTCCTGAGCATACTGGCACTTAAGAAAAAGGTGATTGTAGAGATTGAACAGTAGGAATTTTGGCTGGGGGACCGATTTGATTTCTGCTCTGACCTTAACAAGCCACAGCACTGCTGTGACCCCAGCTCTGTCATTAGGTAAAGACAGTGATGTTCAATAGTGACTCCTGTTTCACAGCACAGATCCAGCTCAGGCTTCCCAGCTGGCGTCAGCTCATCACTTCGCAGAGATACAGCCCTGTCCCAGTGTCACGTTTCTCCCCAGCCTTGGCCTGCTCAACATAAGCCACTCTTGATGCTATTTCAGTATGTCCTTTCTACAGATCAGCTGGCAGAGCAGAGGAGCGTGGGTATTTTTTTCTCCAGGACAATGCTGAGGCCTGTAGTTCAAAGGAGAGACTGTTTTAAAGTTATACTTGGCACATGACTTTACACCATGTCAGAGACCTGCTGAGATTCTGTCCCAGCTCCCTAGGCTTGTCAAGATGATGTTCTCATCCATTCCAATCTTGAAGGTCATTCCTCCAGGGCAGAACAAAGATTTGGGGTCAGAAGATAAAGGATTGAACATTATGGTATCACAGCTATAGAAAAATACTCTGTGTGTGGGTAGGAAGGTTTCCATACAGCGTGCCATTACCTGAACCGGTCAAGCGCCTGCTTTAGCACGTGACTGATGACAGAGGTAGTACCTCTGCCCTTCAGCTTTCCATTCAAACTCCCCTGTTTTCCTTTCATGTGTTCCTTTGCCCTGTAAATGTTCTTTAGGCACACAGTAAAACCAGCATGACTTCATTTCTGAGTGCCAATGCCTTTTTTTTTTTCTTTTGAAAGTCAGATTAGAGGAGTAAGCTTGAACATGTTCCAGCCAAGTTCTTTCCCCTACTCCCTCACGTGAGATTCTTGTGAGCGAAGGAGAGCACAGTGCATGAGAGAGATGCAGGTGTTAGCAAGGACAACAACAGCTGGAAACACCTTCAAGCCGGGCAGGAGTTGGATAAACACACTTTAAGCTATGATCAAGGATACCATCCGCTGTGACACTGCGTTTGTTCACTGTACCAAGCTGCAGTCTATTAGATTAACGTCCTTTTGAATTATCACTTCAGGAAGCATCTCAAGCATGCTGGCCCATATCCCCACATGCAGTGTTGTATCCCCTGCTCCCATCCGGCTGTTCCTCAGGAGTCAGCCTTTCTGATCCCAGCTGGGTTTAGGGCATGCAAAGAAAGAATAGGCAGACAGCAAGTCCTTTGGCTGCAAAACAAATCAAATTTCAGGTGCATCTTCAAAGGCTTTGACCTTGCCATGGAAGAGGCAGCTTTGCAGTAAAATTTGTGCTCTGCATGGGCTTCCTGAGGATGCACATCTTTCACCATGAAGCCCTTCTCCTCTGCAGCTGGGGCTGGGCAACACCAACAAGCAGCTCATGGCAGCAAACTGCACTACAGTAATCTGGTTTCACAACATGGGGAGAAGACAAGGAGTTAGGGTTTTTCTTTTCTCCCTCTTCCCTCATTGTCCCCCTGCTTCCATCTCACCCAGACAAGCACAGCGTTTCTCCAGCCCAGAGAGGGACCCTGCCTTCAATAGCTCAGTTCCCAGGGTGGAGGTCTGTGGTGCTTTCAAAGTAATCCTTAGTGACTGGCTCCCAATTCCATCTCAAACGAGATGGCTGTTTGGGATGGGCAGGAAGGTTCTGGCTCATCATTTGGCTTATTATTGGACCCTTGGCAGACACCTTGAGAGACCCCAGAAGTTAAGCCTGGGGCCAACTTCTCATTTCACACCAAACAGTGTTCCCAGTTACCTCTGCCAGGATGGGATGCCTCAGTCTTCACTGACCTCCACCAGAAGTACTCACCAGAGACCTCATCTCTGCAGCCCAAATGGGACAGACATGGCTATCACTATCCTTTAGCACTCTGGGGAGCACGCCAGGAGCCTGACATGAGCTAGGTGGCCACAGGGTAACATGTTGTTCACTGCAACCTTCATCAAGCAATGCCAGCAGGCAACCAGTAACATTAAAATCTCACTCAGTCCAGCAGTGTCGCGGTGAGCCAGAATCAGAGACATTTACTCACAGAGTTATCGTATCTGTTCCGATTTATTGCTAGTTAGTAGTTCATTTATATAGGTTTGTTCTTAAGTGTAATCATACAGGATTGGATAACATCTTGGTTTTGCAAGTAGTGATTGGTTAGGCATTACGTAGGTTAGTATCTTCTGTTATGGCTTGGTTACAACCTATCCGAGGGTCCAGGCCCAGGTGTTCAGCCTCCTGTTTTCATCTAGTGTTCAGCCACAAGGTCACGCTGACCTGATAACATACATGCTGTTCCGCTCACTCAGCACTTCGCTTCAGGCCAGAGATACTCTGCAGCATCGTGGCCTTGTGCTGCTAGCCATCCCCCAACACAGCAGGTACTAAGTAAAAGCATAACTGAAATCACTGATCCATCACAAATCAATGGATATCCATCCAAAACAGATTATGTTTATGGAGTACTTTAAAAAGCTAAACAGGCCCCAACCCTTCCCCGTGTAAACCAGCAAGACCTCTCACCTGTCCCCAGATGGTGATTGCCCTGAGAAGGTACAGTGCTTCCTTCCAAGCTTCAGGTCATGACTCAGGCTGCATTTATTAGGGTGCTCCTGATATGTGAGGTCTCATAGCCAATTCCTTGGGCTCCTGGCAGACTTTAATGTGAAATGCATCCAGAGTGGCTGTTCATTCCCCAGAGCTGAAGTCAGCAGTTGTTCCCTTCTAGGGTAGTACAAATGTCTCTTTACCGATCCAGGCATCACCCAGTCAGGCATCAACTTTTGAGGTGACACATCTCCCATCTTTCCTCTGGTGACTTTTTAACATGTCCCCATGTGAAATGGACTTTCTACCTGACCCTCACGGGTTGTATCAGGTTGGAAATTGAGAAATAAAGCATCTGAAGGGCATAATGTACAGGGCAGGAAACTCTGCCTTTTTCAGGCTTGGTGGTCGGGCTTCTACCCTTTACCGCACAGCTGGGTATTATTTCTGAGGGAAGCGTGCCTGTCCACTTATCCACTGTGTGAGAGGCAGCAGGATTGTTACAGCACAGCCAAATGCAGCAAGTAATTTAAACCCAGACTATTCCTCCTAAAGGTGTCCATTGTATAGCCCCACCCCTGTGTTAGGTAAGACTTATCCAAGCAATGTACTAATTAAGATGTGATTATCAAAAAGGAGAAGTGTATGTATTTTAAGTTCAACCAACAAACCTTGAAGATCCTCGCTGAGGATTGCCAAAGGAGGAAACTGGGGGAAAGGAAGAGTCCACGGTCACTGACTCATGGACCACCCACCCAAATTACACCTCTAACTCAAAAGAAAGAACTGTTAGGCATGCACACTAATTTACACAGGAGGCTAAGGTTTATTAACCAATCACATCATGATAAATAATGCACATGAAATAGAAGCATGAATATGTTAATACCAGGTGTATAAATAGCCACTGATTTGGACCTCTGGTGTGTTGCCTTGAGACAAGTACCCATAGTTGTGCAAATATGCAATAAGCTACCTCTGCTCCATGTGGATATTGTCATATTGCACACTGGGTAAACGAAACCCAGATCTGGGACAACAGGATCAGTGCCTCTGCTCTCTGGCACTGGTGTTGTCCCCATTCCTCCCCCAGCCCCACACACTGCAGGAGCTGTGCAGGGGTCTGCTGCTGTGCCCAGGCTATTTCCTTTCAGCTCAGGGAGGGAACTGTGCCCGCAGCTGGAAGATGTGAAGAGAAAAAGGCACAATAACAGGGTAAGAAAGAAGACTGTGTGCACACACAGTGGTGAGCCTCAAGATGTCCTCTGCTTTGAACAAGCACTTTGATCCAATTCCCGAAACCCACCATAGCTCCCTCACCACCTCTTCTCCTTCACAGCAACTTGCTTTTCCTCCTTCCCACATCAATCTTCAGCTCCATTATCCTCTTCCATGACCAGAAAAGACAAGTTCCATCAACCAAAGAGCAGCCCCAGCTTGAGCAGGCAGAAACCACTCCCCCTACTCCTGACCCCAGCACTACCTTGATGCAAGATATCACCTCCACACTAAGGTTGACCAGATACACACACATTGCCATATACCCACCAGAATAATCCATGATAGCAGGCAGGGCAGCGAAGAGATATTTATGTTATTGCAGGACAAAATGTTTAAGAGACAGAGAGAAAAAAAAAAAAGGCATTCAGGCATCAAGCCTTTCCCATGAGATCATTCTGGCTTAACACTTGAGCCAGACTCAAGGCATTGTTAACTGGCCAGGTAATGGCAAAAGAATGAAATCATTCTGATTTTTGCCAAGAATGAAGGGCCAGTGTGTCTCCTGGATAGGGAAGAAATAGGTGGGGCTCCATAATGAGGTGGTAGACCTCCCTTGAAGGGAAGAATTTGGGTTTTTTAGGAGGAAATTAGTCATGAGATGCACTTTATTTCTCAATGAGGAAACAATTCTTGGTCAACACAGCCTGAGGAGTGAGGTGTGGAGGAAGATAGGTTTTCTGGTCCTCACTGTGTCAGGAGAGCCTGCGGCAAAATGCCTGGATTTGAGGGAATGGCCTTGCTGATTTAATCTTCAAAGCCAGTAACTGAAGCTTGGTTTTCTCTTATTTCTCCATCTACTTCTTTTATAAGTTTATTTTTCTTGGCAGCTGTGAGCAAATGTTTTTATTTGCTTTGTGTCTTAACCTGTCTCGAATTAAGTATGATTTCAGTGTAATTGGATACTAATGACTCGCTCCTTGCCAAAGGATGTGGTAAATCTCTGTGTAGAGCTTGGGGCACCTTACGAGCACTCTGGGTTGCCAGCTTGTTCTCCGTAATATCCAAAGCTTTACCAAATGTGCCTTCCTGCAGCTGCAGGTCCCCTCTGGACTGGCATTCACCAGGAGGGAAGTAGTGTCTTCTAGAGATGTATCGGCCCTTCTCATTTCCAGCTCTTACCACTCACTCCCCAGGCCACTAGCCTTATTTCCCAGCTCTGTCTCCAGCTCCCTCTAGTCCTGAGGGAGGTTCCCTACTTGACCGAGGTTTCACCTCAAATCATTATTTCTGGCTGCAGCCCTCTCCTGGGTTTTAGCAGGGCCCACCTCACTGGGACCTGCTTTCCAAATTGCAGGTCACCACAGCACAGCTCTTCTTGCATGCAGTATGCCCTCCCTGCATCAAACCCAGTGGCTTGCTTTGCACAGAGCAATTCTGTTTGAAGTGCATGGAAACCTGAGAAACTACCCTGTTCAACCTTCATCCCATCATCGCAGCAGGAGTAACATTCATCGGACCTCTGAGTGAGTATGTGGGAGCCCTATCCTGCCTGACTGGGACATGGGGTGGATCAGCTCTCTGTCTGCCAGTGGAAGAATAGGTGCAAATCCAAGCTACACAACTAGAAAAAGATGCAAACTCCACTCCTACAAACTCCTTCTTGCAGTGACATTCCTCCCATTGCTGTATGCCACCAGCCATTTGGATAAACACACCCTTTCATTCGCTTTGTGCTTTCTCAAGATTAATTCAGGGGAAAAAGACAAAATCCATCTGCAAAGCAGGAGTTATTTGCAAGTCTGTGCTTATGAAGGAGCTGCTCCCCTCTGTGCTAACCCCTCTGCACCGGTCTGAGACAATCAGGAGGAATTTGGCCTCACCTTCGCTGCCCACCTGTGAAAAATAGAGAGAGCAAAAAAGAAAATGAAGGGATGATGGAAAGAACAGATACAGAGTGAGGTGTGTGGGGGAAGACAACAGCTCTACCTCTCACCTACTAGATACCTTCTCCACTTCTCGCACCTTGCTCCCACTCCAAGTCTTCCTCTTCACTGCCTCAACATGACCCTCCTCCTTTGGGCTGCAGCTTGACAAGCGACTGCAGGTGGCTGCGCTTCCCTGGCCAAGGAGGATGGGACAGCCTGTGCCTCTTGTCTTCTTTGTGCTGGCCCAGGCTGAAAGGTCTGGGTCTCTATTTTCCATCAGTTGAGCTGGTTTACCTTACTGACCCTTAGAAAAGTACCCACTACTTCTCTGCATTAACAAGTCGACTCAGGTGCCTGGAGTGGCCACAGAACACTACTGCAAGGACAAGGCAAGTTGCACAGCTACGCACAGTGGAGAAGAGGGAAGGAGAAGCGGGACGCCTATACTTTGGAGCAAGGAGCTGCCCAGTCAGCTCATCCTCCTTTCAAACTTCACCCTCAACAACCTCACTTTTATCCAGAACGTAAAGCCTTCGGTACTTCACAAGACTGTCCATGATTTGAAGGAGCTCTCATGAGCAGGTCAAGCCAACAGCTATCACTGAGCACAGTAGTCTGGCACAATCACAGCTGCTGATGGAAGTACAGTAGCAATGGATCTTCAGACAGAGTTATAGTGATTAACTGTTTCCAACAGCTCCAGGCTTTTCCCTGGCAGCAGGTTACGTGAATCCCATCCTGCTCCTAAGGAGTGGAAAAAGGGATGACTCATGTTTTTTTATCTTCCTTAATGTCCAGAAGTGGCTGTTTCTTAAAAAAAATAAAATAAAATAAAAAAATTGTTGTTGTTATTTTGTTTTGTTTGACTAATGAAGCTAAGGCTAAATATGCAGAGTTTGTTTTCAGTAGCTGGGCTCTCTCTGGTACAGACCTGTTTATGAAAGCCTGAACAGACACGCCAGGCCAGAAATCAAACGGCAATCAAAGGCCACCATTGGAAAGAACCCAGCAGCTCACTAACACCCAGGTTATTGACAGTGATGGGTCAACATTTTTGGTTGCAGTAAGGTCATCAAAGGGCTGAGAAATGAAGGCAGCAAGTGTCACCTAGGAGTCCTGAGTCTGAATCAAAAATGTTATAAATCTGTGTGGTATTCCCTGGCTCTCCCTAGAAAAGCAAAACTTGCTCTGCATCTGATTGACAAGGGAAAACTAGAAAACAAGTTCTGGGCCTTTGTGGAGCACACCAAGTGACCAAGACCACAGACACTGGGACATTGGTCTCCTTGTTGAAGCACCAGCACAATTCTCTGCATGAGTTCAAAGCCCCTCTGGGCAGTCCAAAGAGAATTGTCTGAGCTGTGGGAAGAAAATACAGGGTATGGATGAATAGTAACTGAGAGATTGGGGCAGGAACTAATGTACATGCAGATGCTATCTTGGTATCTTCAGAGCTGTGCTCATCCCTCTGAGTGGATCAGGTCTTTAATCACAGAACCACAGAATGGTTTGGGTTGGAAGGGATCCCAAGGTTCATCGAGTTCCACCCCCCCTGCCACAGGCAAGGCCACCACCTCCAGGTCTGCATCTAGATCAGGTTGCCCAGGGCCCCATCCAACCTGGCCTTGAACACCTCCAGGGTTGGGGCATCCACCACTTCTTTGTGCAGCCTGTTCCAGAACCTCATGACTCTTTCCATGAAAAACTTCCCCCTGATATCTAACCTTAACCTTCCCTCCTCTAGCTTAAACCCATTCCCCCTTGTCCTACCACTATCTACCCTTGTAAAAATCCAATTCCCCTCCTGCTGATACGCCCCCTTTAAGTACTGGGAGTCTGCAATGAAGTCGTGTTCCCCCATCCCCTGCAGCCTTCTCTTCTCCAGGCTGAACAACCCCAGCTCCCTCAGCCCATCCTCAGAAGGGAGGTGCTCCAGCTTCCTGATCATCTTCGTGGCGTCCTCCAAACCCTCTCCAACAGCTCCATATTTTTCTTGAACTGGGGGCCCCAGATCTGGACACAGTACTCCACATGGGGCCTCACAAGGGCAGAGCAGCTGCACCACACAGTCTGCCCCAGCTCCATTTGTCTGCTCTGGGGTCCTTCCATGGAGGCAGGACCAGGTGTGGGGTGAAGACTAAAAGGTTCTTCTGCTACAGAGTTGTGGAAGCTGAGGCAGATCCCACCTCCTCCTCCCATGAGCTGGGATTCCTCCTGCAGAGGCCATGGGAGCAGACAGGTTCTGCTGGCCCCAGGAGCTGCTGGGAGTGGGGACAATGAGTGTTTATGAGGAAAGGAGCATGACACACCTCCCAGCACTTGGGAACTGAATGACACGACGATGTTTTTCTTCTTCCTGTTTGTAGCTATTGCGTCAGGTGACACGATGTGACTTGTTCCCAGCTCATCATCACCGTGGAGCAGCGCCAGATACACAGCTGAGACTGGGTGCCGGTGGGAACCTGGGATTCCCACCGCACAGCCTCCGCGGGCTGCTGGAGAACGTCCATTTCCACACCTGAGCCAAGGACACCAGCGGTCGGGAGCTGCATGGGACTCTGTCCCCGTCCTGCAGCTCCGCGTTTTGGCCGTGTGGAGGCCCCGCCCGCCACCATCCCGCCGACCCAGGAGCCCTGGGAGGGGCGCGGCGTGGAGGCACAAGAGCACCCGCGCTGCCACGCACCTGCCGCTAGGGGCCAGTGGCGCAATGGATAACGCGTCTGACTACGGATCAGAAGATTGTAGGTTCGACTCCTGCCTGGCTCGTTACTTTTATTTTTACGCTCTCACGTCTTCCCAGCTTGCTGTTACTCTGAGGTTCCCATCTGAGGTGGGGGAGAAAAAACCCAAACCAAGCCCAAAACAAAACAGAAAGCTGGAGGTGCAGATTTCCTCCTTAAAAGATTCCTTTAATTAAGTCGATACCTGAGCAACCTGCTCAGCATCCTCAGGAGGTTTCAACTCCATCTCCAAAGAGATTTCTTTTTTAAAATATCTTGCTTATTACATGGATCTTTCCTAACCCAACTCAACCCACGTATTCCCAGCATCTTCCAGTTTTCCGCTGTTAAGCTCCGGCTCAGCTGTCACTACTCCTGCTGACGGAACAGGGCAGGTTTGGCTGTTCTGGGTAACGTCCTGAGAAGCTAAAAGTTATGTCCAAGTGCCCAGGACATCTGAGAGAGGTTCTATTAGATGAGTGATAACTGGCTAGATCTGGGGACCTTGAAAATCCACTTAACTCAAGCCAGGTGAAGAGTAAGTACAAACAGAATTGTGTGCTTACAACATTCAGAGTAGACACACTTATGAGAGTACCTAAGTTCCACCTACGTGATCAGTAGGACATCTTGTCTGTGCTTGTGCCACATATCCCAAACTGCATCCATCAGCCAGCACCTCGTCATGTGGGAACATTTTCACCATCTCTCTTTTGAAATCCTCCAGGCAGCCTGAAAGTTTTTTGTCCTCATACTCCTAACTCCTCTGAGATTGATTCATTTTCTGTTTCTCCAGAAGAAAAGACAGCTTTTGCTTGAAATGCAAACAAGTATTTTTTTACAGTCCGTGAGCTGAGAAGTGATTTTTGCTGGAAGACATGTCCCCTGTGCCCATAACACCATTTAACAACCCCTGATCCACTGGTTGGCCTGCCAACCTCACTCTGGTGACCCAGTGTACCTGCATGAAATGAACCTTCACACACAGTGTACCTTATGAACAGGGTTTTTGTAATCTCTGGCATCATTTGTTATTGATACAAAAGAACTGAATGGCTGAAAGACAGGGCCCAGAGAGTTGTGATCAGAGGCACAGAGCCTAGTTGGAGGGCCATGGGTAATAGCTTAAAGCTGAAAAAGGGTAGTTTTAGACAAGATATTAGGAAAAAATTCTTCCCTGTGAGGGTGGTGAGGCCCTGGCACAGGCTGCCCAAAGAAGCTGTGGCTGCCCCTTCCCTGGCAGTGTTCAAGGCCAGGTTGGATGGGGCTTTGGGCAATCTGGTCTAGTGGAGAGTGTGCCTACCCATGGCAGGGGGTTGGGGTTTGAGGACCCTTCCAACCCAAACCAGTCTGTGGTTCTATGATTCTGTGACTAAACAGGATAGATGCACTCAGCTCATTACTGGCCCTTGCCAGAGGCAAGACACAAAAATAATTAAGCACTTGCAGGTGATTAATAATTTGATCCTAAATGCAGTATTTAGCAAGCTAAACTCCCATCCAAGCACTGACTAGGCTGTTATTGTAGTAAAAAACATTTAGTAAATTTTAATACATGAGCATATCCTGGAAGAGTGGGAAGCTAAGCCAAGCAGTTACATTAATGTAACACAGCCACAGCTCAAAAGGCAGAATAGTTGCTTAGCATATGGTACATTCCGGTGCTTGTTCAACCTGCAGAATAGAAGGCTGCCAGGGGACACGACCTCATTGCAGACTCCCAGTACTTAAAGGGGGCGTATCAGCAGGAGGGGAATTGGATTTTTACAAGGGTAGATAGTGGTAGGACAAGGGGGAATGAGTTTAAGCTAGAGGAGGGAAGGTTAAAGTTCGATATCAGGCGGAAGTTCTTCATGGAAAGAGTCATGAGGTGCTGGAACAGGCTGCCCAGAGAGGTGGTGGATGCCCAACCCTGGAGGTGTTCAAGGCCAGGTTGGATGGGGCCCTGAGCAACCTGATCTAGATGCAGGCCTGGAGGTTGGTGGCCCTGCCTGTGGCAGGGGGGTGGAACTTGATGATCCTTGGGATCCCTTCCAAACCAGACCAGAAGTGGTGCCTAAATTTTCTGAGGTTTTTGTCTTTTCTGGCTTTCATTCTGTTGCACTTTTATTTTTATTTTTTTTTCTCTTTCTTTTATTATCTGCTTTCCTTCTCATTTATGGGTGGCACAACTACACAGAAATGCATGTCAATACCTTCTGGGCAAGAGAGAAAAATGTCTTTGAGATGGAAATAGAGGAGGAAAAGAGATGGATCTTTCCCCAGAAGAATAGAATAGACAGAATAATTCAATCATAGGTGACCTATAGTGATCATTGAGTCTAACTGCCTGACTACTTGGGCTGAACAAAAGTTAAAGCATATTGTTATGGGAATTGTCTAAGTGCCTCTTAAATACTGACAGGCCCAGAGGATAAATCATCTCTCCTTTTAATATTCTCCAAGAAAAAGAATCTCCTTTGGCCCTGGATGGAGCCTGTGTCCCATCCCACAGTGAACAGGGTCAAAGGGATGTGCTTGCTAGTGGCTGCTAGTGTATGCAAACATGAGAGATAAGGGACACCTAAGGAAATGGATGCCTCCCCTCAACCTCTGCTCACCAGGGCGACCTTGCTCCTTGTCCAGTAGATTTTTCATGCCCAGATTTCTCTTGAGATGGCTCCCAAGAAGGACACACTGCACCATGCTGGGAAAGAGAGGAGAAAAGGTGGTTAGTGTACATATGTGTGTGTCCATACGCAGGCACAAAATTGTACTAATCAGTGTAGTCTCTTTGTCAGGATGTTTTGCTGGGGTAGATTTCAGATAAGAGAGCAAGGAAGACCAAATAGCTCTGGGAAGACAGAGAAGAGTCATTCTGGGTTCTCTTGAAAGAGAAACCTCCACATCTTCCCCTGCTACACAGAGAGACATGACTTGAAGGAAAAAGGAAAAGGGAGTAGCAATACAACAGAAGATAAAACAGAGGGGAAAAAAAAAGCACAGTATGAATGCTGGCGCTATTACAATATCTTAAGCAAAACCATGTTTGTCTGCATTAAACCCCTTGTGTGTAAAGGACCCATTTTCCCTCTCACACTGCTCCACCTTGTAGAACCACAGACTGGTTTGGGTTGGAAGGACCTCAAAGACCATCTCATTCCAACCTCTCTCCCATGGGCAAAGACACCCTCCACTAGACCAGATTGCCCCAAACCCCATCCAACTTGGCCTTGAACACTGCCAGGGAGGTGGCAGCCACAGCTTCTCTGGGCAACCTGTGCCAGCGACTCACTGCCCTCACAAGAAAGAATTTATTCCTAATGCCTAACCTAAAATTACACTCCTTCAGCTTGAAGCCACTTCCCCTTGTCCTATCACTACACTCCCTGGTGAACAGTCCCTCTCCTATTTCCCTGTAGGACCCCTTTAAGTATCCTCCCAGAACATCCAGTGCTCCCCTTTATGACACAACCAAAAGCCATCACATCCTTCAGCTCAAGTAAAGACATGGTGGCGCACTTTTATCCACTCTCATTGGTCAGGATGCTCAGAGCCATCATCCATATGAATTATCTGGCATCATATAAAGCAAAACCACTAAGGACTATTTGGCACCACATAAAGCAACGTGCTGAATGGCGAGAGCCTGCCCAAGGATCACCCAAGGATCACCCTGGAAGAGAAGACCTGGTAAAAGTAGGTAGGATCAAGCTGAAAAGGCCTAATTTTCAGTTTCATATAGGATAACACCAAATATAATTACGAGGATATGTTACTATAATTAATTATACTTAATTAAACTGACAAAATATTTTTAATATCAATATTGTTACATAAAACAACAAAGCCCTTCCAGAGACATCGCTGCGGGGGGATTTCAACGTTTACCGAAGGGCTGTCACTTCCTTGGGCTATTTCCCGTGAGAGATGTGAATCACTTACTCATTACTTGTGCCAGCACCGGCGGCTCTTTGAGGGACGGGAGCGGCGGCTCCGCCTCCGTCCATCGACGAAGGGTCGCAAGAGTCAAATTCGCCCAAGACGGGTCGAAGGGGAAAAGAAACAAAAATATACGCGTCTCCTTCGAGCCGGAATCGAACCAGCGACCTAAGGATTCCCGCGGGGCGCAGCCTCTACAGTCCTCCGCTCTACCAGCTGAGCTATCGAAGGGACCTGAAAACCGCCGCCCAGCGGCCGCCCAACGTGCTTCCCCCCGACCCAGCGCGGAGTTGTGAGCATGCGCTTTGAGAGGGCAGCGGAGAAGAGGCTGAGCTGCGCATGCGCGCGCGGCCCTGCCGCGGGAGGCCGGTTTGGTGAGGCGGCGACGGTCGGGCCGTGTGCCGCGTGCGGGGCCAGTGGCGCAATGGATAACGCGTCTGACTACGGATCAGAAGATTGTAGGTTCGACTCCTGCCTGGCTCGAGTGTGTTTTGGTGGCTCGGTTCGCCTCGCTACGCTCAGTTTTCGCTATCTCATAGAGAGGAAAATCAAACCTGCGTGGCCTCCCTCTTCCTGGGCGGTCATGCTGGGCTGGGCACCAAAAACCCCAGCGCAGAGAACAGTGTCCTCAGGCGAGCCTCTTTTCTCATTTTAAAGAAGCGTCTCCTAAGGCATAGGTTCTCCAGAGAGCATGGCTCCCAACGTCTATGATGTCAGGGTGAGCAAATAGGGGAAAAGGGAGGGTCTCACGGTGTATGACATGGTGAGGTGCCTGTTCCTTGTGCAGCCTCTCACCCGGCTGCACTCCCTTATATCTTATCTGTCACCAACACCACTCACAGACATTACAAAGGATGATGATTCCGAACATCAGCGGCACTGGTGAGCTACCTTGGGTGTCCTGTTCTGGGCCCCTCAACTCCAGAAGGACATACAACTCCTTGAGAGAGTCCAGCGCAGGGCAACTAAGATGATTAAGGGAGTGGAACATCTTCCTTATGAGGGCAGGCTGAGGGAGCTCGGTCTCTTCACCTTGGAGGAGACTGAGGGCTGACCTCATTAATGTTTATAAATATGTAAAGGGTGGGTGTCAGGAGGATGGATCCAGGCTTTTCTCAGTGATGGCCAGTGATAGAACAAGGGGAAATGGTTCCAAACCGGAACATAGAAAGTTCCATCTTAATATAAGGAGGAACTTTCTCACTGTGAGGGGGTCGGATTACTGGAACAGGCTGCCCAGAGAGGTTGTGAAGTCTCTTTCTCTGGAGACATTCAAGACCAATCTGGACATGTTCCTGTGAGATTTAATCTAGTTGATCCTGCTTGGGCAACAGGGTTGGACTGCATGATCTTTAGAGGTCTCTTCCAACTCCTAGTGTTCTGTGATTCTGTGATGACAACACAGAACTCTTTTTATGGCCAACTTGACCCAGACCCGTGATTGTGGCTGCCCCAAGGCTGCTTCCTTGCCCCTTGGAGTTGCCAGCTGTTCTCCACCCACTGCACAGCCTTTGCATAGGTGAGAAGCATGTTTTTGCAGAGTCATGTACTTTTAATTCAGCCCTGCAACAGAGGTAACCACTGTGAAAGTAACAGTAGCCATTACATCAGTGTGGCACATGCTGCCTTCCATGAAGTCACTTCCAAGACTGCCCAGTTGCTGTATGAGGCCAATGAAGAACAGTACACGGCTCCTCTTTATAGACCCACAACAGACTATTCCCCATGCAGTTTATCTGCACAATAGGTTGATTCGTTGCCCAGATGCTGAGACACCTACATAGATCTTTCGAAAAGCTGGCGCCTGGAGGGCTTTTACTTTGGGACAAGGTACAACCCGGTGCTGTGCTCGGTGTCCAATGGCGCTAAATGATGAGCTCTCATGAAAAGGGCGTCTCTTAAAGCAGCGGAAGGAAAAAAACAAATGCGAGCCAGGCAGGAGTCGAACCTACAATCTTCTGATCCGTAGTCAGACGCGTTATCCATTGCGCCACTGGCCCCGCGTACTAATTTCTCTTCATTGTCCTCCTCTATAGGCCAGAAACCGGCGCCCGGCGCGGCCACACAACCCCCACACCGCCGACAGGGTTGTTCCAGAAGATCCTGCCCCGCCGCGCACTGAACCCCGGCCGGATCTACCCCCTACCCCGGAGGTCCGCGCATGCGCCACAGAGCGCCTACGCGAGCCAGGATAAGTTCTTGTAGCGTGGCGGCGGCTCGGTTTTCAGGGCCCTTCGATAGCTCAGCTGGTAGAGCGGAGGACTGTAGAGGCACAGCCCGCGGGAATCCTTAGGTCGCTGGTTCGATTCCGGCTCGAAGGAGATCCTTGAGTTTTTCTGCCCCTCTCCCGCAACGTGATCACAGCTTTACAGCAGCTTCTGTTTAAACAGTTGCAGATGCGGTTGGCTGTTTTTTCCCCTGTAAGAGCTCCAGCTGCACTGCGAACCAAGCCTCTCTGCTGAGGGTCCCTTTCGCAGGAGCCTGCCGCGTGACTGCCAACGCCTCCATAATCTTTCAGGGCTAGCAATATATGTGCTGTTGTTACTCCACCTTACTGCAAGCCCTCACAGAGCAAGTTGGAGCAGGAGGATACCTGTTGAGATCCTTTCGTCTCACTGCAGTTAATTAGGATGTTGAAATTCTGAGGGTCATTTCTCCAAACTTCCTCTTCCCTCTCCCCAAACCTCTAGGCATTATTTTTCCAGACTCTATGAAAGTACCTATACATTTACATGCTGCAACCATAGTGTTCCCTTCCCAATGCTGTGACACTGGCATGAAGGACGGAGTCCTCCTGTGTGAAACTCCACACCTGTTCATCTCTCTGAAAGCAAACGGGCATGCTGGGACGCGGTTATTCGTCTGACTGCACTTAAGAGTGTGAAGGAAGGGGATTAGTCTCATCTGTGGTCCTTCTCCCTGCTTTGTAATGGCACAATGATAGGAAAACACACCAGTGCTTTTAACTGTGCTCAGTTTTGCATGCTCTGCCAGTTTTCTTTAATGATTGTCTTCTAAAAATGGGCAAAAATGTCAATCTTTTTGACTACACTCGTACTCATACCTTGGCTATGTATTCTGAGGGATGAAATTAAGTGGCATACAATTATGTTTGATGTTTTTGGCATTCAGCAGAATGGTTTATCACAAAAACCTGTTGCAGGGAGAAAAGCACATAAGCTACATAAATAACTGGCAATATTGCTGACAAGTCTAAATCATCTACAAAGCCTCTTCCCATTTGGTGTTTTGAGTGACTCTGGGTATGAGCTAATTTGTAAACACGCAAAAGGGCAGCTCTTTAAAAATACATCCAGCTAAACAGCTGCCCATTGTCCATTTTTCAAATGCTTGGGCTTCTGTGGTCACTGGATACCTTCCTAGTGAGAAATACTCCTGTCTCATAGCAGGCACGAATTATCTGTCACTCTGCGCTAGCTCTTGGACTGATGTAAACCCCTCCGGGTGAGGTGCTGGACCCAGGGTCATTCACAGGACCTCTGCCCTTGTCCTTATCAGCGTCAGGATTTCACTCTCTGCACACACCCTTTGCTGGGGAAATTGTCCCATACAGAAACTGCTGCCAGTAAAACTACTGAATTGTAACACTTTATCACACTGCAAGGTTGGGTTTTTTTTTTTGTGTGTGTGTTTGTTTTCTTTTTTTTAAATACAGACAAGCATTCTGTGATATATAAAGGATTTACAACACACAGCTCTAACTCTGACTGCTTTGAAAGATAGGCTCATCGGCTGCAGTCCAAGACTTAGTTCCTCTTTGGGGAAGCCCTGAGTGGCCACTTGCCACCTGCTGGGGTGCAAAGCCATGATTTTGGACAGCCATCTCAATAGCTTCTCTCTTACCAGAGTTAAGTTGTTGATGCTATAGAAAAATAAAGGGAGAGCTACAATTGATACATGCAAACTTTATTAGTCAGAGTGGTTGACAGTAAAGGTAGATTTTACTGTGTAGTACTTTACATGTAAATAAATGCAGCAAAACAGAACAAAAATATGAGGGTGTGTATATTTTGAGAGGATTAACAGATGTGCAACTGAACTTAATGTAGCAACAGAACATGTGAGTGTAGCTACATTCACATTAGTAACTTTTCTGAAAAGCAAACTGACAAGTTTTATTATTGTTTCTCCATGTGTCCTCAGAGTTGCTGATCTCAGCAATGGTGAGAGAAGCAAACACCCTGGTACTCTGAAAACTTAGTTTTCTCTTTGGAATTAAACCATAGGTTCGGAGACTCAGATTTTGAAGCTGCAAGTCCTGGAGAACCCATTCAGAGGCTTGATCGATGGTTTGTTCTGAAGTTTTTGACTAGCTGAGATAGTATGTTGTGGGCTAGTTATATGTATATATGTATATATGTATATATGTATATATGTATATATGTATATATGGAGATATGGAGATATGGAGATATGGAGATATGGAGATATGGAGATATGGATATGGATATAGATATAGATATAGATGTATATAGTATGTTGTTGTCTGTAAAAGGGCTTTGCAAACATGAAGCAGCTTGTCTATCTTTGCATTACACTGCGAGATCGAGTCGTAAATCTTTACTAAGAAAAATCTCTCATATTAGCTCTCAAGAGCTAATAAGAATCACAGGACTTGCAGTATATCTCAAGCCCACAGAGATAATTACTTTGATTTCACTAACACTTGGCTCTGGCCCATAGAGTGGGGTACTGAGGGACATAGCAGGTGATGCATGTGGAAAATTTCCCCATCTTCTTCTGGTAATCTGGAATTTATCTTTCCCTCCCTGGCTTCAGGTCTGCCCTGTAGCTGTTGTTGAAATTAAGGGTTCAGTTCTCAGTGACTTCCATGGGAGCAGGAAGAGGGATTTCACACAGGAAAGGAGTCACAGAATAACAGACTGGTTTTGATTGGAAAGGACCTCAGTGCCCATCTAGTCCCAGCTCACCTGCCATGGATATGAACACCCTCCACTAGACAGGGCTGCTCGGAAACCCATCCAACCAGGCCTTGAACACTGACCTGCGGGGGCAGCCACAGCTTCTCTGGGCAACCTCTACCAGGGCCTCACCATCCTCACAGGGAAGAATTTTTTCCTTATGTCTAACCTAAACCTGCCCACTTTTACCTTAAAGCCATCACCCCTTGTTCTGTCACTACCCTCCCTGACAAACAGCCCCTCTCCAGCTTTACTATAGGCCCCTTCAGGTACTGGTAGGCTGCTGTAAGGTCTCCCTAGAGCCTTCTCTCCTCCAGGCTGAACAAGCCCAACTCTCTCTACCTGTCTTCATAGGAGAGGTGCTTCAGTCCCTGATCATCTTTGTGGCCCTTCTCTGGACTCTGGATTCCATGTATAATGTGTAGCTTTACACTAGATATTTCTCCCAATGCCTTTTCCAACTCTCTGCTTGAAACTATGTAGTTGCTACACTTTTGCCAGACAGTGAAATCTAAGAAATCGATTTGCCTGCAGATTTATTGCACAGTACGTGTTGTCCCTACTCCATTGTTTGGTGATAACATCTTACACAAGAGCAAACACCGTGCAAAGGGGAACAGTGAAGAAAGCCAAATGATGCGTGCATGCACTCGAGCAAGTGGGTGTCGGTGTGCCCCGGCACGTACCCAGCGAGCTGCACCCTGCCTGTCTCACAACACCAGCATCCCAACACATATGCCAGCTGATCCGGCCATCTGTTTGGAGATATGTGCACCCAGCTACTGCAGGGAATGTTCCTTCTGGCATCACATCTCCTCATCAGCAGGCTGGTGTCACTAACCTCCCTCCCCTGCGACCACTGATGGGCAGGCAGGATGGCAAGTTGGATGTACGTACATATGAGTGGCCTCCAAAAGTATTTGCAATATGCAACTGAAGACAAAGAGGAGCCCACAGGTAGGAGGGGAGCGAGTGCCTGTGCACAGCCCCAGCCATGAGAGGACTTCCTTTCCTCTCTGAAGCAGAAAAACAGAGCTATTTCAGAGGGCAATGTGAACGTTAGCTGTCCCCAGTGCCTGTACCTGGAGAACAGACACATAACCTGAACTGGAATTAATGGCTTTTAAAATGTCCATGTGTTATAGGGACTTTAAAGAAAAGTTAAAAGTGCTATTTCTTAACTTTGGAGTTACAGCTAGTGTGATGAAACACACTTTTTCCCATATATTAAGCTGCCACTGAATGACATTTGATGTGAAAGGTGAGAATAGGAGGAAGACAATAATGTTTCACAACCACAGAATCCAATTTTAAGGAAGGGAATAACACTTTTGACTACCTATATATTCACCGGTCTATATAATTTAGTGATACATTATGTCCCCCTTTGGACCACAGCACTATGATCAGAGGAGCAAAAATAGCAAATGCACAGAACTGACAATGATTGATGTAACATGATCAATAAAGAGGAATTCAGCTGTCTAAGGCTTAAACTATGATGTCAAACCAGTGAAGTGCTAAGTTTAAGATCTCAGAGGTTTTACTTTAGCTCTTACAAATTAGAGGCCTAATATTTTCACGCTTGCTTTAGCCACATCACACGGATCTCCACTGATTCTTGCAGTAGTACAATGCTGAACATACACCTCATCCCCACCTCTTTATGCCAAATCATGCCATGTGCTCTTAAAACCCCTGGCGCTGGGGCAGAGGGGAAGACCCACGGTGACCCCAATGAGCTGGGCTGTTGGGGAGGACGGTCTCTCCTCTGCTGCTTGCCTGCCTTGCCAAGTCCTTGCTGCTCCCACAGCCCCAGTGCCAGCGCTGGCATGATGGCTCCCAGCCCAGTGCCAGCAGGGCAGTGGGGCTGACAGCCAGTAGCACGGTGGAATAAGCAAGCTGGCAGTAAGCTGCTGGCTGGGCATCAATTTCCAGCATATTGCAACTGCAGAGGGAGAAGCCGGGGCTGCCCAGCACAGGCAGCAGGCCTGTCCATGCAGGAATGAGGGGAGCTTTTCCAGGTGCATTCTCCAGCTACAGTGAGAGGAGAGAGGCTCTGGGGCAGTGCAGAGCCAGCCTCCCCCTCCACGGTGTGTTTGCCCTCTATCTCCTGCATTTGCAGCCTATGTAAGGGAGGACACAGAGCCTAGGTGTGCTTCTGGGGTTGGATGAGACTCCTGGATTTGGAACCGCCAGCAGAAAGATCCCTGAGCACCTCGCCCTGGCTAGGCTGGCCTCAGCAAGCCACTAGCTACTTTCCAAGGAGTGTTTTGTCTCTGCGAAGGACAGCCCTGTCTGCCTTGCCACTGGCTTTCCCTCTCGGGTCTGCTGAAGAACGTTTCCAGGGCTCCCTCACAGGAACACTTCACGTCCAGCAAAACTGCACATTCCTGGAGCAGGAAGAGATGGAGCTGGTGTGTCCAGAAATGGACTTGGGACTGTGTCTGTGAGGTGATCCACCCTGGCTGAGGGCAGAGAGGAAAGCTACGATACCTCAGGGACCATTAATAGAGAGAGAGACTGTGCAGGGGACTGGCAGCTTGAGGCTGTAGAGACCAGCATGCTGGTCTTTAGAGCCCTGTACTGACCATACATATCTCCTTGCAGGGTGTAAATATCAACCTTCTGGAAGTGATCAATGGGGACATTCAGATTTGATACAAAATTACTCTCAGGTTACTCTTGATTAGCTTATAGACAAATACAAATACAGTCTGCAGAGTTTCTCACGTGTTTTTTTTCTCTCTGATACTCAGGGGGAAGCACCAGCAGGTCGAGTTTGCCTGCCTTAGGAATCCGTGCGGTAGCTCCGATGGCTGTCCCCTATTAGCTGTGTCTTCTCAGTTGCATTAGTCGGCTGAAGCACAATAGGAGTTTCTCCATCTAAATTGTTGAGGAAGAGAAAAAATACTTTAGAAATCCTTTGCTTGCTACCGAAGTCAGACTTATTAGCATCACAATGTTTCATCTTCCGTTGTGGAAATAGCTTAACCTTGGCTTCACAGGCAGCAGTATGCTTGCTGAAGAGATGGCGATGCCCACACTGAGTCTACAAATGCTTTACTCCTTATCCACATGTGACAGCAGATTTCTGGGTGGCTAGTTCTACCGATATTAACCCAGACATTACCTCTACCTGGTGATTTGCAGAGACTGCAAGACAAGGGTCCCTGCCTATTCGAATTGCAAAATGCTTGTTCTTGCATATGTCTGAATATAATGAACGCTATTGTGAGTCAGCAAGCACTAACCTTGGCGGTGTTTGAGAGAATGGGCCAGAAATGATGCTTGAAGAAGGCAAAATTAACAGTAAGGAAAGAAGAGAGTTAAAGGAGAAAAAAAATGTGTGAGCAGTAATATACTTGAGAGCGAAGAAATCATATATATATTCTGAAAGCCAGTTAATTAAATAAAAATTTTAAATTGCATTTTGAAGTCTTATGTCATATATTCATGATAGGATTTTGAGAATTACTGTTTTAATGAGTTTGAAACTGCCAGAACCTCATATTACTACTATATAAATCCTTACTGCTTTGTACTTTCTCATTCCATACATTATGTGTTTGGTTTCCCAGTATATCTATAAAAACGTGTTTGTTGTAGAGTGGAGGAACTTGAAGTCCTCACAGAGTTCCCCGATGGTTTTTGTGTTCCCTCTGATAGTGAAGGTTTGGCTGCCCTTCTCCTGGGCCTCTGTCCAACACACCATTTTGCAGGACAGGGGGAGGAGGAGGGGACTCAAGACTCAGAGAGTGACTTTTAAAGGTTCAGCCATCTCAGTCAAGTGCTTTCATATGAAAAATTTTGGAGTATCTAAATCTTGATACTAGCAGAGCCTTCACAGTAATTCAATACAAATAATGACTTTTTTTTCCCAAATGACCGAATGTTCAGAAAAAAATTCATTTGACATTTCCTCCTGTTTATGTGACAGTTGATGGGATGAATCATGGGCAAGAGATGTAGTGTACAGGAGTAACTTAACCCAGAACAAGAATCTAATTGCATGCCATATGGCTTCCCCTCAGTGGGGGCAGAACAACTTTGACTCCGTCAAGGTGAAAGGCAAGAATGATTAAATGCCAGGCAGCTTCTCTGTATGGGCGATTCCGTATTTAGACACAAGGTCAAAGACAGACATGTTTCACAACTTCTAAAAGTATATGAGTAATTAATGTGTAGAGCTGAGCTCGGGCACAGATTGGTTTGGCAGTTCCAATCCATTTTTAAGTTGCGATATGTTTTCTAGATTTCTGAGCAACACTCCCTCCCACCCTCTGCTGCCTCCAGGTTGTTCATTTCATGGAAGATCGTTGATGGAGGGCAGAGAATAACAGTTAATTTTGCTACCCAGATGTGCAACAAGAGAAAAGGACCCACCACAAATGTGCGGCATTGCTTCCAGCTGATCTTAGGACAGTTCTGAACTGACACCTTCCCAAGAATTTTGTTCCTTTCAACCTTCTAAGATTTAAGATGATTTTTCATCAGGGAAGGGACCCGTGGTGTAATAAACTGTACAAATATAGCCTGCTAATGGAGAGCTGCAGAATGGAGGGGCGGCAGGATTCACAGTTTAAACTGTTTTCTATAGATAGCTCTTACTCACTGTTCGCCTACATTGGTATCATATGGAGTGCGGAGGAGACAATGAAGTGCTAAAAACTTATTGCTCCTGAGTTGGGAAAGTATTTTGTTATTCAAGTTCTTTTTATTGTTGTTTGTTTTTTGGGTTTGGGGTTTTTTTTTCTCTTTTTTTTTCTCCCAGACCTAATTTTCTGTAAAATGAAAGTTAGTCTAGAAATGCCTTGCTTTGTTCTCATTATGATAACCAAACAGGAGAGGAGAGCAAGCCCGCCAGACTGCTTGAGTGCGTCATTACACCCTCAACTACCAAGGTAAGCCAGATTCCAACTGCACCTCATCTGGGACCAGAAAAGTCAGCTAAAAGTTTGCCATGGACTTCAGTGGAAGCTAAATATGGTGACCTGCCCTGTGTGTGAGTGGAAATGATGAACCATTCACACATCCATGCTGCAGACAAGCGAGTGACACTTCCCGCCGCCGGTGTATTTTTGCAGGTCACCCATAACATCACAGCATGATAGCACAGATTACCTTACTTTGCACTTTTTTTTAATGTTATGTTTGATCTGAAATCCTAAAAAAAATAAAAATAATGTTTAAAATGTAATGATCCAATATAAGATTTAGTCTTTTGGTCTTTTATTGTACGTTAGGCCTCTGTCCTCTGTGGTACAAATCAAGAGTCATGAGAAGAAATCCCTGTAACCCAAGTAGAGGATAGGGCTTGCAAATTCCTCAGTTCCCTCACTTCCGATGGCAGTGCTACCCATGGAAGTACGTGCTGTTAAACGAATCTCTCACTGCAGGGTATACAACCAGTTCAGCACAGGGACTAGTCACATATATTTGAATAAATCTTTCTTCTAGAGGAGTACGCCATTTTGTCAGAATTGAAGCCTTTGACATGATTTTGTTGATTTCAGTGACAACTCACTTTTATTTTACGTTTTAGGGAATGGATCATGAAAATTTTGGTATCACCTATCTTTTCCACCAATAAATATGTTAATTTGAAGAATCAGATCAACTATGCAATACTTTGTTTTTGTTGAGGAGAAATGTGGAAGACTGAAAATTACTACTGCCAGCTCAAAAGATGAAGTCTAAATCTTAACTCCTACAACATGCATATTGCCTCTTCCGTGCCATACGGATGGCTCCAAGCAGCTCCCCCAAGTACAGCAACAATGGGGAGGAGACTCACGCTCAGAGCTTCTTAGCATCAGGAATGGTGAGGTTTTATCGATGTTGCATCCCTCAGAGAAGCAGTGACTGACTGCAGAACATTTGGTAAATTAAGGTGTGGCCTTATCTTGATAATCTACATTTTGACCTTAGTAAAAAAGTTCTGGATAGCAATACCATAGATAACCAGGGACAGCAGGAAGCACAGAAATTAATTGTCAGCTAGAAATGATCAGTCTGTGGGCAGAGGGCATGCAAATGATTTGGATTCTAATAAGATTTTGTCTTCCAAAATGAAATCTGCCGCAGGAGGGATTACAGTTTGTTTCTGAATACCTACAGGAGCATATCTATTATTTACATAACATAAGCTGCGAGTATTCATTTCTGAGGCACAACATTTGAAAATGTCTGGTGGAAAAGCCCAATCTATGTCATTCTCAGTCAGCTGCATTGCTTTGGCCAGCATCCCTAAGAGCAGGGAGCAGGGAGGAAGTCCTGTTTGAGCTGGTTGTCCAGTTTGCTAAACAGGGTGTCTCGTATTTTCCATTCAGCTGCAGAAAAGTTGCTCTCATTATTCTCTGTTGTGAAGTTTTTCCTTTTATTCCTGATACGTTGCTCACTTAATCTAATTTTAAAATACAGAGTTCTACTCCACTGAAGTAAACTGGTTTTGATTGGTAGGAAAGTCTAGCAAGACTGAAAAGAAGGGCAGGATAGGCAGAAATACCTAGTTTTCTCCAGGCTCTACCTATACACTTAATACTGTCCTCAAAATACTTAAATCATGTAATTACATGCTGAATTATTTTTTCATACTGGTACTTTGCTAACAATCTTAAATTATTTTTTTTAAATTGATATCTCAGTGAGACTTGATGGGACTAAAGGCATGCAAGGATGGCCTAAAATTACTGAATACCAATAAATAACACCTGTGTCAGAAGGAGGCAGAATTTTTTTTTCTGCCACTGGGGAATTTTGTGCTGGATTTTAGGAGAGGGCAANGACTCATTTCAATTTGCATTTTCCATGTGTCTAATGCCTTAGAGTATACTACATTTATTGCAAATAATGAATTATGGTTATAAAGTTTGCACTAACAGTTTTTCTGCCTTTGCAGAGATTGATCAAGTGCGACAAGTAATGAAGCTGACTGTATTTACCTTGATATGTCTCCAGGCACAGCCAATTTAAAAACACCACCACATGCTGGCATATCAGTTATATAAATAGCATTTGTTTGAACTACTACAAGTGTTTTGTTACATATTTTTATGGAAGGGTAAATTTGTGTGAAAAGCTTTGGGGGGGGGGGAATTCTTCCTGCTAAGGGAACATGACATTTGCAATCTGTCAGTGCTAATTTAAGCACAATACATGTAAAAATCTAACAGTGTAAGACCTCCCATAACAATGGAAGAGAAAAAGAGGGAGCTGACTGCTTAGGTCCCTCCTCATAAAAAGGAGTGATTCTCATAATGGTTTATACAAATTTGCAACTGAAAAGTAGTGTCCTAGGTCTTACTCTGACACCTTGGCCTCTTACTGCTGGAGCAGGGATCACTGCTTCTCTCAGCCTGTCCTGCAAGTGTCCAAATCTAACCAGTTTGAGATGCTTCTTACTCCTCTGAAAATGAAGGCCCAACTCTGCCCCACTTCAGCACATTGGGATAGCGCTCTTTGTTCTAAATATGCAAACCACTCTGGTGTCTAATTAGGAAATCCACGCCATCATCCTTTGGTATAGTCAGAACCTGAGGGTGCAGCTGGGGGACACAGCAAAGCTGGAACAAGAGGGTCACCTGCTGCAAAGTAGGTCCTACTGTCCCCCACCCATGTTCCCTGCTGGGAGCTCTTGCTGCTTTCTTTGAGTTGACATTAGCAGTTGTCCTGCCCCACCATGAGGCAGGGAGTTAATGGTCAGGGAACTATACTCAATTTTGAGAGGATTAGTTTTCACGTGGATTGTATCCAATCTGGCTCCCGGTAAGCCTGTGCACTTGATACTGCCACTGCAGAAGGTGAGAAGCTTGGGTGGGGCTGGATGGTAGAGGGGCTGGCAGCAGCAGCTCCCATGCAAACTCTCTCCAGTTAGGGTGCAACCTTATTGTTGGAAGCTCTGCATCTTTTCTTGAAGCCTTTTCTTGAATGGGTATAGCTGGCTCATCACAGTCAGTGATAAATTTTAAATTGATAAAAAACAAGACTGCTTATCCAGGCAGATCAGATGTGGAAAGCACCAGTGCTGGCAGAGCCTAATCCATGAGTTCAGGATCTAGGATATGAAGCAATGTGGGCATGGGGGCTAGAGGGGGAACGTCTTCTCTTAAGATGAGCCCTAAGACTCTAAGACTTTTAGTGTTTATGTTATTCGTGATACATGAGATATTTGTTAGTTCCATAAGTTTAGTTTTCAGGCAACTTGGGCAGCTCATCAGGTCATGGTGTTAGCTGGAGTGAACTGGCACGTCTCCACTGGAGTCTGGAAGTAGCCTCAGCATTGTGAGTAGAACATCTGGCCTGCATGTTTTGAACAGCTTTGTCACACAGTAAGCCCCTATAATACACACCTCTTTCCATGTCATTCTTAATTTGCTCTTCCAAGTCTTCAGGAGACACACAAAACTCATGCTGTTCCCCTTCGGGTGCTTTGGGTTTACACTTTCCGCAGCAGCAGTTGAAGCAGCAGCAGAGGCAGCAGCAGAGGTAGCAGCCCGTCATCAGGCCACAGACTGCAAACAAGCCCTGGGTTAAACACAGCGGGAGGAAAACCCAGTGAACAATGAACTTCCTGAAACTCGTGGTAGCCTCTTATAGCTAAAGATGACAGATTGTCAAAGGAACTCGGGTTCCTATGTGTTTGGTGCTCAAGGAGACCAGCCACTGGCCAAGTGCCTAAACAAGAGCTAGATCTTCCAAACTCCTCCTCACCCACCAACTCCTGCTTGCCACTCAGGTCCACATCCACAAAGAAGACACCAACCAACAGACCCCTGCATGCTCAACTTTTGAAAGCCTATCTTCAGCTGATGGCCCTTAGAAAAAAACTTCCAGGCTGTATGCAAAACCCCACACACCTTAAAATGACTCATTTCCTTCTTTAAAATGACTCATTTGCCCAAGATTGTTTTCACAAACACTTATTTACCAGCAAGTTTTTGTCAATATCACAGCAAAGAGGAAAAGAAACAAAGACCCAGATATATTCCACATACCTTTAAAGCACTGAACTAAGGCATCTAAATTAGGACTGCAGCCCCATGGGCTCCTCACACAGTCAAGGGGAAGTTAAAAGCCCTTCCAGAGGGTGATTCAGCCCCAGGAGGATTTGAATTACCCACTGAAGGTGCCTCACTCCTCATTAGCCTGTGCAGAAGCACACAGGTGACAACTCCCAAATTTAGGCTCTTCAGGCTGTGGTTTCTTGATGTGGGGACTCAGACGGCAAGAAGTTCTCACCAGCGTCGCCCTCTGCTGACTCCTGTCCCTGTGGCACAAAGCGCAGAGGCTTCATCAGAGGCGTCACAACTGCTCGGGTCTGAGACCAGAGATGTCTAGCCACATTCAAGAGCCAGAAAACTTTAATTTCCAGTATTGCTGCCCCATGCGCCGTGCGTGCATGATAGCAGCCTGGCTCCTGATGGGGTGCGGATCCAGGCCTGTGCCATGGTGTTTGTTGCAAAGGACAAACACCGGCCACTTCATGGACATAGTGGTGTAAGAGCAAAGGAAAGCCAGTGACATTCTTAAAAAGCATATCAAAGCTGTTATCTGGAATGTGTATAGAAAGCCAGCATAGCTTTGTGGCCACCAGGTATGTATTGGCTGGAGGTATAGCCAAGCATTAGCATTCATAGAACCACAGAATGTGTTAGGTTGGAAGGGACCTTTGAAGGTCATCTAATCTAATCCCCCTGCAGTAAGCAGGGACATCTTCACTAGATCAGGTTGCCCAGAACCCCATCAAGCCTGACCTTGAGTGTGTGCAGGGATGGGGCCTCCACCATCTCTCTGGACAGCCTGTTCCAGTGTCTCACTACTCTCATAGTGAAGAACTCTTTTCTGTTGTCTAATCTAACCCTGCCCTGCTGTAGTTTGAAACCATTGCCCCTCATTATAGCATTCTAGTTATACACCCTGCCCTTTACTAACTCTTCATTATATTCATAAGAAAACAGGCTGCTGAGGAAAAAAAGCAAGCACAAATGTCAGGATATTGTCAAATTTTGACACCGAAGCTATGTATGTAACACTCACCTGTATCTGCATGTCTCGGGGAATGTTAGCAGGGGCTGACTGAATCATCTTTGAAAGTAATAAGAATATTTACTTGTCTAATATCAATATAGGCATATATCAAGAGTGAGCGAGGTGTTTTTAAATGAAAAGGACTTTTGTTTGAAAATATTTTCCTTACAGTGGACACCTGAAACTTTTATAAATGGCAAAACTTCTAAAATAAGTTATCTGGCTGTTTATCATTTATGCCATAGAGAAGAATAAATCACCACAATGGATAGAATTAAAGAAAAACAAACAAACAGATACCAGAATAAAAACATAGAAGGAAAATATACTTAAATGTTTCAAGATTTCTTCTCCTTATGTTATCATAGTTGGTAAATCAGGAATCAGCTTATTGATGTGATCAATAAACTGAATTCATGGTAGGGGGAGAATTACTGCATTTTTCTACAGCAGTTAAATGAAAAACACCTATGCCTGCCAGAAGAGAGGCAGTTAATATTCCCATTACCCATGTCAGTATGTTTCCAGTTTGATACACCTGCTAAGTCTGGCACTCCAGGAAAAAAAAAAAAAAAGTAATTTTCACTTTGCATCTCTTCTTTCATTTGATTTTCCTTACTTCTAATGATACACCTCCTCACAATTGTCAGATTTTCTCGGTATGAGTGTGATAGGGAAGAGGATTTACCAGGAATGTTCATAGTTGAAGAGGAAGATAACAAGCAAAAGCTGTGGTCTCTTACTGTCTTCTACCATAATGGAGGAAATTAAGGGTCCAGAGGTCATCTGCAAATGATGCCTCAGACTCAGATAGTATTATGATGGCCAGTATAAAAATCTGTCACTGACCCAGCATTTGTGTATGTGTTAAAAAGAGATGAAGAATAGCGAACTCAACTTGCAAAAAACACTTTGTGGCCTGTTGATGCTTTGGAGGTGTCAAGATTTTGGGTTGGGGGAGGAGTGGAGAGATCATCCGTGACATGCCTCAAACTAGTCTATGTGCATATTTTGGATTTAATGCACAGAATTCTTAAAAAACAGGAAGCGGTGATTACTTTTGCTGGTGTATTCGGCATATCTTGTCTCATGTCTGGGGTACAGCTCCCTCGGAACAATCCACACATTCCTCCTTTAGCTGTTAGGGACTTAGTAACATCTCTCTGTACTCTCCACTGCTCTCCTTGTGAGTCAAAACAACAGTGGTTATTTCTGTTCCTGATTTTCTAACCACAGAGGATTTTACACTTCATAAAATCTCCATTAAAGATTGGTAAGCCAAAGAGAAAATAAAAGCTACAGAAACAGCAAAAACCTTGTTTACCAAGACTGTTAAAGAAGTCAATGCCACTGCTCTCTCAGCTCTAAGGCAATGCTCCCTGGCATCTGAACCATGGCAAAGAGGCCAAAGAGGGAGGGTGGACAGCAAAGAAAAAAGGGAATGATCCATCAGGAGAAGACTACATCAGTGGTGGGGAGTCCAGCTTGCAGCAGGAGCCTGCTACAGGCAGCTGCCAGCAGAAAGCTTCCAGCCTGCTTCTGAGGGTGCAACTGCACCTTTGCAAGTGCAATTTAAGCACTCGTATTTTATTTGCAGTTTCAGTCATTCATTGTTCTGCCTTCGAGTGGCTTCTGTCTCATCCTGACTCAGCAGATAAATTGTGGCTTTTCAGTTGCCCAGAAGAGCCCAAGTGACTTCCCAGTATGAAAGGAGGGCGAGAGGCAGTGAAGCACTGGTCCGATCCAGGCTGAACACTACAGGAGTCCGTGAGCCATGGTTCTCAGATCAAAGCTGTCATAACCTGCTTGCTTCACACAGTACAGATCACTTTCCTATGTATCCCAGCAAAGTCCTTCCTTTTCTCTGCTTCTGTTGCTGGGAAGAGCTAGGGAGAGCATGGATTTTGCACATTTGCATTTTTTTTTGGTTTGTTACATTTCTGTAACATTTCAATATTTGCAGAAACACTCAAATTTGAAGATGCAAATATCAGAGGACTCCAGTCAGGACATAAGAGAGCACATGAACACAACTCCTTTATGACAAGAACATCCCATGAGGTGTTCTACCTTGAGCAATATGTCAAGTATTGATGCATCATTCTCTTCCTTCCCTGCTCTCTTCCTCCATTCCACCCATCTGACTTTTTCTTCCACTTCCTTTCTCTCACCTCCCTCACTAGGGGACATATATGACACAATAATCAGAGTGCTATGTATTATTATTGCTTACTTACGTGATGTGCTATATATAGCAAAGAACATGGCTAAATTTGTACTGCAGTAACTTTTTAACTGATTGTCACATAAGTGGGACTTCTCATTTTTGAACAATGAGTCATTTTTATTTAGTCATTACTGAAAAGAAAGTAAAAATTAACCTGGAGCACTAGATTCAAATCTGATTAATGTCCGAAAGCGTTACAAAACATGCATTCTGCTTAACTATTTCCCAAGTTTGAAAGAAGAAGAAAACATTTTGTGTTAGCACTATTTTGAGCTGATATTACATTCTGCCACTGTTGATTTTCCCAGTAATATTGTTGTTTAATTAATCTTTTAGTAGCCACCTAGATTTAGGTCTTTTTATCTAGTATGCCTATAGAGAAATGATGTTTTTCAGTGGGTTCCTTGTGTATGTAGTTGTCTGTGTGCACTGCAGCATATAATTTCCAAAAGAAATAACAGCTTACCTTTGCCCACCAGCTTGAGAGCATGAAGTAGGTGTTAACATTTTCCTCCCCAAACTGTTCTGCCACATAGAGCCCCAATGATCCGTACTTGTCATATATGTTCCTCTTGGACAGATCAGTCAGTGTTGCATGAGCATTGTTGATCTCTTTAAATTTTTCTGCAGCCTCTGGATTGTCTGGATTCTTGTCGGGATGATATTTCAGAGCCAATTTTCTTAAACATGAAAAAAACCCACCCCAGAAACCAGAAATCATCCGTATGTGTGTGCATTTATACAGACACTTATAAAACACCACAAAATATTGTAATAGAGATACAATAATTCTAAACAGCATGTTCAGCCTTCTTTTCTTTTCCAGCTCTGATTTGCACAGAGGATTCAGTGGAAGGCAAGCAAGACAATGTGGCTGAACGTTAAAGTTTTGGTGAAAGAGGTGCTCCTATTTCACTAACTGTGAACCTAATACCAGGTCAGCTACCATGTTAAAGGAGACAGGGATATATGTTGAAAGCATAGATTGCAGCATAAATCACAAGCATTTGTTAGCTTGTGATTGCCAACTCATTTGCAACATTTAGGAGGTTTTGAAAAAGAGAAAAGCTTTTTTAAAATGTTGTTTAAAAACATAATGATTACACTGGTTATGCCATCAACATTATCTTCTTTATAGCAAAGGAAATTCCACATTTGATTGCCTGTCAATAATAGCTATACTAAAATTTTTGAAACAAAGTCTGTGTTTGCGGAAGCCCAGACAGCAATGATGGAAAACTCAGGAGTTGCAACAGAAAGGAAGCATCTTTCTAAAGCACAAGGTGGAAAGGCGCGGTGGGTCTTCAGGCCTGATTTGCCACTATTGCACTTCTGAGACAGTCCTTAAAGCAGTGAATCCTGGTTGTCAGCTCTTCTGGGCTATTTATGGTGCTGAGAAGCCTTTGCTAGGACAGTACTCAGTATTGCCTTTTTCCCTGTGACTGTAATTAGTGCTAGTGCATCTGAGGACAAGTACAGCTTGAAAAGAACAATGTGGGACTGTTGGCTCATGGACAGTGTTGGGGAAGCACAACTTGGAGAAGAAAGGGTTTGATTCCAACCATGTCAACCCACTAGCAGCATGAGCTCACATGTACTTGCAAAACAAGTGTAGACAGAAAGGTATCTTAAAAAATCTCCACTCCCTTTGGAGAACTGGCAATAAGCTTTTCCAGGATATTTATTTAATGACTAATGCTGACCTCTAGTGGCATCAAAAGTGATTTAGAAGTGCTGAATTCTGTGACCCACATCTCAGTCAAGCTGTTTCACCTGGTAAATATTCTCTCCCAGTGTTTCAGGAGCTAGCTTCTGTTAACGCCAAAAAGTATGATTTGTGGTGTGAAAGCAGTGTGTCCACACTTCTTCATCAGTTTTATCGTCAGAGTAGGCTCTTACTTGACTTTTCACCGAAGTCCCACTACAGGTTATCCACCCATTAAAATGTAACTGCTTTGCTCCAGGTAACCATTCCTGTCTTGGAGACGTTTTCTCAGTATCAAGACTGACAGGAGCCTGGGAACAGCTTTTGACAATGATCTCTTCGTTCTGTAGGCTGAACCTATGTTGTCTTCTATATAGTAATATCTTGTTAAACATGTCTCTAATAACACGAAGGGGTTCACATTCAGTCTTATTTAATATACTGTGGCTGTGGTACATTAAACATAATTTTTGGATCATATTAACATGTGGTACTATAAACATAATAAAAGATTAAATAGGAGAACTAGAACAAGCTAAGTATTGCATGACTAATGACATTATGTGCCATCAAAGTATTTAAGTAGCTTATGCAATCTCTCCCTTTTCTTAGCTGAAAACAAATCTTAGCAGCTATAATTATAAAAAGGAAAAAAAAAGTAAAAATAGGAGATTTTTAAAAACACATGTGTGGTTGTAGTCACTCAGTCTCCAGCCTTTCTTTTAGCACAAATGCCAAAACATCTTCTGCCATCTCCATATCGCCAACACTCTCATGAAACATAAGAATTTGAACAAAATGGAATTTCAAAAAGGTGAAAAAACATTAGTTGCACAGTCACTTAGTATAGATTTAGAATACTAATAAAATTACTTTCAACATAGTACAGTTAACAAAAGACTAGATATGTTTTTATTTGTGGAAAATTGTCCTCGCTACAAATAATACATAAAAAACCCACCTCCCTGCACACCAAGATGACATATACTAATTGGAGATGATTTAGTAATAAGAAAGATATCTATGTCCTGGTAGTGCAATTAATGAGAAAAAGGACTCTGTGAGGTCATAGAATCCTTTGAGTCAAAAGAGACCTCAAAGTTCATCTAGTTTCAAACACCCTGCCATGGGCAGGGACACCTTCACTAGACCAGGTTGCCCAAAGCCCCATCCAACCTGGCCTTGAACACTGAGGGGAGGAGGCTTCCACAACATCTCTGGGCAACCTGTTCCAGAGTCTCACCACCCTCATAGTAAAGAAGTTCTTCCTAACTTCCAAACCTGCCCTCTTTCAACTTGAAGCCCCTTGTTCTATCACTACACTCTCTGATGAACAGTCCCTCTCCCACACCCCTGTAGGACCCCTTTATGTACTGGTAGGCCGTAATAAGGTTTCTCCAGAGCCTTCTCTTCTTCAGGCTGAACAAGCCCAATTCTTGCAGCCTGTCTTTGTAACCAGCCCCCCGATCATCTTTGTGGCCCTCCTCTGGTCTCACTCAAATAACTTTGTGTCTTTCCTGTACTGGGGACCCCAGAACTGGACCCACCACTCCAGGTGGGGTCTCATGAGAGCAGAGTAGAGGGACAGAATCACCTCCCTCGACCTGCTGGCTATGATGTTCTTGATGCAACTGAGGACACAGTTGTCCTCTGAGCTGCTAGTGCACATTACTAGCTCATGTTGAGCTTGCCATCAATCAGCTCCTGTGGAGCTTGTCATCAATCAGCACATCCAAGTACTTTTCAGAGCTGCTCTCAATCCATTTTCTGTCCAGATTGTAACTGTGCTTGGGACTGCGCTGACCCACATGCAGGACCTTGCACTTGGCCTTGTTGAACTTCATGCAGTTCATGCAGGTCCAAATTATGAAATAATAAAAGACAAGAACTACATGGTATAATGTGAAGTATATAGAATAATATAAACTGAACTATATAGAATAATATAAACTTCTGTAGCTAAACAGAAGCCTCTCTGCGGGTCCCTGAAAAAGTGACATTCCTAATTGTGGTTCACTCTGAGAACAGAAAAAGGAAGAAGCCAAGAAATTGAGAGTGAAAAAAATTGAATTAATTTGTTGCTTACTTCCCATAACAACCACAAGGATTTATAGCCATTCAGATATTTCTCCTGAAGAATGGCCTTCTCCATCAGCGCCTTGGGACTGCTGACCGCTGCAGTCCTTGGTAAGAGCAAGTAATGTGAGGTATTTGGGAGAAAATGTGACAACAAGCAGAGAAATAGCCATTCCCTGAGATGAATGTGGCGTACGAGGAAATGAAAGTCGGAGAAAACGCTCGCAGACTCTGTAAGTGGGACACGGAGGATGAGAGCTGAAAGGAGGCTAGACTATATTGTAGGGGGTTCTGATGAGGATGCATCTGGCTGGAGTGAGACCAATTCTGGAGACAGAAAAGTATGTTGTACAGTTGTGATGTCAGATACAACCTACTATTCCTTTGATAGCTCAGCGGGTAGAGCGGAGGACTGTAGGCTCCCTTGCACGGCCATCCTTACATGACTATTTCAACTCCATCTGAAAGGAGTGCCCTTTTGGCACTGGGCCAGCTCCCATGAACCCTTTGTCTCTTAAGCAGAAAACTCCATACAAAGGTGTGAGGTCAGAATGGAGCAGCTGATGCAAAAAGTAATGGGTTGGAATAAAGCTGGAGGTCTACACTACATTAAGTCTTATCCATGAAGTGAAAGAAAGCTCCATAGTCCTCTGTAAGGAGGTGGGACTTAGAGAAGGCTACTGATATCCAGAGGTCATGGCCAGGCTAAGCTTCAATAAGGAACATGGGCAAGAAAAGACCAGTATGCAACCTTGAGATCAGGGAATCTCAGAAATGTGAAAAGGGAAAAATTCTCAACTTCAAAAAATCTCCCATGCAAATAAAGGCTAACACATAGTGAAGACTTACTATTTTGTTGTCATAAAAGGAAAATTCAGCACACCAAGTTGTTTCAAGGCTCAGAAAGCCAAATGAACTTAGTATTCACTCAGGGCAACCTCCCTCAGAAAAGAAAGGCGGTGGTACGGGCCATGAAAGAGTAACATCAATGGGAGCCTCTGGATTTGAGTGAAGGGCAGCCCTGTACAGGGCTGGGTGGCTGGGATGGAAAAGGACATTGGACTGAGTAGATGGGCAGGGGAATTAGCTCAAGTGGTAGAGCGCTCGCTTCGCATGTGAGAGGCAGCGGGATCGATGCCCGCATTCTCCAAGGCTTTTGATGCCCCTTGCCTGCACACAAGGCCCTTTGCCCAGACACTGAGGAGCAGACAGGTGTTCTG
>VXBZ01004501.1:139638-237460 GCA_013399135.1 Heliornis fulica | reverse complement strand
TATTTTTTTAAGAGTGCTGCTTAAAACCAGTGATAAATCAGAAAGACCAGAACTTTCTCTTTCTCTTCCTTTCTTCATACATACATACATACATACATACATACACAATTGTTAAAGACTCTGAAGTTTTACAAGTTAACAAGCAGAGGAACCAAAAGAGAAAGTAATGGTTCGTGTACATACTTCTTAGAGCCTGTATTACAATTCTATATTTGAAAATAGTGAATGAAAATGTAATCCAATCCTGATATACAAACATTAATAAATTTTGAAATTTTGTCCTTTCTCAAATAGTTCAAATTTAGTATTTCCAATGGGAAGAGGAAAACATTATAAGTTTCACACTTTATTGAATTTAAGAAAAAATATTGGTCTCTTCCTAGTGTCTTATCACTTACGAACATTTTCATAAATAAGTTATTATTCAATAACACATGTGAATATTTTCTGTTGGGTAATGTGAAAATATATCTCAGGCAAAATATCACATTAGTCCTAGCTATACGAGACCATTTCTAATTAGGACTTTAATTGTTAGAAGGCATTAGAATGGGAATGTTATCAGTGAATTTCACTTTAAAAAACCCATACCAATATATATAAAATAAAAGAAGAATTCCAACCAAAACAAACAACCCCCCCACCAAAAAAAAAAAAAAAATCAGACAAAAATAACTATAAGAAAAGGATCCATAGAATATATGTTAAAAACAAGCAAACAAATTACAGATTATCCATGAAGGGTTTTTTGGGGGGTGTTTTTTTTTAATTAGAAAAACAATAATAATTGAGTTTGTCATATATTTCCATGATAGTAAGGAAAAACAAGCTGATCAGAGAAATCATAGATGAAAACAAGGGATAGCATCCCAAAAGCCAGTGCTTTCATGTGGTAAGAGAAAATGCTGCAGTGCTCTCTACAAGTATATACATAATTTTTAAACAAAGGGTGACAACAGAACTACCCCTGTGTGTCTGGACAGTATTGCAAGAAAGGGACAAATTGTTCCTGATGTCCTAAACCTCTGTTGCTGCAAACATACAGCAGTAAGTGTATATAAACGAATTATCATATCTTTAAATACCAAGATGTGTATGTTTACGTATTTGTTCTATTACTTTGACAGATCAAGGCCAGAGTTTTCAGTCCTGGTCGGGAAACAGCGTCTAGAATATATCCCAGTGCCAAGGAGATTCATTAGGGTTTTATGTCACATTTAGATTCATGATAAGAAACCCCCCGTAAATGTAAGAAGAATGAAGATTGATTCTTTCCTTTAGCTTTTATTCAATTACTTGTCTAAATGGCAACCAGGAACTCTGAGCACAGGTGGAACCTGCTGCAGTTTAGTTATTAAAGCCAAAGATTAGTAGTCATATCCCCTTGGTATTAATCCTCATTTTTTTCCTGATTCACAGTAACCTTAGGCAAAACATATTCTCTTTCCTTTATTCACCTGCAAAACAACAGGTTGTAAAAACTCTGAGCTGCCTCCAGGTTGCAATTTATTATTTTTTTTTAAGTGTAATAAATACTTAGTGATGATAACTGAAAAGCACAATAGTACAAAGTACTATCACCACAATGATCCGCAGAGCTTTGTCTACGAACTAAACAAGTCCTTAATTACAAAGAAAGCTTGTATGTTTAATATAATCTCTGACTGGGTGTAAAATGGTGCTATTCACCTACTCTTGGAAACCAGTTTATCCCAAGTGAGGATGTAGCCCAAATCCTTTTACCCTTCAAAATTTGAGCCTGTGGTGAATCTGTAATAGCCCCAGTGTCTGTCCTGCTTGATTAACAGCGGCGATACAGCTGAGTGCAACACAGCATCGCTAAGCTGAGCTGCAGTCGCTCCCCTTTCCAGCACAACCCAAAGGGTTGGTAGCTCATGAAGGTAGGACTTCATTTCGTGAGGGCATGCCAGGGTGTGGACATGGACTTTTCTGAACCCACACATTGATCAATTCATGTTCTGAAAGGCCAAAATAGCGACTGATTTGTGGCCTGAGTCTGGCAACCATGGTCTTTCAATTTATTAATCAAACCACGTACAGGGCAAAGGCTGTTCTGGTCCATTTTATTACAGGAAGGAAAAACCCACTTTTTTACCGACATTGGTTGGGAAAAAAAAAAAGAAATATTCAAATTTCATCCAAAAAAAAAAAAATCAGCACTATTTTTCACAGAATTTCTTTTCACCTTTTTCAAAGTATTCCTTTAAATAGATCTTTCCTTTTCTTCACACTTTCCTTTATAATACTTATTCTATTCACTATCTTTTTCCGTACACATCTTTTGTTCTAAGCAAAGAGAAAGCATTTATTAAACAAGGCAGACTTGCTATTAATCCCCTTAAAGTCCTGCTCTTTCTTCTCATTACAAGCTAAGTTAAACAATATTATTAAAGCATTTTCTTAATGTTTTTGAACTTACCTTAATTTTTCTTTTTCCCTCCACTAATAGGAAATGCTGCAACTCATTCACAGTCCACCTGTCTAATAGAAACTAGCTTCTGACAATTAAAGTGCTAGCATGTAAATTCTTGTATGACATGCCCCTATCTGAGATTAATTTGTGCAATTGACTGATGAGATGCATTATTATCTGCAAACTTATCACCTCTGTTACCCAAGTTCCAACTCAATCTGATCTTAAGACTTAACGAGAACAAATTCACTTCTTAAGAACAATGGAAAAAAGGTGCAAAATGCAATACAATTTATTTAAATCATTTTTAGAGAGACTATCTGTGGGTGTTAGTATAGTTATGAATCGTTTTATAACCAAACTTGAAACAAAACAAAACAAAACAAAACCCAGAAGGGCCACTTGTTCTTAGAAAACTAACAGTCTGTCAAAATATTTCCTACCTTATCACTGTAAGAGGGGAAAAAATGGAACTTCAAATAATTTGAAACTGCAACATTATAATTAGGAAACATAATCAGGCAAAGAATCATTGACATTTGGATAGGGGTTATTTTCATTTTAAAGAAAATTGGTCCCTTCTGTCAGTCTTCGTTGGGGATTGCAATGAAACCTTTCACAGAAAACACCTTATCTTCAACAGTTTCTTGTAATGAAGATAAAGAGGATGCTTTATTAGCAAAACTGACACCTTATGGGATTTTGGTGTTTGAATGACTTGCTAAAACTGCTTGGTTCTTGGGGTATGGATGCTCACACGGAGCGGACAAGAAGGCTGGTCCTATGCTGCCGTTAGAGCACAACAATAGATTTGACCATGATCTTGAAACAAAACAGAATCAAGAGCAACAGAATCAAGATCAACAGTCCAACCCTGGCTGTCATGTTTCACATTCAACCTTACAGACCAATCAACACACAAAACACCATTCAGTATTTGGTGCTTTTTGTCCCATCCTTGCAGCTGGGGAGTGTTGGGTGAATACGGTGACATCTAAGAGATATGAATTCCAGTTCCACATCTATGGACCTACCTTGCAGGATTGTTATTTCAACATTTTGTGTCACTATTTTCCCTACCATCCATCACCTGCCTTGTCAATTTAGGCTGCAATCTCTACATTTTTTTCACTGTGAGGTGCTGGTCTGTAAAGAGCTTGTGTCCAGGAGACACAAGGGACTGAAATCTGGTCTCACACACACTGATAAATGCCAACATAGTCAGCTGTATTTCAGTGGCATATCAAACAAGACTTGAGCTTCTCTTACTAAGCCCTGTAGTAGGGTGATACTTTCCTCTGTCAAAGAACTGATCTGTTTTGGGATAGAGCAAAACTTGTAGTTTCTGTGGTACAGACATAGTCTCAGGACACGTGATAACTATAGCTCTTTAACACAACTCTCTTGACCACAGAACTGAAGAATGGCTAGAATGAGCAAAACCTTAAAGCAAACAGCAGAAGGAATCTGAGGACTGCTCAGTGGGGGTGTTGATTATAGATCAAGGCTTGCTGGCAAAAAAAAAAACAACAAAAAAACAGGAGCATTTAAATGGGTTTCAGGGAGCTTTGGAGGAAGGCTTCTGCTTCATTCTTGCCTCGATGTGGAGAATTCCTCTGCAACTTGTGAACAGCACTGCCAAGGGCAACAGTTCATGTTTAATTTCACAGGGGAGTGAAAAGTCTGAGAAGGAAAGAGAAGACTAAAACTTCTCTAAAAGACACTTGCAATATTTTTTTCCTTCCTGTGATGTGCATTGAGCTCATTTGCTTAGATTAAAACCTTGAGCTTCTGAAAGACACCCACAACTGACACCTATCCCACTAGACTGAAAACCATGCTGCACTGTGGTTTTTTACAGTCATGCAGTGATCAGAGTGGAATAGATTTAAGACAAGGTTATTTACATTAAAAAATTTGATTGCTTGTCTAACAGCAAAACATTGTTATATGCCATTAAATGATAAGGACTGAATATGGCACAAGGATATCTGTTCATTTCATAACACTGAACACATTTCTTATCCTTCTGACATTACAGTAATTTAACTTTGCAAAGTTATGCCCAGATCCTGCTAGTTTTAAACGCTTCTATACGTGCTTATACAATTCATACTAAGATACCCATTCTCAAAATAACTGTCAAGCCCTCCTGCTTTAAAGAAAACACAGTATATTTTCCTGAAATGCTGTATACTGTGGCACTAGAGCAAGCAAGAAGACTTGAAAAAAAAAAGTCTGATGTGAACTGTTATTGCCTTGCACAGTAGAATCATCATTTATCAAAATCCCATTCTCAAATTGCATTTTCAAAGACACCCTGCACAGCACAGGGGTTTGAAACTCAAGCTTGTTTGGGAAAGGGTGAAGTTTGAAGTCGTGTCCTTTTTTTTCATATTTTGTGTCTGGGATATCAGTAGCATCCCTGGATATCAGACAAATGAACACCGCCTTCAGCCCTGGCGCGGACGGGTTGAGTGAGAAAATGCAATGCTGAATCCTAAAAAGCAGTGTCGTGCTCATAATCTGTTCAGTAACCCTCAGGCTGCGATTCAGCTCGACTGGGTTTCAGCAGTCACTGAGTCACCTTGATCAGGATCCTGGTTGCTGATGGCTCCCCCTGTAGTCAATTGGGACAGATAAGCTCTGATGGAGACTGACTCACATGTAGGAGGCCTGAATCACCCTGAGGGGTGACATCAGTTCTGTGGAAGAACCCATGCCTAAGAGCCATGTTGCTGCCAACCGCCCCCACCCTTGTACCTAAAATTCAGGGAGCAAAATTAATTTTGGTAGAAAAATCCTTCCGTTTTCCTCTCTGTTTTATGAGGAAATATGTTTGGTTTTGAAGGGCAAAACAGAAATAGTTGTGCAGTGAGCAAAGACTGGAGAAATGAAGCGGATGCACTTCAGAGAGCTCTTTCATGGCAGGAAAGGGAAATGGGTTTAAGATCATACAGCAGTACAGTAGGTTTGCTCACCTTTCACTTCAAAGGTTCACTCATCTAATCTTCTGTTCCTTTTTGAGTAGTAGGATGGATTTAAGGGTTATGCCATTTGCTTGACTATATTAAAAATAGCCTTCCTTAGTGACTATGCTGGCTAACTCGAGCCATGATCTGCAACCAACTTTCGGTAGTACTCTGTGCCAAGTTTTCTTGAGATGTCATGAATGTAACCCACGATACAAAGAGTAGGAAACTTCTATGACAGCCTGAGCTGTCAAAAATAAAATACTCACATTAATACCAAACCTTTTTGCTTTCACTGGAAAATGCCATTGCAAGGGTTATATAGGTCAGTGAAGAACTGAACACAGCCTTCAAATACCACCTCTATTAATAGTGATGATTCCCTGAAACCTTTGGTGATCCTGGAAAGCAGATCATGAGTCAAACCCTGTGGATCATTTGGTTTTTTTTTTCCAAGTTCTTTTTTGTTTTACAGTGACTCAAATATTTATTTGAATTTCTACATTCTGGCATGAATTAGAACTGAATTCATTCATGTTTAGAGTCTGGTGTATTAATTTCTCCACTGTTTTCAGTAGGAAGAAGTAGTATCATACTATTGAGGTCAACTAGCCTTGCAGTTATCTCTTCATATGACTCAAACATGCAAGTGTTGTTCCCTTGTAGCTGAAATCCACCTGGAAAGTGAAGAAATTTAACAAGAGAGGCCACCACTCTATCTTGGCTTTGTGAAGGACATCTGAGGAGTCTGTGGAGCAATAGCAAAGGCTACAGAGCAGTGGGTGATCCCGGTAATAGAGAATCAGATGGTCACATCCTCCATTGAGCCAACAACCATCCACAAATTGGATTTGTCCTGAATATCTACATGAGACAGTAGCTTAGTGCTGTAACAAGCTCATGAGAATCAAAAGCTTGGGTGCAGGCCTCACTGTAAATCTCTGTGCTTTTCTCACCTCAGCATGAGGACGACACATACATCTTTAGGTTAATTTTAGCAAAACTGACATAAGATCTGTGATGCTTTGTTTATTCAACAAAGGGTCAAATTCGGGAAAGAACTGTGTATGTATGGCACATTTCAGCTGAAGAGAAATACAATGGGAAACTGCTATATTGTTGAGAAGAGCTCATGTATTTCTGTGTAGACCTTGAAGGTTTGTTTTTCCTGAACATAAGCAGAACAAAATCCATAAATAATAACAGAACAAGGATACCTCAGGAAAAGATTTTCTGGAATCTGACAGAGCTGGAACACACACCTATGCTGTATTACCATATATATAAACACCACATTTTAAAAGTTCTTTCATTTTGAAAGACTCAAAGATACTTTTCCCATTGCTTATTACAATTAAAGAATCTTATGATCCTTACTGGATATAAAAACATCACTGACCAATTTAAATAGAGGGAAAAATCCCCTAAGAGTCAAGTGGGGGAAAAAAAGAAGATAATTCTGTTTTCATTGCATGTAGAGATGCTGAAAAACAGAGAAGACTTTGTAAACTACTTTTATATGGTTGGTTGCCTGAAATCTAAGTACCATCAAGTTTGCTATCCTCTATTTTTTTTCTGTCTAATGACTGTAATACATTCAAGGAAAAAAGAAAAAGAGATAAACAGATAAAATGGGTCTTTTCCATCTCTCTAAATTCTCTGTTCTTTGAAGTCATGCACACAGCCACGTGGTAATGTCATTTCAATAATGTTAGCTTTTCTGTCAAAATCACAACCTTCATCACTGTTGACCGCAAGTGCAGCAGTATGTGGTAGCCTTGTGTTAAATGCTGATAATCTACTGGGTTACCTTCTCATTCCAGGGTGCATCCTCTGTTAGGCAAACAAGGCAACATCAAAATGGTTAATAGGAAAATATTTTGCAGAGACCTTAATAAGAAGGAGGGTTACATGTTGGTTAGAAATGTTCATGGCAGAATCAAGCTCAGCACAAGTCACTAGGCATGGTTGAGGAGCAACACACTAGGCTCTGCCAGCAAGAAGTGCCAGGGTACTGGAGTGTGCACAGTGAATTGTCAAACACATTCTGGGAAATGTAAAAGAAAAAGACTGGATTCTGCCCCACGTAACACCAGGCCAATTAATCAGGGCCTGCTTGACAAGTCATGAAAAACAGATTCTGTGACATGGAGGGAAAAAAAAATAAAATAATCAGAATGTGTCATTGTGCCAAATCAATCAGAATTTGTAGGCTGGATCCTGAAACTCACTTGGCTATATGTTAAAAAAAAGGGGGGATAAAACTTTGGAATCTGCCAGTATGCTAATTCACTGGTGGAAACTGATAAAAATGGGTAAATCATATGAATATAAGTTGTGGCATTCAAATATAGGACTTAAGATTGAAATCTGATACTCTGTAAATCATAAACATTGACATGCTTTAAGGTACACAAGGATTTCTTTCGTGTTTATCAAATGCCAAAAGAATGCATTGTAATGAGCTGCTGTTATCAGACCTATGGCTTCTGAAAATTGCTGATGTTAAGAATTTTGAACAGCATATCTGCCTCCAGTGCAAAATAGATATATTCCTCTCCTTCTGGTTTTGCACAAAATCATAGAAGGCAGTAATTTCATACCTATTTACTAGTCATATTATTAAAAAAAAAAAAAAGTCTTATTTGTAATTCTGTATCTATCCTGGAAAAAAAAAGTTGAAATATTAAACACTGAGAAGCTAGAAATTCTAACATTTCAAGTTGAATTTTAAGAATTAACACCATCTCAAGATTCAGTTTCCCTTTTTATCACTTTTTTTTTTTTTGTCAGTTAATGCAGTAACAAGAATAATACAAAAATTATCACCTACTACAAATCTGTCAGGATTCCTATTTAAACCATTGTCATTTTAAGCCATCTCAGACTAAGGGAATTTATTGGAATGTTTAGGATGCAGTTGTTGAGTTTCTCCTAAATTGGATGCAAATGCAGGGTTCAGGCTTCTATGACTTTAGACCTAGTTGTCTGGTTTCCTTCAGACTTGATTTCTTTTGTAAAGTTCACTGAGTCTTGAAGAAAATTGTTTCAGCGGTTCCAATCTTCCAGATGCTTAAATTTGCCAAGATGGAGATTAAACTGAGATTAAGTTAATAAAAGAACCACTCTAAATAAAAGAAACTAAGAAAGGAAATAAAAATTCCTTTGGATACATTTTAATAAATCTGTCTAGGAAAAACAGCTATGCTTTCATATTCCTTAAGCATTTTCCTACACACTTGGTTTAATAACTAGTTTACTACATGAAAAGCAAAGAATAGTCCCCAACAGCTGAATACATACTCAACTTTCGGCATACAACTGCAGCCACTTGAAGCCTTCAAAAGAAATAGAACTACTCCCTAAATTAATGTACCTAAGCATGTTCACTGGTCTGTGCTTCAAGTTTTGTTTGTTAATAATTTTTTGTCTTAATTACATTTTAATTGAAAGATACAAAAAATGTGTTAGGTTCACTCTTGAATAATTAACATTCAATCATCATAACTTTAAAAAATTATTAAAAACTCCAAGCATCTACCGTTCAGTTGAATCCAAGCACAGGTAGTTTCAGCCCCTCAAATGTATTTTTGAAAAAAGTTATGAGTGTCTGAAAAGAAAGGGGAGGGAATAGTCTGGAACTGACTTATGAATGCCATATTATGTAGCTAAATCCTGTTTCCCTCTGTTATTACAGAATGTTGCTTCTTCCCTGCAGATTAACAAATAAAGAAAAATATATACGAGAAATATTCCAGTCTTTCCAAACTATGTATTATACACACTGCTTATGATTGCTTTGATCTTTTCAATTTCAAAATTGTAAGTCTATTAAAGGTTTAGTAGACTAAGAATCAGGAGCTAATCTTACATTAAAGTGATTTGACTCACAATAGTGTAAAATGTTGATACAACCATGTATGCAATTTATTTAGATGCCATGCAAAGACCTCTGAAATAGTGGTCTCACTTTAAAATAGCTCGAGGGAATATACCTGAGGCTGATAACTTCATTTTATAAGGAAGCTCGAAGGGTTGGTTTCAACCTGAGACATGGGAAACCTCAGAAAATGAACTTCACTGAAATGTCTATGTCCATCTCTTTAATAACTCATCAGTTAGCTTGACCTGTTACCTAGGCAACTCTAGACAGAAACAAAAAAAAAAAACCATGATCAACCAAAAAAAAACCCCAAACAAACAAACAAAAACAAACAAAAACCCCACCCTAAAACTAACATAAGTTTCAAGTTGGTAATGTTAAGTTCTTAGGAAAATGAACCATGTTTCTGTGTAGTCAAGAAGTATGCTGTCACTTCAGTAATGATGAGTCTTCAATGTCATTTCTACAGTTCCTTGCAAAGGACTAAGCTATTTTCTTGTGATTCACAAGATGAAAATACCTCAGTCTGGACAGACTCTGACAGGGATGTGCCTGAGATGTATTAACATGAGTGCAGTAATCATGAAACTGTAATTCACTGTGGAGTAATTCTGCTGCCCAAGCCCTGGTGTCAATCACTCATGTTAACTGGGCAATGAAATAACTCCTTGAAGACTATGGTTTGGTTGGTTTCCTCTAATGAACGGGCAACCTAAGTGTTTTATAGCTTCTAGTCCCAAGACGTAGGGTTTGATCCCACAAGATACTGAGCAATCTAGTTCTTATCCTATATTGACATAAAACATACACATAAGTGCTTTGCTGGGTCATTGCCAGATTGTCAGCACCATACAGAACCAAACCTTCAGTGTTACCTGAAAGGGAGGTAGAAACTTCATCTGTTGCTCTTGCATGCCTGAGGTTCTAAACCTGACTGCTAACATCCAAGGAGTTAATTACACCAGCTCAGTGTCACCCTTTTTCCTCTGGAGAGTTTTATTTATTGGTGTGATAAAAAATACCATAGCCTTCAGGCTTCCTTCTCATCCAAATATGAACATCTGTAGATATACAGAAACCAAAGCCATCGTAGTGGGCAACTGGTTTTGTTCCTCCCTATGCAGCAGTAACAGTGAGAGAATTCCTAGATGAATTAATACACCTCTAAGATCTTAATTCCTTCAGTTTGATTTCACTGATTAGGACAGAAGAAAGGACTTGAAAAATATTTGAAAATTTTTGGTGGAGTTGTAAGTATTCCGGTGTTGGGTATTATATACATATATTTGATAATGATACCATTTTCTAAGACTGCTTTATTTTAATTTATGATATTAAATATATGGATAAGCTTTCCATGGCTATTTTTTTTTCCAGCTTTCAATGTATCAGATATGCTTTAGTCCTTAGTAAACTTCTTTATGATAATTGGCTATGTGACAAACACAGTATGTCATCATTGCACCATGAAGAAGCAAGTATTCCTCATTATCAAATTAATGTGTCCATAAAACTAATTATCTCTAAGTATGATATAGGGTCTGGATATTTCCTAAATTCAGAAAGCTATCATTTTTTTATTAATAATACAATCATTGCTATATGACTTGATAATGATTTTTGCTTTGAGGATTTTGGGTTTCAAATCACCCAGACAAAACAACTCCTTTGGTTTTTGACTATGTAAATAAAACCCTTATGTGCTACTTGGCTTTGTTAGTATCCTTCAGTCTCATAATTTAATAAATAATAATTTCATGCCACTCTGAAGGGATAGAAATGGCATGGTAGGTGTTCTTTTTCAGCTTTCAAAATGATAAGGGGTAGAAGTGTTGCTTTGAACCCAAACCTGAAATCCTCAGTCAAAACTAATATTGATCACTCACAGTGATGATGCTCTGCTGGAACAACTTATTCATTTATTTCATGTCAAGTGTTGCATGAATTTTGATGTTGCTCAAATGAAATATACAAAGTTAATTTCTCCATGATGTATTATTCACTTCTGAAAAGTCAAAGTCTGAGAATCACATGCAGAGAAAAAAGCTTAAGAGAAAACAGCCAGAGGCAGAGCTGAGTAATATATATTAGTATCAGACTGGGAACATATCTGTATAGATTTTAACAGATTCTTTTATAAACCACTAAAAAAAAAAATCATGGTCTGGATGTTTGTTGTGAGACAGAATGTGAGGATACTGGATTCACACAGAATTATTTAATAGGAAGGAGGAAACAGTAGTAGAGGGACTAGAATCACAGGATCATAAAATCATAGAATGGTTTGGGTTGGAAGAGATCTTAAAGATCATCAAGCTCTAAGTCTCAGCCACAATTTGTCAGGGAAGCCTGTTCCAGAGCCTCACCACCCTCATAGTGAAGGATTTCTTACTAATATTGAATCTTTCTTCCTTCATCTTCAGCCCATTCCTTTGTCCTATCCCTATACTCCCTGATAAATAGTTCCTCTCCAGTACTAATACTAAGTCTTAGTGCTAAAAGGCTCCAATAAGATCTCCCCAGAGCCTTCTCTTCTCCAGGCTGAACACCCCCAATTCTCTCATCCTATCTTTATTTTACTTTAGGATCATTAAGAACTAGCAAAAGCATTTTTGTAACCACAAAATCTCTCTCCTCCAGCTGCCACATATGCAAACTGCAAATCTTTCCAAGGCCTCAGTGAGACAAAGGCATAGCACTACATTGCTGTTCTTTCCATGACCTGATGAAATTTTGCAGAAAATTACTGGAAAATATAGAGATGGCTTTGAGAACAGATATATTTCATTGTTATGTGTTTCTATGCTATAAAATTTTGGAAATATGAATTCCAATATTAATTCCCTTTCTGTCTGTTTTTTACAGCAGGTGATATTTTCATCTCCTTTTTTCAAATTACTTAATGAAAACCTTCAGACAAACCATTTTAGATGCCTTCCTTATTACACATTTTATGTTTAACACAACACAAGTTGAAAAATTCATTCCAGTTTGAAAATGAGTAAGGAAAGAATACTAAGTTAAAATCTGATCAACTTTGCTAGAGAGTTAAAAATTAAGGAAGTGTCAATATGAAATAGCAACACAAAACCTTGTTATTAACCTGTTCTTGCATGTGGGGCTGTTGCAGAGTTGAGGTGGTCTCACACCACATGTGAAATGCCAGTAGTTCATTGTGTTTGGGTGATGTGCCTTTAACGAAGTATGAACAGAAAAAACTTCTCTTAACCTTGTTTTTCACCAGAAGAAGTAAAGCTCAATGTTCAGCCCATTCTGGTGAGGTCACACATCAAATAATATTTTCAGTTCTTGGCCTGTCACTACAAGAAATGCAGGTGCTGGTCATGTCCAAAGAAGGGCAATGAAGTGGGGGAAGGGTGGAGAGCACAAGTTGTATGAGGAGTGGCCTTATCATTCTCTACAGCTACCTGATAGGAGGTTGTAGCCTGGTGGGTGTTGGTCTCTTCTCCCAAGTACAAGTGATTGGTCAAGAGGAAATAGCCTCAAGTTGCACCAGGTTTAGATTGGATATTAGGAATAACGTCTTCACTGAAGCAGTTATCATTGATCCAGGCTACCCAAGGAAGTTGGGAGGTCACCACCCCTGAAGGTATTTAAATGACATACAGATGTGGTGTTTAGGGACATGGCGTCACATAGTGTTAGATTTCTCAGTGCTAGTTTTACAGTTGGACTTAACAATGTTCAATCTTTCCCAACCTGAATGATTCTATGACTGCATATTTCTATTCCACTGTTCCATCAAATAGTGGTCCACAATCATGTAGATTTGTGCCTTGCTTACCTATTAACATCACCAGCCACTGGGGTAATAATTGCTTAAAGCAGACTTTCAAATCTCAGCTATTTTTAACCTTCCCATGAGATTATCCTTTTCTGCAAAACACCTAAGGAAGAAGTGACTCTTATCTTGTGTGAGACCTTTGAAACCTGCTGAAACAGCTAAAAAATAGAGAGCAAGTAAAATTTTGCGAGGAACATATTTTTATGAAAATGGCAATAAGAAAAAATAGACCTTTGTCAGCTTCTGGCTTCTGATTTGATAAGTGAATTAATTCCAGTGTCTGGAATGGTGTTTGTCTGTTTGTTTCAGATCTGCTCTACCTTAATGAGGTGTCCTGAGAATTAGAAGTTGCTGGGATGCTTTGAATTAGGGCTTAAGTTGGAAACTGATTCTTTATAGCCAGAAAGCACAGCTGTGTCTCAAGGAACTTGTATCTAATTAAATACTTTGGCTTGGTCTTCTTAATTCTAATAAAAAATAAAATTCTGAAAAAAAAAAAAAAGAGAGTCAGAGACAAGTGGAACATACCTTTGGCTCTGTAAAATCAGCCTCTCCTCAACAGACATTATGTCACAAAGATACCTACGCTTTCTTCCTGAGTTTTTCTCAGAACTGGAGTGGGGAAAACACTACTGAACCATATCAGGTCTCTGAACAGTCCTGCCTTAGCTGTCCCTGTGTCTGAGAAAGTAAGTCTCAGAGAGAGGTAAAGATAATTTTTCTCTACAATGCACCTTATTAGCCTACTATTCTGATTCTGGGCCCAAAAGAACTTCTACTGGGTTTTCCAGTTTGGATTATCACTAGCTTGGGGATTTTTATACTTGGTTCCTAGTCTCTTTCTAGAAGTACCCAACAATTTTTTTCCTCATTCAAAGCAAGGAAACAATAGCATTATTGCCTCTCAGAAGGAAGGACTGAGTGCTTTTTTTTGTCACTGGAGTGATGTATGTAAGTTGTAGGTGATCGCTAAAATCAATCAAAATGCAGAATTCGCAATGTCCTGAAAAGGGTAGAAACAGGATCTGAATAAAAGCATAATTATGCACAACTGGCTCAGGTCTTAAAGCCATCTTAGTTCACTTTCCTACTCCTGACAGGAGATAGATCTGTCAGGACAGAAGGAAAAGATCCCTTCACCTGGGGCTAATTAATTCCCACATCAAAACTGAGTAAAGCCTCAATTCCTGAATACTACTCCTAAATTTTTATAGTTGGATGCCCAACTACAAAAATATGTGTGCACATACAAGTTAAGATTGTAAATAAGTGAACAGGATACATTTTTAATAATAATTTCTGCAAGTGCAATACAGATTCTAAACATTTATACATCATCTAGTATGTCTGATGAGTCATTTGAGTTTAGCCTTTGGAGACAAGCATAGCTGGCATTGGAGGTGGGTTTCTGCAGTCAGGCCCAGCATGTGTCTGCAGTTCTTTACAAAACATTGGCCCTTAGGATTCTGTAGGGTCAGGCATCAAGCCCAATGAGCTTGATACAATACCAGGAGCAACTACTTCTCTTCCAAGTTTAAGCTTCAGTACAGACCTTTGTATACACTCAAACATAAAACTTGATGATATGATTGCTAAAAAAAAAAAAAAAAAAAACAGGTTATGACCTAAAGATTCCACTTCTTATAAAAATAAAAAAAAGAAAACAGGAACCCAGCAACAGCTGTTGTTAACAAGTTTCAGATGCCTAGCTTGCAGCTCTCTCTGCAAGGGATCTGATTTAGGCTAATGGCAGCAGATTTCCTTATAAAACAACATCAACAAAATTTTTCTCAGAGCGGTGGTGGGTTTGTATAGTCCTGTGCTCTTGCTCCAATGATATGTTTGGTTGATTTTTCTTTTCCAAAAGTCTAACTACAGTTAAGATTCACCAAAGAACAGATAAAATTCCAAAGAAGTCATCCTAGTTTATATATGAAATTCAGTAACTACTTAATAAAGCTCACATTAGAGGTTAAAAGTTAAGGAGGAGTGAAATGATCAGGAAAAAGTATAGAGAAATGTTTTTGTGGTCAAACATTTCACAGAATCACAGAATCACAAACTTGTAGGGGATGGAAGGGACCTGGAGAGATCACCAAGTACAATCCCCCTGCCAAAGCAGGTTCCCTAGAGCAGGATCCCTAGAGCACGTTGGCATTCAGATGGGTCTTAAATATCTCCAGAGAAGGAGACTCCACAACCCCCTGGAAAACCTTTTCCAGTGCTCCTTAACCCTCACCACGAAGAAGTTCTTTCTCACATTGGTTCAGAACCTTCTGTGGTCCAATTTATGACTATTGCCCCTTGTCCCCACAGGCCACTGAGAAGAGGTTGGCCATCAACCTTAGTCTCCCATACTTCAGATATTGCTAAACATTGATGAGATCCCCTCTCAGTCTTCTCTTCTCCAGGCTGAACAACCCCAGCTCACTCAGCCTTTCCTCGTAGGGGAGATTCTCCAGGCCCTTCATCATCCTTGTGGCCTCCACTGGACTCTCTGCAGGAGATCCCTGTCTGTTTTGTACTTGGGAGCCCAGAACTGGACACAGGACTCCAGGTGGAGCCTGACCAGGGCAGAGTAGAGGGAGAGGATTATCTCAATCATTTCAAACCTGATTTATTTGCCAGGCTGAATTGGGATCTCAACCTAGGTGAAGTACTGTCTGTCACGTTACTGCTTTCTCCCTGTCAGAAGAAACCAATCCCATAAGACCTAAATTTGACCAGAGATTAATCTGTTCCCACATCTCCTTTAAATGAATAGTGCAATGAGAGTTTCTGACTCTAAAGGCAGGTTTTGTTACTTCAAAAGCAGGACCAGGTAAGAAAGTCCATCTCTGCTGTGCAACAGAGATAAAATAAAACAGTTTAGGAACAAACCTTTTCCCTTATCACTTTCCATCAAGTCAAACACTTTTCTCCTTGCTGCCCATCTGAAGAATCTTTATTAAGTCATGTGGTACCTTCACCATGGCCACTATTGTTCAAGGAAACCATGAACAAAGTCACCAAACATCCTATTCTATTATAAACAGATTTGAATTCCCTCATAATTGTGAAACTTTATGTGTCTGGATGTATGCAGTATATTTTTAACACAATAATGGCTGTACCAAAGAGCTTCACACAGGATCTCAACAAAGACTTTGTTCTCCAGCCTCTGACACCTTGTTACTTTGCAATGTGAAGTATCTGAGTTCATGTTCTGATGATTCAGGACAAGAATGTGGATCACAAGCTTTTAGAGAGCCTGTGAATTTAGAGGTGAGTTTCTTTATGTGCTTATGATAAAACTATTGACCAAAAAAATGCAAGTTTTAGTCAAAAGAGAACAGGCTTTACAGGAGAGAAATGATGAGAAGAGGTCATATAGTATGGTCGTTAAGATATCTGCTTACAGTGCAGAAGGCTGTAGGTTAAATCTTCTTAAAACCAGAGTAAAGCAATTTGGGTCTGAACATCATATGTCAGAGGAAGCGCCTCACATTCATATATCAGATACCATCTCCTTATTTCTGTTGTTGTGGATCTTGCTGCTGAATGTTGAATGGAAAAAAAAACCAACCCAGAATTCATATGGGAAAGACAAAATAAACTATAGTGGTGAGGAACAAAAGTAACCCTTGGTTTATCTGGTTAGAAGAATTCCCTACAGTTGACCTGGATTTGCAAGTGCTTCCAAATCAACTTACTTGCATTCTTTGAAAACCATTGTAGGTGTTTCTTTTTTCCACTTCTACATAGCTTTTTTTCTCAAGTAGTCAGCTGCAATATTATTGCAATGGCTGAGACTTTTAAAACATTTTAAATATATTTATTTGTATATCTATTTCTAATATATTTTTGAATATTTGGATGTGGAATATGTACATGTCACTTGTGAGGCCACACTTCAAGTACTGTGTTCAGTTTCTGGTCCCTCACTAGTAGGAAGACATTGAGGTGCTAGAGCATGTCCAAAAAAGAGCAGTGAAGCTCGTGAAGTGTTTAGAGAACAATTATTACAAGAGGGAGCTGAGGGAACTGGGGTTGTTTATCTTGGAGAAGAGCAATACACTAGCCATGTTTTAACAAATGTTTTATAGCAAATGTCTGTGTTCCCAGTTATTAAATCACACACACACACACAAGACATTTTCTCATACAGAAATGGAAAGACCTCTGCTATCTATCAAAAAATGAATTATATTATTCCTAATTCTTCCCTGGGACATATACAGATGAGTTTCATTCAGACAATGTCAAATTCCTTAGACATTAATACAGAGTTTTTATATTTACATCATGATAAAGTACACATGCTTTTATAGATTATAGCTCAATGTGTTGTAGATTCACAGAAATATTAGAGAATAAGGTGCAAATTGTAGAATAATGTAAGAAAATAACAATTTCAGTGAAAGTCTGTCACTAGAATTTTTCACTTTTCTACCCAGACAAGCTACATAGCAGAGTTCCTCATCCCCACTGCTTTGGTGAAAGAAGACGTTTCTGATGGTCTGAGTCACTTTCATGCTGTGTAATGTCTGGGGGTGGCTCGCAGGCCACTGCTTCGCGTGTAATTGCTTAGTTCAGATCAGCAGTGCTGAACCTGTCCCAGATAGTTTCAAAATCATTCAGAATCCCAAGTCTTCAAAGCCTGAACAGTGAATGAAAGTTGAACTCATTCAAGCTCACCCATGAAAGGGAAAGTTTTGTGACAATTTAGCATTTATTATTTTTCCAAGGAAAGGATGAAGCTTTCTTCTCTCCACCCCACCTGAAATTAAAATGCTAAAAATAAAAATTCATTTTCTGTTCATGTGTGCACTACACCAAACTCTGTTTGGATCTTCTCTCTTTCTTGTGATCAGCTGGTTGCTGTGAAACATGAAATACACTCACCATGATTTAACATTACTCATTCTTATTTATAGAAACTTCTAGTATCTAACACAGTTCTTATTAATGGCAACATAATCCCAGCCCTGCTAATGAGCCACTGGAGTAAACATTCATTGCTCTCAACCCGGCCTGATCCATCCACGATCCTTGGAGCATGAGACAGGAACCTCCAGAATACAATTCCTCCAAATCTGACTCTCCAAATTGGGTAGGTTGAGTTGCCTCTGGAAACAGGATTCAAATATCTTTTCCTCGGTTAAGCCCTTTTAACTCTGAAATCATTACGCTACTTTGCTTCACAAGACCATTACAGATTGCTCACAAACTGCTTTGAAAGTGGAAAGTGTAGAGTTATGACTCAGAATGTGCAATTGTGGCCTCCCTCCAATGACAATGGATTCCAGTTTTGGTTGATGTGCTAAATTGGAAGTAAAGTTGTAAACAAAAAACAAGGTGTTTGTCGGGGTGTGAAATATGAAGTGAAAGTTTTCTAGATGGAGAAGTGTTTCCTTACCTCTCTGTCAAAATGCAAATATTTGTATCTGAAAATAATGAACTATTTTATCAGTGAATTTGTATGAGATACTATTTGTTCATTGCAGCTATCAGCTTTAGATTTCAAGAATAAAATTGAAACTTACATCTTTATAAAAAATGTATTTATAGTCTTTGCCTTTAAAGTAAAGAAAATGCTTTCCTACTGAGAGTCTCTAAGAGTTGGTCCGAAAAACAGAGTTGTCTCAACATTGTCATTGTGACTTTGATAAAGAGGTATCCCTAAAATTTTGGATAACATCTTGTCACAAGTTTACAACCACAGGTTTGCAGCAGCCTGTCTGACCTCCTGAGATGCAGCCACTGATTCAATGAACGGAATCGTACCCAGACAAAGACCTCTAAGCTTGCCAAACCAGGCAAAAGTGCGGTCTCCATGGATACATCACCTGGGAACAAAGTACTGTTTGGATCCCAAAAGTACTGTGTGCTTGGGCAGGCTCAAACAAAGAGATTGCTGCTAGACCAGAACCATCAGGATGAAGCAACCTCAGAGATCAGAACAGACAAGTAACTGTACCCAGAAGACTACAAACCTTCATCAAAAGATCTCAAAAGATCGCCAGAGACCACCTAGTGACTGTAGTACACATGTGCATGAGGGTGGGTTATGGCTAAAGATTTCTGGGACAGCAAAAAATACGACTTCTCAGTGACAAACTTTGGAGGTTTCCCCACTGAGGATCACAACAATCAAAGGGCTGATGGGACAGCCCCTGAACCTGGGACCATAGTGAACCCTTGGACTCCATGGTGGTAGCTATTATCCTCTTTCCTCTCTTTACCTTTTTTCCCTTTACCTATTGCATGAAAGAAATAAGGCTGCTTTGTTTGATTTAAACACAACTCCTTGGCATGGTTGCCCTGATCTTTCTCACTTCAGAATCCCAGCAAAATGAACCATCATGCATCCACCTGAAGTGGACCATATCAGAAGCTAAGCCTTGCATTGAATTGTTTTTCCTTTTCAATTGTTAAAGACCACATTTAGCCCAAATTTAGAATTATGTCAGTGAAAATTATTTGGGGAAATATTTGCTTTCAAAGCAGATGCAATGAAAACAGATGTTTTAAGGACAGCCATATTCAGTGCCAATAACAAAGTAAAAGGGATGTATATATCTTCTTCTACAAAGAACCAAAAAAAAAAGAACCAACTTCCTATAAGAGAAACACAGAAAGAGAGAGGCAAAGAACAAGGAAGAAAGAAATACACAGTGCTATCTCATTTAGAAACAACAATCAAAAAATCCCACCAGAAAAGAAAGGTCATTCTTCAGTATTTTTGTTCTTCTATTTTCTTTTTTTTTATGTTTTTTGGGGGTTTGTTTTTGGTGAAAGAGGGAGAGTTACGGGGAAAAAATGAACTAGAGAAAACTAAAATCATAGAACCATAGAATATTTTATCATTTTGGGTTGGATGGGACCTCAAAGCCCATCTAGCTCCAATCCTTGCCATGGGCAGGGACAACTTCCAATAGCCCAAGTTGCTCAAAGCCCCATCAAACCTGGCCTTGGAAACTGACAGGGATCCAGGGACAGCCACAGCTTCTCTTGGCAACCTCATCACCCTCAGAATAAATAATAGATTCTTAATATCTAATCTCAATACACCTACTTTCATTTTAAAAACATAGCAGCTTGTCCTATCACTACAGGCCTTGGAAAAAAGTGTCCCTCTGTCTGTCTTAAAATCCCCTTTTACATACTGAAAGTCTGCAATAAGATCTCCCTGGAGTATTCTTTTCTGAACAATTGATAACAGTCACAACTAAACTTGGTTTTGATTAAAAATAATGAAAACCTGAAGAGAGAGGAAATTTAATTTAGTATTTTTGAGAGTTTCTTCACCCTTTGGGAAAATTTAAACCTGTCACACACACACAGAGATATACCTTCCTCCTCATTTTTGTTTAAAGGCAGGTTAAGTGACAATATTTGCCTGTCTTTATTTCTGCATAAATGATCCATAATAATGTGTATACATAATAAATTCAGAATATGTGGGAATGAAAATGCATGTTCTTATATAAAAGAGTGAGAAAATAAATTGTGCTTGGCATTAGCATCTGTAGAGAGGAGTACAGTTAGAAACAGGTGGGTGGCTTTGTGGTAACAGTAGGGGGAAAAATAAATTCTAAGAAATAAGAAGAGGTTAGTAGCTATCTGGAAAAAGGTGGGTTATTTTTAGAACTAAGGAACATGCTCTGCTAATATGAATGTTTAAGACTTAAACATTGTCTTGGTGCAAAAGGTCAAGTTCTCAAATCCCGTATTTCAGAGTGGCATTTTATGTATAGAAAGAATGGTAATAATATAAAAAGGGCACTATTAAGTCATGTTTGGTAATTTAATTTTCTACGTGGGCTAAGTTGCATTTTATTTATTATTGTAACAACATTAATTTCATATTAATGGAAAGCATTGGATTGAGGTCTATGATAAAGAAAACCTGGTAGCACAAGACCTCTATTCTTAATAAGGATGACTTTTAGGTGTCCATAAAGTTAATGTATATTTCCACATCATCCACTTCTCTTTTCTTGTCCTGTAGACTGGGCAGTGCCAATAGCACAAAGTAGACTGTCATCTGGGCAAAGAGCTGCTACAATGCAGTGTTCAGAACATTTAGAAACACTTGCAGAGTGAAGGGGCAGGAGTGGGGGCAAAGAAGTCTTAGTAGGCTCCACTTATAAACTCTCTGCTCTCTCAGGGCAGATGACTGATTTCCTAAAGTTCTTCTATGGTAGATGTAGTTGTTGGTTCAGTTTAACCACCAAGTGCTCTCCAACGAAGCTGAAGGACAGTTGCTAAATCATTTCATAGAATCAGAATCAGTGAATGTTTTAGGTTGGAAGGGACCCTTGAAGGTCATCCAAGTCCAACAACCCAACAGTAAGCAGGGACTAAATCACTAAATCAGATTGCTCAGAAACCCTTGAATATCTCCAGGGATGGGGCTTTCACCACCTCTCTGGGCAACCTGTGCCAGTGATCTATCACCCCTCATATTGAAGAATTTTTCCTAATATCCAGCCTAAATTTACTCTTTTCTAGTTTAAAACCATTACCCCCATCCTCTAGCTACATGCCCTTGTTTCTTATAGGCATTTTTCAAGTACTGGAAGTCTGTTATAAGGTCACCCTGGAGCCTTCTCTTCTCCAAGCTGAACAAACCAAACTCTCTCAGCCTATTTTCATAGAAGAGGTGCTCCAGTCCTTTGATCATTGTCATGGCCCTCCTCTGGATGTGCTCCAACAGGTCCATGTCCTTCTTATGTTGAGGGCTCCAGAGCTGGACACAGTATTCCAGGTGAGATCTCACCAAAGAGAGTGAAGGGCAGAATCATCACTCTTGATCTGCTGGCCACACTTCTTTTGATTCAGCCCAGGATATGGTTGGTCTTCTGGGCTATTTGTCCATGGTCACAGTGTGACAACTATTCTGGGAACACTTATAAGGAACTAAGGATCCTCAGTGGTGGAAAAAAATATTAAAAATCATCCCCACAAACAGGTAGCTTGGGCTAATGATCCTGCTCAAGGCATGTCCCTGCTGTAAGAATGCCTATAGTTGGTGTGTCAGTCACAAGTAGGGGTTTGTACTCTTCAGAGAGTAACAACAATGCTAAGATGTGCCCAGTTGGTGATTTACTGCTGACCCCAAGTTCTGCATAAAATACTGTGCAGAGTGTACGAACCTAACTGTAGGACCCACGTTGTGTTGGCCAATCTACTGAGATGGAGGCACCCGGTGCACTGGAAAGTAGTTGACCACAGCTCATTGAGTCGTAGGTAATATCAGTATGAACTAGATGACACTGTTTTTCTCACCTCCCTGAGTTCTTACCACAGTACTACAGTGTTTCTGTTTCGTGTTCTGGAGACACATGAACAATTTTTTTCCTATGAAATGGCATGAAGAAAAACGTGGGTGGTCTAGTTGACCAAGGAGAGTTGAGCTCTTCCATTCTAACTTCAGTTGTATTTAGTGTTAAGATGAAGAGTCCTAGAGATACTTAATCTTATCCAAACACAATAAAATTGAATGTATTATAAAGATGACTTTTCCTGTCATTTAGACCGATTCTATACAACTTACTTGCACTAGATGCCTAAATTTTGAACATCCCAGAGAATTAATTCTTTTCCAACTATAATGAAAACTATAATGAAAGTCAATAAACTGATTTGTCCATGAAAAAAAGCATTAAGCAATTTAAGGGTATGGCATCAGTTGTTTCTCACAGAGACAAGGAAGACAGTGACAATTACAAGCCCACTTCAGCCTTTGTCTGGAGTGATATGGACAAGGATGATTATGCATTTACAAGACAAATTGTTTAAAATAAGAGAGAAAAGCTGGAAGGGGGCATAAGTCCAGGAATATAGGGGTCTACAAATGCATTTGGAGTTGATTCCTAAAGAAAAAAAAAGTAAACTACAACGTTATGATGAAGGACAATATAAATTATCCGTTAGTACATTTATGCTAGAAATAGGGATATGATCATATGTTTTAGCAAGAGGCTGACCTATATAAAGCAGGATTCACCATCCAATTCCATGATACAGGCTGTGCAATCTCCTTAGCTATTCATGTCTCATTATACATGACACATCCTTCTTGATTCACATTAGCCACAGAATGCTGATTTCTGCTGACTGCATCTTTCTCTTAAAAGACCTTAAAAGGGGCGAGGGAAGTGAGAAGAAAACCCTTAACTATGAAAGTAGGAAAAGAAAAAAAGCAGCTTAATGCAGTGTGTGCATGTGTGTTCTCATTTGCAGATGTCCCTAACACTAAACACGGTGTAAAACGTTTAGTCAGAAATGGATTAAGACATCAGACTGGAACTGAAATTCTCTTTTTTTTTTTTTTTTTATCTGTTTCACAGTTCTTAATGGATTTGAGATTTCTTAGCTTATGAAGTAACTCATAAAATACACTGAACACTAAGACAAAAGTTTTAGTCAATCACCTCACCTTATAACCACATTGTCAAAGGGCTGCATCCTCAGCCATGCTAAAAGTAATTTTCCTGTTTAAACACAGAACAGGTAGATGCTGGACAAGGTCTCAGAAAGAGTTCATTTGTTAGGCTCAACTGTTCCAGTTTGGGACAAGGTATTGAATTTCTAGGCCACAAAGACGGAGCACTTAGTCTTTGACCTAGTGACTAATCCAGTTACTCCTTGGAAGAACATCCCACCCAGAGGCATATCTTGAAAGGCAGAGTCCATGCTAATCAGTGCAATAGCATGACCTACATCCTACCGCAAAAATCCATGTATGTGAAATACCCCTGTGAGGCCTGGGGCACTCCAGAGGTTAAAATAAGAAACATATTTACTTAATAGTTAGCTAAAGCCCTAAGAAAAGCTCTTATAATTATAAAAGCTCCCAACCCCTTTTCCATCCCCCTTTCTTCCTCCTTCCTCTGAAACTACAAAGAGAACACACACCAAAATACTTAGGTTTAGGGCACAGAAAAGCATCCAGTTAGATCTTTGGGGATTACGTGATGAGATGCAATTTACTGTCTCAAAGATCAGAAAATGTGATGAAAAATGAATCAAGAGACCAAGAGAGAAACCAAACAATTTTCAGCAGCAGAGAAGAGCAGAGCAGAGACCTTTGCATATGTGACTAAGGCAATGTAGTGGTATCTTTAGAAAGCAGGACAGGGGTCCAAAGCCTGTTCAGTTCCCCCTGGTGAGAGTGCCAGGATGCATACCTGAGTAAAGTGAGCAAGGTCAGGCAAACTAGTTATTTCTTATAGGCAAATGCCACAGAAGATGCTTCAGTTTACAGATAACAGCCACCTCTGTTTCTCCCATAGGCTGCCTTTGAACTGTATTGTTTTGCTAAGCAGAAGCCAAATAACTTCTTAAAAATCCCATCAAGAGAGTGTTTCTTGCTGCCAATACATAAAGCACAAAACAGAATTACCTGGAGAACATGGATCCCTAGGTTTTCCTCAGGAACACCAGCATACTTTTCTATTTCAACGCTCTTCTTGGTATACCTAGAAAAAAACACCAGCATTCTCCCACAGAGCACCCATGAGAGATTTCCTAAGGCTCCTGATACATCTGATCTGAGATATGGCTTTACTGCTTCCAAATTAAGAGCACATTGAGAACCTTATTCTTTTACCATCACTGAAGGACAAGAAGGGCAGTGATGTGGTAAAATTGCAAGTGGGAACCAAAAGTCTGGAGAAACTGTATCAAATAGTTTCCACCAAATTGGGCATTTGAACCCAAGTAGTCCTACAGCTAAGAATACTCTTCCTTACTCTTTCCATAGTCTTTGGACTATTGTAATCTCAAAATAGGACCTAGACCTGAAATACAGAATCTCTTGGTCACAAACTGCTGCTACTCACTTTCCATATATTTACAGATATAAATAAATCATAATGAATTTATGCAAATACTACTTCAGAGTATGACTTTGGTGCCTGAGAGGGAATGAACCCTTCTGTATCTCATTACTTTATTCTTGTTTTATTTTCATGTAATGGACAATTTTCTTCCTTTTGCCAATCTGTGGAAAGTTAATTAAACTGATGCTGAACAGGGGAGTATTAGAAACATTGATGACACTGAGAAACTAGAATAACACACAAAGAATATCAGCATGGGATTAAGACTGGGTAAATTCAGAACATAAATAATCTGTAGGTAATAATATACATTCTAAGAAAAAGTCCATTATGGACTGGAATTAGGAAGAGAAGACAATTCCCTTTAAATATGTCTGTGTTATGAAGTCAACATGTCGAGAAGGGAAGCAATAAGAAAACCAAGATGTCTAGTAAAAAAAAAAAAACAAAAACAAAACCAAGGGGGGGTGGGGGGTGGGGGGGTGGAGCAGAGAAGTAGGGAAACAACTAGGAACTCCCCCCAGAAGAAACACAAAGGAAAACAGCTTTTGAATATTTTCTGTGTCTCATGGGACAAAGCAGACAATCAAGTAAACATGCAAAAAAAACCTCCAAAAGAGACCCAAAAACTCCAACCATCAAAAGAGAGTTTAAAAGTTATTTACCTATGTCATGCTTGTTTTCAACCATCTGTATGGCTCAATTTTCTCTCACTCATTAAATAATCCACCCCTTTATCAGTTTTTTCTACGAAAATCTTCTTCTCCAGGGGACACTAACCTTTGAAAAAAAAATAAAAGCAACTTTTTAAATGATTTTTCTGATTTTACCTTACGATTTAAACAGTTCAGTAGGGAAATAGAGAAAGTCAGAGAAAAAAAAAGGACAGACAAAAGGAGAAAAATAACAGGCAGGCACATGGCAAAACCCTCTTATTGGAGTCAGCAGGAATTCTTCCACTGACTTCAGTCACTATTGATAAACCCTACATTTGAGATGCTACACAACTAGAATAGAGGGACATAGGTACCCATAGAAATATGCAGACTTGAGTCCATCCTATAATTCATCCAATAGTTCACTTATTATTCATAGGTGATTCAGATGTAGAAACTTTAAGGGTATTTCATCCACACTGATTTCTTCTGCATGCTGCATTATGAAAGACATCCGAACCTTTCCCTTCTCCTGAGGACAAACACATTATCCTGTGATGCTAATACATCTTCTGTCGTTTGACATTATTTCAGGTGACTTCTCTGCTATTCAATCATGTGAGATAGTCAGAAAGACAAATGCATTTGGGGATAGAAAAGAACAATACAGGAGTATTTTAATCCATGTCCTGGGGTTTCTCTTTTTTATTTTTTTTTTTAATTTTATTTTTAATTCTCCCCTTTAAAGTTTACTTGTAACAACTACATTTATTACATGCTGCAGTTGTTACAAGTTAACAATATTGCTTTATCAGGAAACATTTATCTTCAGGAAGAAAGTTATCCTAATGCCCAAGATATCTTATCCAAGGACAAATAGAAAGGGGAACATTTCCAGAGGTTAATGTTAATGTCCCTAATGCTATAAAAATAAATGAAATCTGATTAACACTACTAGGAAAATGTAAGTCATAGCTTGTATATAAAATATAGATGCCTTGATTGGGATCATTATTTTTTGGCAGTTTAAGGCCATGCATTAAAGGATGTGATGGCATTAAACCTATGAAAAATCTTAGTGCTTTGCCATTACAAATAGAGCTTGAAATCTGGGAACCTGGAGAGCTTTTAAAGTCAGCTTTTCTGCAGTGAGGAGGAAATAACACACTGCACATCCCCATGTCCTTAGCTTTCTGGGAATGACATGGAAAGTGATGCTTGGACTGTAGGAAAAGTTGGACTGTATGGCAACAAGGAGTTTGGGCACCACTTGTTCTTGGATCCTGATTCATGAGGGAACTCTTCCAAAATTCAGTATATTTTAGAGTAGTCTCTGATATGCTCTGAGATGCATTTTTTAAAACGACCACACATTACACAACTTCCGAGTGGAGTGCATAGATATGATCAGCTTTGGATGTACCCTTCAGCCTCCTTCTCTCTGTAGAGGGTGAAAAGTCCAAAGGTGAATGCTCAGACCACCCAGCACATCATTAAATCAGAATGAGCTTCTAACCAGAGACAAACATCTAAGATGCAAATCCAGCCAGGGACAGCAGGTTTGTCAGAAGAGGTGTCACCTTAGAAACAGAGCCCAAAGGCTGCTAAAGAATTTAGGCAGAAAGAATTGGAAGTGACCTCAAAATATCATCTGGTCCAACCCACCTGCCTGAGCAGGATCACCTAGATTAAAATACACAGGAACATTTTCAGATTGATCTGGAATGTCTCCACAGAAGGAGACTCCACAACCTCTTTGGGCAGACAGTGTGAGAATGTCAGGACCAAGGTGCTGAAAGTCCAGGATAAATGGTGCTGGTCTTACTCGAGCATCCATTTTTTAAGCACTTGAAAGAGAGGGTTGCATAAGCATCCTGGTGAGGCAGAGAAGATGCCTTTATTCTCTGAGCATGGAATGACCTTCCTTGTGAGTTTTACAGCAAAAGATTATATTTTTTTCAGACTCTGCACCGTTTTTTGTTGTATTCTGATGAATGCATACAAATTTATTCATGCCTTGCATGAGAATTCAGAAATCTACACTATATGGAATATTCTCCAGAGACATCGGGGAGTCTTCTGAAGACACCTAAGGTATATGAGGAGGAAGCAGTAAGGACAAGCAGAAACAGCATTACTGCATGGAGTTCAGCTCTTCCAAAGAGCACTTGAAAGGAAGCCTGTATCCCATGAGTGTTCCTGGGAGCTTCAGGGTAATGACCACAGGATGGCAAGCAGTTGGATCTGCTGGTGAGTCACAGTTTCATCCACTAGGATAAAATTTCAGAAAGGAAAAAAAAAGATGTATCCAAAACACTGAATAACAGCCATCACCAATCAGGAATGCAAACAACTGTTCTTCAGGGCCCTGAGATCATCTGTTTCTTCCTCTCGTCCCTTGCTCTTCTGTTTTATAGACAATTCCATATTGGTATATGGAAACTAAGTCACCATTAAGGATTCTGGGCATTAGCCACTTCCAGGGATATTTGAAAGAAATTTCACCAGCCAGAGAACTGCAACCCTAGTTTCAGATCCAGATTCAATTTTCAGATTCAGACAAAGTAAGATGAAATTTTTTTAAATAAGCTGGATGCTGGTCACTCCTCAGCTGGCAGCATCAGTGAAATCTTGTCCTTCTGTTGCATCTTGCAGCTAGTTGATAATCATTAGTGTGAAACCTAGGTGGGATCAAACAGAAATGGATACCACATCGCTGTTGTATCCTGTTACATCAGTTTCAGGATACAACATCTGCGAGGGATTCCAAAGTTGCATTGTGACTGATTTGCATTGTATAAATGATGTAAAACCAAAAAAAATCCTCTCCTTCCTCCTCCCTGCAATAAAACAATTATTGAGCCATATTAAATTTGGGGTTTCAGTTTCTATGAACATTCCTGTGGTTCCTGTGGTAGAATTAAATAGAGTCTAAAGCTTTTGCATTGGGTCTTATCATAATGCTGTGATACTAATGCAAAGAAATGATGGGCATGGCTGTGGGGAACTAGTCAGCAATTTAGACATCTGTTTTGGATTGTTGTAGGTGTTAAATGAAGAAACTTTTTTGAATACCTAAATTTCCTGTATGATCAACAGAAAGAAGAAGGGAGTTTTGGAAGCCTTCAGAGGATTTCTGCCCTCAGAGGAAGGCCTCTCCAGGATTTTAGATGCCTAACTTAGATAAATGATATCTCACTGAGGAGAACTTCAGAGGTTTGCAACTCTCCACATTGCATGTAGGAACCTTGTAGTAGGTAAAGTATTGATATACAGAAAATATATAATAAGACTCCATGAGTATCTACAGAAGAGAAATTGAGAGCTACAGTTGCAGAATCAGATTTACAGTTGCAGGACATTCCAGTTTCCTGCAAGTGTTGAAGTTCACACCATCGTTAGAACTGGAAAGTTTCACTGATAAGTGCCACTTAATGGAAACTGAAAATTTCCATGGATGCCTTTTCTTAGAAAAGTGTGGAATTCAAACATTTTCAGTGAAAAAAAAAATAAAGTTCAAGTCCCTGTTTGATGTATCCAGACAAAAACAAAGTTATTCTGTGTATGATATTGTACACATCCAGTAGATCTTGAAAAAAAACTTCCTTGAACTTCCAGTGAAAATTCTGCATATCTGGAAAATTAGTTCATCTCAAAAGAAAATTTCATCCACAATTATTATTCTCTTAACACAATTCATCTGAGTCAATCTGAAAACAAAGGAACCAAAAGAGTTTAAGTCATCTTTCTGTTTCATCTGTTTCCTCCCTCCCCTCCCCCCTCCGATTTCTATAGTTTAATTATAGTGATAAAGTGATAGCAACCTCCCTTCATGAACACACCTTGAGTGTGAAATAAAATCTTTATCTCAAACATTTTGTACTGTAGAATGCTATCAATTCCTGTATAAAAATGGGAATAACTGTAACAATAATAAAGTCCCTTTATTCAGATGGCATCCCTTTGCTTAAAGAGGACAGAGTAACTAATATTAATTGGGAAACAGTTATTCCCCCATGAAAAGAGGGAAACCCATCTACTAAGTAAGATATATTGCTTCATCTTCATTTATTGCATTCATATGCACTAGGCACATCTTGGGGCAGCAGAACTAAGCTAAACTAAATTTACAAGACTGTGTGGTCAATATTTAAGACCTTGTCTCTGGCTGGATTTTCACGGTGTTGTGAGCCAGTGGCAGATACAGCCTAAATATTCATAGGGGAGGTCTAACATTGCAAGTCTGCAGTTGGACTAGAATGAAGCCTAAAAAACACAGAGGAGATTCCCACTGCTGGAAAAGCCTGGTGTGTCCCCAGTAAATGCAGACCTGTGTCCAGCTTCACTGAGGATGAGACATATTAATGGAGCCAAGAAGAAACATTCAGAAGACAAGTTGTATGCTGCGATACTGGAACAATTTGGGGAGAGGAAGGTTAGCTCTTGTTTCACATCCATTCTGGTTACCACACAGTAAACAAGCAAAACTGTTTCCAGAAACAGGAGAGATCCCTGGCCACGTCATTTCCCACCACTGAATTGATTTATATCATGAAGAACTAAAATCATCATATTATCATTATATAAAATTTCCAAGTTAGCATAAGCTTTTGCTAACTTGGAAATTTTTGCTTTTGCTAACTTAATAAGCAAAAGCATAAGCTTTTGCTATTAAGCTTGTCCATACTTCAACATTTACATTTGCATCTCTTTATCTGGTACATTATTCATTAGCTTATTTATCTATCTTTTTAATTTTTATGCCCATCTGCTTAATTATCTTCTTAGAGAGATTAGAAATGCTTCCCATTTTCTTTGATGTCAATTTGAAAAGGGACAATGAGTTTAGAGACAACTATCATTTCAGCCATTTTGATGACATGCCTCGCCCTTTGACCAGCCTGGCAATCATCTGACCCTCCCTCCTGACCTTTGTATAATTACCTATCCAATTTCCTTATCACCATTCCCCCTTTCAGTTCCTAAAAGCAATACAGCTCTGGTCACTGCCAAAGTCATGGTGACCTTGTCAGGACTCCTTCTATAGCCCATACAAGATAACCAATTAATGATTTACTCCTTTATCTCAATGTCAAGTAATTTCTAAAACTCCTGTTATGTCTTCTTTTTTTTCTTTGACTAAGTGTTAATTAACTTCACCAATTTTTCTTCTTTTGTATTCACCCGTTACTTAAAACATAATAAAATATATCTGAATATTTTATTGCTATATTTCTTCCAAGTATTCAGAAAATCCAGTTACTTTCCAGACTCATTTTCTTGCTCTACTCTGAACTCCTTAAATAAACAGAAATTCTAGAAGACAACTTTGTGGAAGCAAACTCTGTGAAGTTCCTTGACAAAGAATAAATGTCAGGACTTTTTCTAGATGGAGTAGGTGGAAAATGTGTCAGCTTCAACTTTCTTCCTAGGTAAAGTTGGAGAATATACTACCTGCCTTCCTTGCTGATTTTCTAAGTCTTTCAAAAACTCCAGGAGAAACAGATGGACCACTCCTGCCATTACAGAAAATTACAACTGGCAAAAAAAACCCCAAACAACCCCAAAACTTTTATTTCCTTATCTGCCATCCCTGACCTCTTTTTCTGATTCTAAAACCTGCAGAAGTCACTATGGTCCATACTTCTCAGCTTGAGGAAGCTGTCTCTATATAAAAGTCTCCCTAATTTAAATTCATTAAAACCCAATGCAAAATACAGGCAGGAATTAAATAATGGACTGAAAAATTTTAAATAAATTTTTAAAAAGTTAAATCTGTTGTGTCTGTGTAAGTAGAATAGAGCAGGTTAAGGATATTATCTTGTGCCAAGATAATGCCAACTGTTGCTGTGTAGCATCAGTTCAGGTATCTATTGTCACAGCCATGATTATGCTGTTCTCAGCTTGAGTTAATAAGCTCTACGAGCACATGCATCCAGCTCAATTAAAGTCAGCTTAGCTATCCCTGGCCTGTATCTCCTCTCAGGTCTGATTCCAGGGGTAATGTGTGAGGAGCCAACTCAGGTGTTTACAGCCACAGGATGCACGTGCCTCAGGAGAAGTTGAATCAAGGCCGAGAGTACAAGATCCGGCATGTTGTCTGGGGATATCAGGCAAGCTGGCTTCCAGGAAAAAGACAGCCACAGAGAGGAATATCTTCCAGAGGATATCAGGTGAGACAGGCATTCTGTAGGCCTTTCATCTGAGTCCCAGACAAGACATTACAATGAAAAATTGAAGTGAAACTTTGCGATGGACATATAAATTTTGAGGTCAAAAAGGACTATTTTGATTATCTACTCTGATCTATGAATAGCAGTGCTGTGGGCTCTTACTACTCCCCCTGATTTTCTATTTGCTGTCCAAAAATATTTGCCTTGAAAGAGCTATGGTCTCATCAACAAAATTTCTCTGCAGCAAGTGCTCTTAAGTTTGCCATGAATCCCTCTGAAACTGCTCATAAACAAAGTCAACAGATGTTAAATGTATGATCAATAGGCAAAGGCTGCAACTGAACAGCATTCATCTCTCCTTCAAAACTGACATATTCGTGGAGGAAAACAGTGCCAAAACAAATACAAGCAAAGCAATAGCCTGGAAATACTTTAAACATATTATTTGAATTCTCAGAAGTATCATTTTTAACTTAAAGTAAACATTGGCATGCAAACCTACAGTCTGTGTAATCCAGTCTTGAAGTGTAACTTTATTTGTTATGGGGATTTACTCAAGGAAAGAGGGAGGGAGGGTGAGGTGGAAAAATAAAATAAAAACACCCCTCCTTCCAAAAAAAACCTCCTCTTCTACTACAAAGAGGAACCAGTTGTTTCTGCAACACTGAAGACATTTTACAAGGTCATGGAAGTGACTATCTCAAACTGCTTTAGCAGTTTTTTAGGAAGGAGGGATTGAATTGTTACACTCTTGGATGTTCATTTGGCACACCAGGATAAGTAGCCTGTTGCTGTTTTAATAGGAGTCAGAGGCTAGGACGTGCCTGCCAGATCTCCACCCTCACTAGCACAGGCACCGAGAGTTGTGGGGTTGTTCTGATGTGAGGTAGGAAGGGCCATAACCCACCTGCTTTGGGAGTCTCTTATGTCATGCTGTGGCCCACCAGCTTTTTCTGAAATAGTAACGGCTTCTGGCAACCTCCAAACAAAGCCTTCAATTAACGCGGAAACAAAAGCCTCTGAGGGCTCTAGCCAGGATGTGCTATGAAATGGGAGATGTTGTGAGCACCTTTTCCAGCTGTGAGAGAAACAATGAAAAAAAATATTGATAATATTTTTACAAGACACTGATGGCAAAATAGCCTTCCCTTGTTTGGGATCAGTTTTATGCACTAGGGAAGAAACAGAAAACCCTTTGCGTGTATTATCTTCATTGCAAAACTAAAACCATCAAAATTAATAGCATGCTTATTGGTATACTATGATACACCATTTATATTTACCACCTGAAAAACAGAGGCTGACATTGTTAAAGACTAGTAATTTTAGAGGAAAAAAGAGTTTCATCTTTCTTAGTTTTAGATATCTGAAATTAAGTTTGAAACTTAATATTTAGATTTTCTCTCTGGGCTGAGAATGAAAAACAATCCATGAAGAGACATTCTGTCCTAAAGTATTTTAGTAAAATAGGATAAAACACCATCAAGAAGTAATGAAGGTGTCCAGTGGAAGAAAGAGGGATCCTTGCAGACCAACTTAAACTAGTATCTTTGCTTCTGGTTGAAGCCTTCTTGGTGAGGGGATGAACCTAACCCATACTGATTTATTTTGGGCACATGGCTAAGGTCAAGCAGGTACCATCAGTGTCATTTACCAGTGGGCAAGCAACCAGGACTGACATCATGTGTGACAGACTACATGGACAGACTACAGGGGATTTTTGCTTTCTATGCTATTTCATAGAGAAAGCTGAGAGAAATTTGTCTCCACTTAATATTAAATAATTAAATATTAATTGGAAGAAAGAGACAACCTGGTTAAGTAGTTAATGCTTTTGTATAGATCATATGGAAGATCCTATTTTAAGTCTTTGCCTTAATGACTGTTTAATTATTTATAGAAAGTGGAAGCATTTCAGTAGGAAATTCTGGGAGCCACCTACCTCCATACCATCACTGCCACAGGAACTCAGATAATCTCCTGTGTTTGCAGCTTTTATTTGGACTGAAAAAACATGAGTCTGAGTTCTGGACCTAACAGGACAAAGACCTGAAGCTAAATTCTTTCCGTTCTTGGTGAGTCCAGAAGCCATTGTACATGTCAAGATGGACTTTTACAACATTTCCCACAAAATTCAAAACAATTCTCTCAATGTAGAGTAGAGGGATGGAGTGGGAAATCAAAGCCAGAAATTAAATGCTTTCACATCTTAGTTGCTCCTGGTTTCAACTGCAAGAGCCAGCAAAGGTTTTAACCTGAGATTCACTGATTTAGAACAGCAACATCTTTTCATATTGTGAATCTAGTCTCACAAACTACTGAATGACCATAAAGGAATGATTATAAAAAAAATCAAAGACAATGTTACTTAAAGAAAAAAAAATTACCCACTCTCTTTTCTTGAGGTTGTTTTTTTCTTTCTTTTTGAAAAGTGGAAGAAAAGAATAGAGAACAAAACTCAGCATAACCGAAATCCAACTCACCTCAGGAAAATAATTTGGCATCAGCATTTATCGACAGCTGCACTTCACTTGAGCACCTGTGTGTATCATTTGAAGTGATGAATGACTGGGGAGGCTGTTTTGTATTAATGAAACACGTTGCGGCAAAGCATGTATTTATATTTACAGGATGGGTTTGAGTTGAACCTGTCTTATGAGACTCAGACTTGGTGGTAAAGGTGGGATGTATTGGCTGTGTCTATATTATTAAACTTAGGAGTGCCTCCAAATTCTAAAGTCTGAGCAGATATGTTGGCTGTGTCCCAACTTGGTGTTAAGGTAAGACCATCTCCACCCTATCTCAAAGTCTTGGTCTTCATTCAAAGGTAACACAATTGCCTTAGTCAGAAGCAGTGTTGCTAAACAGCTGCTCTGTGATCACGATGATCATTTAGCTAACATTACATGGCATTTAGTTTTCCATTCAAACTGTAGAAGCACACAAGAAGAAAATCAAAATTTAACTGTAGAAACCTAAAAAAAAAAGTATTTAAATTCTGTTTTGCAAGAGAAGGCAGAAGGATAATATGTATAACTGACCCTAATGCAGAAGGAACCAGAATTTAATAACTTGTGTGAGGTACCAGGTTAGCCTAAATACGGAATGACCTAAAAGTATTGAACATAATAATATTGCTAAACTCTCAAGCCCAGTTTCTACATGAAGCCTGGAAAAATATGTTAAAGAATAATTTCTCTCAATAACTATCTTGTGCAGAAACCAAAACTACTTATGATGTTTTATTAAAATTTAGCAATACTTTCAGCCAGGATGCAGGTAGGGAGTGAAAAGAGAAAAGTAGTCAATCATCTTACTCTTGTGTTTCCAAATAACATTTTCACAAAGAGATTAACTTGCATCAGGGAAAAATCTTCAAGCAAGGATAAATAATAAACAGGCCAAACATTTAATAAGGCATTGAACAAAGGACTTGTCCACTAAAGCTGGAACATTGTTTCATACACCAAAAAAAAAAAAAAATATTACCAATTATTCATTTGAAGCCCATGAAAGTAAACTTCCCTTTTTTCTTTCTTTTATGTTTTTTAATTTTAAACACTTTAGGAAAGTTCTGTGAAGGAATCGCGTTAAATTCAGGGAATACTCTTTAACTTCTTCTCCTTTGTTAACACTGTATTTTGGAGAGATTATGTATGTTAATGTGCCTTACAAATGTTGAATTGCCTTACAAAAAGACAAAACAACCCAAAGCTTTCTTCTCTTGCCTCAGTATTTAGTTTTGAATATATTTGTCATAAAATTATGATAATGTGGATTCTTGGCTAGTGGAAATACCAGCAATCTAATGCATGCATCAACATTAGTTTATATCTCTTAAAAATCTGCCCCACCATTTCTTCCAAGTCAGATTGTCATAGCACACAGAGCAGACTGCAACAGGATGGAGCAGTGTTTGCTTCATGTAACATGCACTGGTTCCAGGGTACAGGAATGCATTTCTATGCATTGGTTTTGTTACCTGAGCTGTTTGCCTAGATACCAATGTTTAGATAATGCTACATTTACAGTGAAAAAAGTGTGATCATTGATTAACAGGTATTTACTTTGATTCTTGTGTTTATTACTGAGATTTAGGTTCTAAAATATATATTTGTTCATCACTATAGGATCAATGCTAACACCCAATTACTATTTTTTCTTACTATTAAAAATTATCATATTTTAGTTATGAAGTACTAATTAAGAAATTCTTAAAATCTGAAGTCCAGAGGGCAAGGCAGTCTTTGACATGCACTAAGCTGTCACAAATGTATCTCGACCTCCACTTATCCTCCTATTTACTCAGTTGAGTCATTCCAACGTAAACTTAGCATGTTTGTATTGGAGTTTTCCAGTGTGGTACTTGGGATTTGAAAACTGAAAAACTAGCAAAATGGCTTTAACCTCAACAAAACCCGCTTTAGTTCTCTTCTGTCATGTTATAAAGTACCTTTAAAGATGAAGCAATTAGAGTGCTTGATGACAGAAAGGATCTCGGGTTCCTGAGGGTTCAATGGCCATGGTCTATCAGTGAAGCTTTGGGGCTGTATGTCTTCCAGGGTACAGTGCAGTCCTGCCTGATACATAACTAGCTGATATATCAGAATCAGTATAGCCACGAAGAAGAGTAAACTAACTTGACACAGTAGAGCTAATTTCACCATTAATACTTTATACATATAAGGATACCTTTTTCTATCAATCAGAATTGTTTCTTCATCTTTCTCTTTTTATCACTGAAACGTGCACATGCACACACATACATAACCACTTACAGGTGTTTGAACTCGAAGTGGTGAAGATCAATGAAGTTTCTTCAAATAAGGAAGAAATGGGTTTTTTTGAACTGGAAAGAAAAAACTCTGGAAAAATGTATTTTAAGGTGAACAAAATTTGACTTTCACACCATATGGTATGCTGCATATTTAGACTATATATAATGACATGAAATAAAAAATTAAAAGGCATTTTAAAACAGGGGAAAATATCTATTATTCAGGACTGCTGAAATTGAACTGTTTATATTGTCAGAAAAACATTTATTTAGAAGAAAATTCATTTCTGGTGAACTTTATTTTTAGTCTATGAAACAATTTTCAGTTCAAAGAACTGCTCAAGATGGAGTTACTATCATAAAATGCAGTTGTACCCGTTGACCTAAAATTTATCTTCCTGAATAATATAGTCTAATAATAAATTTTGGCATTGTACTTTAAGCTCATATTTGAAAATTAAAACAGAATACATTTTCACTAATTATAGCAACTATACAATTATTTTTACAAATGGTCTTTCATTTTGTCCATTTTTCAAGGTAATTCCATGTGTTACCCAAATAATTCCTTGGGAGAATGAGATGCATTTGCCTAATTACTACAGGTGTGATATTCCCAAATGAAATAATTGCTTTAAAATGAGTCTGATGTATGCCATTGGTGTCAAGGGGATTATCTATTTGCCTAGATCTAATTATGCTGAAGGGAATCTCAAATGCAATTAGCTGCTTCCCACTCTTTCATATGGCAAGAGAAAATTAGTTGCTTAATTAATAATGAAAGCTTCTTGATTTTACCAATGGAAATTAAAAGTGTGTGTTGATATTTTAAATAATGACAATATTTGACATTTGGTTGAAGCTTACTTGCTCACAGAATGCTGCACTTGTTTTTATTAAAAATGTATGTGTAATATTTAGATAGGAGATCACCTTGCCCAACCACTAAAAGTATTGTCCAAGCTACCCCTCAGAGATAGTCTTTTGGAGTCAAGGAAGATGAGCAGGGATGCACTATGTCAGTGGCTTCAGTGTTCTGCTTATAGCAGATGCATGAATGATGCCGGGGTTGACTGTGAATTAAATAAGTTTGACAATAATTTGGTCACATTATGTTCACAGGTGTGAACTTAAGTGACAGCTAGTTAGGGTATCTCTGCATAGTCCAGTCTCAAGGACCAACGTGTTCTCCAAACACTTCAGTACCTGAGCTCTTCCTGGCCATCGAGCAGTACATCAGCAGGGTACAGAACTGTGATTTCAACTTAATAGTAAGTTTTCACAATTTAAGTTATGTCAAACCTGCTCTGAAACAGAGAGTGAAACACTTCTAACACAGAGCAGGTACAGAGAACCACTCAGCTCTCCTTCTTCAACAGCACTTTTTAAGAGGACCTGACTGGCATGAAGGTGCTGAAATGCAGCATCTGATTCTGTCGCAAGTGATAGTGGCTGCCATCTATGTGGTCACTCACAAGACTCTTCCTCTCTCTTTGAGAAAGTAGACACAATGGTAGAGTGCTAATATAACTCTTCCAAAACCAACCTATTTTTAACACCAGTTTGACAGTATTTTCCTCATCTGGATCATCTGCTGCAGCCTGTCTCTGACTATCATCTTAAGAGCTTTCTCTCTGGTTTCTTCCACGTGTTTTCTTCATGTAATTCTTTTTGGAAAGTACAAATAGTTATTATGCATTCTGAACTCTTTCATTTTGCATTATTAACCCATTTTATGCCACTTCAGAAATCTGCCTTGTTTTCAGGGACTCCAAGTCCTCATGTCACCCTTTAAATAAAAATCTCGACATGTGTCTCCTGAAACATCACCATGGATTTAAAATCTCACATAAGCAGGACTTACTCTGAGCTCCTCTTATGAAAAGGTAAAAAGCATTAGTGGTTGGTTACTGGCTGTCAGCACAGTTATCAAAGCATTTTTAATACATCTTAATTTTTTTTTGTCTTTTTGAAGTGTTCAGTAGAGTAGTAGAAGTCACAGAAGTTCCACTGAGACCACAAATTCAAAGATTGATAGGAGTTGGAAGGGACCTTGAAAGATCATCTAGTCCAACCCCCCTGCCTGAGCAGGATCACCTAGATTAAATCATACAGGAACGTGTCCAGATTGGTCTTGAAAGTCTCCAGAGAAGGAGGCTCCACAAACATCTCTGGGCAGCCTGTTCTGTCACCCTCACCGTGAAAAAAATTCTCCTTACATACTTCTAATCTTCACAACTGGAATTTAACCAATCTCTTGAAAGAGCTTTTAACATGTCCAGCATTAAACATATTCATACTGATTTAATGTATTTTTCTCTGACTTATGTGATGTCTCTCTGACTGTTGCCAGGAATTAATTACTTAAAACAATCACAGATCACTTTTAACACAATTACCAAATCTTTTCATGACACCAGTTCTATGTAAAAGCAATAGAAGAACCAGATGTAAAGAGCCATCTTGATGTGAATATATATATTACGTACATAGCTCACTCTTACAGTTTTTGTCTTTTACTTCCTCTGCTTCATCATCACTCAATCCTTTCGTATAATTTTTCAATTTGTTTCACTCTGCGTTCCCTCAGGAATCTTTCTCCATGTCATTTTATTTATTCTTTCTTAATTTTCTAATTATGTTTAACTTTGAGGTGTATATCCAGTCCTTTAATAATTCACCAAATTTTGAAGAAGACAAATCGAGGTTGTTTATTGTCATTACAACACCCTTATTTTCCTGCTTATTTTGAGGACATTTACTATGCCACATAAAATATTAATCTTTTCTTATTTAACTTCACAGTTACATCTTCTTTCAAGACTGTGTTCTTCCCCAAAAGTCTATGAAAGCTGCAAGTAGGTATGAGCCAAAATGGTTAAATCAGAAGATGTTCTTTGGGACACTGTAGTCAGTTAAAGAAAACTTTTTAAAAATCCTCCATACCCTGGAGGTAGAATTTGTCAGGATGCTCACGTAATTGAAATTTTCTATGGCTGTTAAGAACCAAGAGAATAGTAGTTCTTCCCTCCAAATGAAATCGCACTGCCAGATTTGTATGACATTTCATGATCCAAGCTTAATTTGTTATACATTGTTCCCAGAAGGTGAGATGAGATTACACGAAGCCATACATTAGTTCGAAGATTTATTTTACACTTACCCACTCAAAGTTCCTTTCTAGTTATTCAAACAGAATGGAGCGATCTTGATTAGTTAATCTCTCTACATCAGCGTTTTTTCCACAGAGCACTTCACAGAAATGTTTAAAAATTTCACCACAATTAAAAAAGCAATTAAAAAGGATTATCAAAATCAAAGTTGATCTTTAATTACTGCCTATATCTAGATCTTTATTCCATGATATACCAGATAAAATACTCTTAAAAATGCTTTGTTAATAGCTTTTTATTATTGAGAACATAAGAAATTTCAGTCTTTTGAGGCACATCCATTTTTAGATCAATTTCATTTTCAGGTTGTCATCTAAAACTTTATTTCCATCAATCTTGCTTCCCTTGTTATAGCTGAGTCAGTCATTCCTTTATCTTCGTCCCACTGCAAGAATTGGCCACCTTGCAATGACTTGGGTAGCTGGTCAAAGTACAGTTGTAATTTCTCCAATGAAAAATTACACTCTATCTCCATCTTAGTGAGCAAATCTCTTCTGGCATCTGTTCATTCAGGTCTGCCTAGAAATACTGAAGGCCATTACCTCTGCTTTTCTTAAGACCAGTGCTGGCATTACTGTGTGCTAAAAGTATTTGCAGTTTTACAGTTCTTGCTGGAAACTAGCTGTTGTGGAGCAGAAGCAATAGCAGAATAGCAGAAGCTTCTCCAAGGGTGATTTCAGCCTGAGTAGCTGTAGTATTTCAATGAGAAAGAAAAATTTTAGAAACATGATGATGATGAAAAATGTTGGAATGTTGGGCTACTGTGTTTGAACATATTCACATTTAAGATTGCATTAATATTAAAATATTCTTCATATTTTCACTGTATTCATTAGGAATAATGGTGCAAGATTCATAATTCATGGATTCATTTTAATCTGTGCTGCTGAATCCACAGAAAGCTGGTTTTATCCATATGGCATTGAAACAGTGTTAGAAGGCAGTAATAAATACATGTGGTACCTACATCACAGGTTTTGTCTTCAGGCTTGACAGTGGGATTGCATCATCAAAGGAAAACTCATACACATGTCCATTTTACAGTTAAACCATAAATGTCTGCCTGGCTATGGATGGTGTCAATGCCTTATCCTTTCAGGTCTTTGAGGAGAGACTGTCTTAGGCAAACCTTCAAAAAGTCTTAAAAGACTCATGTCAGCTACAGGGGGGAAAAAAAAAGGCCCTTTTCTTTCTAAAACTCCTCCGTGGCCTGACCTTGCAAGCCCTCACAGATCTGGATGCTTTCCTTGAAGTAGGCAACTCATGTATAAAAATGCATTGTAGCCTGTATTTCTGTTTGAATTTTGATCACGAGCAGTGACAGGGAAGATGAGTTCCTAAAATGAAAGACAATTTGGAATTTGTAGTTTTAAAGCATTCTTCCTGAACTTGCAGGAGATACTTAGGCACATGTAAATAACAAAGATATTTTCCATATTAAGTTTTCCCTCACTGACAGTTTTTTAGAACAGAAGAATCAATTGACAACAAAGAAGGATTTTCCATCAGATTAGCCAGACCTCCCCAGTTAAGAAGAACTCAGATGAAAATAATCTAGATTTACAATTTTAACAAGTTTCTGATAACTGCCATCGTTACAAGACTGGTGAAAACCTGGAATATGATAGGAAGGACAAAGAGAAAACTAATTATCTTATTATTTATACTTCAGTAAAGGCTGGAGGACCCAAGCAATAATCATGATAATACGATCCTGAACATAGAGAAGTGAAAATTATTTTGCAGTAGACAATGCTAAACTCAGCTATGAGATCACTAAATCTCTCACCCTGCCCAAGAAAGGATTCCTCCTAGTTAATTTTTTATTAATATTTATTTCAGCCTTTTTAAAAAATAACACAACTCTGGCTTCCCAATGCCATTCTCCAGTACCTTACATGTAGGGTGTTCCTCCTCCACAATATTTGCTCTAAACCTTCTGGAGTACACTGCAAACAGCATAATTCTTTCAGTGTTTTTTAAAGAGTTAGATATTTCATCTTCCTCCTTTTTAAACACAGCTGATACTCTCATTCTTGTTGATCCTCCACAATTTCTGAAAGATAATTCTTCAGTTCTAGACCCTTATCCAACCAATTCCAAAAGTAGTGTAACAATTTGAACTTCAGGAAAATAATAACATAAATCCATGTACTGTTTTTTACTTACTTATTCTCAGTTGTTTTACACTCTTTGTTAACAGTATTAATTATATTAACTGCTCCATTACTGTTCATCAGTTTAGACTTGAGAAATGCTCTGGTTTTCTCAGGATCACCTCTCCATTGATTTCATTCTCTACCGAACAGCAGGTAAACTTTCTTTCGCCTGGTTCTTGTTAGTAGAAGGCAACCTTCTATAAAGTAACTTATTCTTCATATCCCTGCTAGCAATTCCTTGTTCTATTAGTCATCTCTTCTAATTTTACCTTTACATAGTCTATTCTTTCATTCCTGTGTATTAGAATAGGTTTGTCCTTTAATGCTATTTCTTTTCAGTGATGCCAACTTTCCTCCTGGTCCCTCATTTTCCATTAGAAATGGGGAGATCTTCCACTTCTTTTATTTTCCTCAACCTGCTTATTTCCCTTTCTCCCTCCCCTGCCACCTTCTTCTTTCCTTCAAAGCAGTGTGAACTCTGCTATTCCACATGGCCTGTTAAGCAACTTGCCTTAGGTGCTCCATTCTGTACAAGTTTCTTCTTCACCAGTGGTGCTGGGAACAGACCATCATTAGAGCTGTTTTCTCAACATTCCTTGTCAAATGACAATCAAACAAAATTGTCACTGACCCATCCAATGAGATAGCTGGCCATTGTGCTTCCTATTTTATTTCTTACTCTAGACAGTTTCATCTAAGTATGAAAAAATTACATAAAAGAGGAGGAGCAGATACAGAGTAGTGAGTCACATTTTTCAGGGGACAAAGTGACAAACAAGATCGAATTTTGTGTTGATGAGTAAAGAATCTAGGATCTCACTGAGATTGAAACTGATCAGTGGCTTCAAAGTCTAATGGAGGGGACAGACAGATACATACATACCCCATTGGAGTTAAACATCTGCAAATCAAACTTAAAAGTCAATACAAAGGTATTATCAAGATTTCTAATGTCACAGTGTTTGTACACAAGTCTTAAAAAACGTGTTTATAAAGTCACATTGGCACTTTAAAATCAAAATTCTTTGAAGGTATGGGTATATCTAGATAGATGTGATCCAGCCTCATGAGAATCTGTACATCTATCTTGCTGGAATGACACGGAGCCTCTCAGTTTGATAGCAGTCATGGATTCCCTGGTAAACCTGTGCTAGGTGCATTGAGGACAATTTTAAAGGGTGCACTTTGAAATGTACTCTGTTCAAAGTCATTAGGTATTCCACCAACAAAATATGAAAGAAACCTGAATTACTTCTGATGAGACTCTATGGGAAGAGTGAGTAATTCCAGCCACTGGAATGTTAAATAGAAGAAATTTATTCTGGCATTAGGCGTAAAACTTCATGTAATCTGTACTATGATGAGATAGTAGGGAGGAAACTGAAGCTTTTGAATGTTGAGAAATGGTTGTGGCTTCTGATTTGGGAGGAGTTATGTTCAACATTGAGAATGAGTTAAATACTTGCTTATGCATTTAAAAAATACAGTACACCCTCCATAAAAATTACAGCACTTATTCCTTAGATGTAAGAGAAACTTTTGGTCTGATAATCTGTCAATAGGTTTATTTTTCTTCCAAATGATAACACAAAATAATACACTCTTCAAATATCACATACTGCTCAAATTTAGTGGGATCTCAAAGATGGACACTACTGGAGGGTTATTTTTTTATTTTGGGACAGTTCATTATTTTTGTATTTTTTTCTTTCACTTTAAAAGTTTGCTCTTCCACAGTGATTGAGAAACTAGTCTATTCTGTACAATTATGTGTAGAATTTTTGCAGTGGCTTGGAACATCCATGGCACTTGGTAGAATTTATGTTCCAAGAAAGGAAGCGATAATTTTTTCACAGTTTATCTGACTGTCTGGAAGGACAGTTGGCCGATATGTCATCTGAGGGAATATTGGCTTTGTTCCTATTAGGAATAAGAGCAAGACAGTCACTTTGAAAGGAGCCTGTTTTTAGACTTAAGAGTATGTCTATCATGTAATAAAAATACATGTCTGAGTTAATGGAACCTGGTTCTTGAGTTATTAGCTTCATAATTGTGCTTTTTCATAAATAAACAAATTTAGATTTCTAATTTTGTAATACATTCTTTTCTGAATGTGCACCTTCAGATATGTTATCATAATTTCTTAAAAGCATGCTTTCACTTTAGCAGGTTAGTTTATATATATAATATAACCATAGTATATTACGTACATGTACAGACTAAATACATATATATTTACATTTAATAATACATTAACATATTAGTTACTCTAAGAGAACACATATATTATACTACGTTTATTTTCTTCTGAATAGTAAAAGAAGGATTTTGTGTAAAACTGAAAAAATATACAAGAACATATATTTAGATAGAGATAGCACTGGAGTTAACTTTGTCCACTGTTCAGTTAAAGATTATTGTTGTCAGCTAACTGCAGATTGTCAGTAAATTCTGAGTTCTTTAAAAGAACCCCAGATTACATAACTCTTATGTGGAAGATAGTAAATGTGAGGCTCAGTTCATCAAGTTTCAGCCTTCTATAGCTTGTCTATCTGGTCTAATCTAGACATCTAAAGCTTTATTAATCTGCCTCAGAGTGTCAAGTGCCATTCAAGGTGGACCAAAGGGGCATCTCTTGCAGGTCCTGTATGACATCTATCAACACCATAAGAATATCTTAGATTTGAGGGGCTTTTAGGTGGCACTACATGCTTACTTCAGGCAACCTGAATGCAGATTTGTTTCCAAAATGCTCTAGCAAGGTTGCATCAAGGATATAAAGCTGTGAGTGGTTTATCTAATTTTAGTATCTTAATCCACATACCAGATCCCCCAAATTTTGTGTATGTATAACTGGGAACATGAATGTGAGATGAGTATCTGAGGTCAGTGGAGTTAGATAAATTCCAGGGAAAAGAGTAGAAACAAGGTCACCATATAACGATAAGAATAATTATACAATGAAACCTTTCTAAAGTTCTTCCAGGTGGAAAAGACAAATGCCCTCCCACCCATTTTGAGACATCAGGAAAAGCCCTGAGTAATTACATTTTACTATATCTTAGTATAAAGAAGATCAAAAGCTCAACTTTTGCCCTGCAGCCCTTGGAGTTTGTGGGACCCTGAAACCAACTTGTTTGGACCACTGCAAATTGACATATCCAAATCAATAAATCCCTTGTTGGCCTCTTTAACTCTATCTGAACTTACTCAGATCCACCCTGAGTCCTTACCAAGACGATGCAAGCATGAGGCAAGTAACAAGTCTCAGGGATAGGTGAGGCTTTTTCTGAAGGGACTGCTGAGCAAGGACTTTGTCAAAGAGCTTTATTGAAGTCACTCTCCTCCTCCTGCAAAAATGCTAAGCCATCAGTCAGTGGTTTTGTACTCACACACACGTGAATTTTATACTACAGTGAGACCTGAAGTCCTAATGTTCTCAAAATCTTTCTATTTTAATATCTGGATTCTTTCCTAATTATTTTCAGATTAATTTCCAGGTAATACATAAGGATGAAATTTGGTGCATGACCTATAACCCCAAGCGTGTTGTAATTCTGTTGCCAATCTCCTGATTTCAAGGAGGGCTTAACAAGCACCATATGTGAAGCACTGTGTTGCTCTGCATTAATACAAACTTAACAATCCAGAGAGTCTCTCTGCTACCATCCTGCCTTGTCACACCACCAGCACATGAACAATGGCAATATCAAGGTCTAAGGAAACATGTTTTTTTTTTCCTATTTGTGTCCTCGAGGCTGCCAAGGACCCTAAGGCACCACACAGCCATTCATAAACCAGTCCACAGCATGTTTAAACTCAACTTTGCTGAGAAATATAGTGTAAGGAGCAGAAAAGGGGTGAGCTGCATGAATTAGTGTCCTGATGACTGCCACTATTCAACCAAGGGTCTGGATTCATAAGGTGGGGTTTTTTCTGTGTTAGTACTCAATTTGTTTCATCTGCCACCACATTTTCTCTCTCTTGCTTCATGCTACCACCCCTGAGACACTATATGACCACATGGTGAAGCCAATCCCATTTAAAGCAGATTGATCTTGAAGTAGAAAACTAATGATTATATAAACTGGAGGCATCTCAAGGTCCACTTCACAGTGTGGCTGTGCTAAGGTGTGGGGTTTGGCCTGTTTGCCCCTAGTTGGTACCTCTCTTCAGATGATGCACAAGATAACCTCCATTTTCCACTAACCCTTATGATCACTATGGTCATGCTGTTTAACTCAGACACAGCTACACAACTAACTGATGGTGTAGACAGAAATGCCCTGAATTGGGTTAAAATAACTCACACTGTGAGGTACCAGGGACAGCTCTGGTGTCAAGGTGGAGGCAAGAGCTTCTCAGCTCTCCACTACTGGCTCTGACCCAAGAGAGACACCAATAACAGCAGTAATGAAGAGGTCAGTATATAATATATAAAAAGGGAGAGCACATTTGGAATGTTAGCAGTTGAGTCAGCAGAGACTTGCATTCAGAACTGAACTGATGCAGACACCTCCCTGCACACACACTGAGCCTTGACCCTAAGCCCAGAGATGTCCATAAGAGTTTTTCTACCAGCTTCAGTGACCTTTGTGGATTACACCTGATGGGTGTGACACATTTCTTGCTTCTGGAAGGAAACTTGATCTCATACAGCAAAAGTGATTATTAACTCACAGGCTGTTTTCCCCACTGAATGATCAAGAATGTGTCCCAGGTAAGGTCTGTTCTCTCCTGGACCTGTTCTCTCCTTCAGGAAGGACTCCATGTTCTGTGCTTGCTTCAGAGAAGGATTTGTTACCCCTCCCCTCCTTCCAAATTTGACACCCTGACTAGACCATTAATGCTTTCTTAAACCCATATATGCAAGAGCTCTCAGAAACCTCCATGGATGTAGAGTATTGTCTGAAAATGAGCTTCAAATCCAAAGGTTTTCAGGCCTGTGGGGGAGAAAAACCATTATATTTGATAGCACGCTGCAAATGTGGGCAATTACAGATGGAAAAATCCTCCTTAGCACTGCTGAAAGTCTCTGTGATCACCTGCACTCACAGTTTCAACCTATAGACTGTAGGATTGAAAAGCCTTCACTAATGATTTCTACATTGGACCAAATGATATCCTTGACAATAATGTAATCCTGAGAACCCTCACTCACTTTCAGTTGTCACCATTGGGGCCACAGGCTTGCAGAGATCAGCCAAGATGCTCCTCCAGACCTGCACTTAATGTTTCAGTAATAAAAGCCCAAACACAGAACGTTTTTTCTCCCTCTCCTCCCTCCCAAATGCTACTGATCGTCCTATTACCATGGCAACCAACTCCTGCTGGCATGATCAAGAAAAAACCTGATTTGGGATTTTAATTAATTGCTTGGAAATGGAAATGTAACAGTGACTGGCAGTTCAACTAAGCACGTTTGCAAAGTGAATAAAAATAGAGTTTATGAAATACTTGAAATTGTTTCACTGGATATAACCCACATTTTTTTACAAGACACCTTAATTTATTCTGCTTCATAAAATAAATCTGCCAAATGTACTAAGCCATTTTGTCAACACAAATCATTTTGGCAAATACTTTAATCCTTCTTCTTAACAAAATGTATTGTATTTAAAAAAAAAAAAATCTAACCCATCAGTATAAAGCCATAGGTCTCATCTGAACGTATGCCTTTTTCACCATTAGGTCATATTTATAAAAGGCTTTCATCTTCTCTTCACAAAAGAGTATGTGAGTATGTGCTTCTTTTGATGCACGTGATCTCTCATTAACATTTATGGCAGCTGCACCCCCATATTCAGCAGGGAATGAAGTAGAAATGGCTTTAGGTTGATTTTTATGACCCCCCAGTCTCCCTGTTTTCAAAGAAAATAAAGTGGTTATTGTTTGCATATGCCACCACCCTATTCTGGGTGCTGCCAGCACTGCTGGGGTGGGTGTCATAGGTCATATGTTTCTCAGTCAACAAGCAGTTCCATTTCTCTTGGATTTTCAGGAATGAGAGGATCAGTAAGATGTCCTTGTTGCCTCTATGGAGTTCTGACTGCCCATAGTTTTCAGTATCAGGTTAATTTTGTAGGTCTTACAGCATCACTCTATTCATTATATATACATATACAGATAAATGGATGCATATACTGTTAATTTGGTTTCTTTTAAGTAATTGAGGGGTTGCAAAGGATTCAGAAGCCCTGAATCACACCTGAAACTAGAAGTAAACTTTGTCAGCTGCATCAAGTCCTTCAGGTAGCTCTCCAACTAAAAATGTTGACCTTGTGGGAAAGCAACATATCATAAGCATTGTTGTACTGTAAACATGGCATAGATGCTTCCCACTGACAGCATGATAACACAGTGCCACACGGAGACAAATATTCCATGATCTCAAGGATCTCCTTACTCATGAGCAAGGATCAGGTCATTTGAGTGGAGTCAGAAGTCTTCACCATCAACAGCTGCATTACCTTTCTCCTTCAAGATTCTAGTTTTCTACCTTCTTTTATTCTTTACAGGCCAATGAATTATCTGACAGTCAAAGGCAAGAGCAATTCTTTGTTAACTCACGTATTTTCATATATTTAGTAATCTTTTCTCCAAGCAGCTTTTATCAGGCTTCCAGATTTCAAATTCCTAGTAGCTCCCATGTGCCAACTCAGTAATTCACATCACAGGATCCTATGGCTGACCCAGAAGATATTAAACTCCCTTACTCACTGGCTTGCTTACATTTGAGAGGTGAATGTTCTTGCCAGTTTTCACACATTACTTACTCTCTCAGAGAACCTTACTCTCTCAGCCCCTGAACTGTACTCCAGTCCATGGTAGACAAGCTCAGTGAGCAGAGGGCTGTAATGGGTGATCTGAAATGAGGTTAATGAACTATCTTTAAAGATTACACATTACAGGATTGGGCCAAGAGGCCCTGGAGAGGTCATCTCGTTTTCACTCTTAGGCAGTGTTCATTCACCATACCCCACTGCTTTTCCTTTCTCCCATGAGAGCTTAAAATGTGGGTAATAATTTCCATTGCTGGAACATATTTTAGGAGGTAAATGTCATTAAGCTAGTAGAATTTGTGACACAAAATGAAAACATAAGAAATCTGGTGTTTATCTCTCTTCAACTCTATCATCTATTAGTATTTCTAAGGCAACTATCTGTGTGTTATCTAAGCACTGTAATATAATACAACCACTTGCAAGTTGTATCTAAGTGCAGTGGGTTTTACTTATTAATAACATAGCACTTATCTTCAAAGTGCTTCACAAACTAATTAATTCTCACAGCACCTTCTCCCTGTCAGGCAGGTGAGACAACTATTATTCCCATTATACATATCATTATGATTATTACTTGGGGAAACAAGGTTAAGTTACTCATCCTATCTCCCAAAGAGACAGAGAGCCTTAGAAAGAGCACCTGAGCTCAGATACTAGGGAGCAGGGTTTTCTGACCTGCTTTGAGACCACGTCATCATTCCTCATGTCTGCACAAACATCACTGGTAATCCTAATTATATGCTTCATTAAACAGTAGCACAGCAAAGCATGATGGGATTTTTTGTCTGATGTTGAGTATTTGTTTGATTATTTTTTTTAATGGACCTTATCAACCAGCCTGTTTGCACTCTTGCATGAGTCATCCAGATTCATCGGACTTGTGAAATGACTTACTGAGGTGGCTGGTTCAGTTTCACGTGCTTCATTATGTTGGCATTTTTCCTCAGCCAAGCTGCTGCTACACTCAAGTTTCTGCATCTTCAAGGGAAAGAAGCCAAATGGGGAGAATATTTTACCACTGTGGAAAAGAAAGAAATTACAATAGAGTCTGTTTGTTGAACCATTTTGATTCCTTGATAATACGAAGGCATTTCTGCCTCATTAGATCATTTACAACCCCTTTTCTTAAGCTTATCTGAAGGTATTAATACCTGATGCCATATGAATATGCATTTAAGAACTAATTCTTCTCCTTCCATCTTCAGATTGGATTTAGGATCATGCTTAAGATATTGCATAACCACTGGCAATAGCTAATGACATTCATCATATGAGGTAGGGAGAGGAGGTAAACAAAGGCTTAACAGTTGCCCAAGTGAAGGAGGCCTTACATTAATTAGCCAATTACTACAAAATAACCTTATCAAACTGTAGGGTGGCCTATAAGCTACTTGTATTCCCACTTGTTGTGTTATGATGATGCAGTGGGTAGAAATTCACCAGCTGCCTCCTTGTAGGAGAGTACCTTCTTCAGGGTACCTGCCAACAAAAACATTTTGCAGCAGGATTAAAGTGTTTTTAATTATTTGCTGAAGGTCAGCTTGACAGTGTAGCCATTAAATATATACATACACACACAGCTTTATTCCTATAGAAGTAAAAACACAAGACATCGGATATTGGCACACCTGTATTCTATAAGGATGAGGAGTGAACTTCAAAAGGCTGGTTCGAGTTTCAGGAAAACACTCCAAGCCTTTGAGGTAAAATTCATCTGCCCTAACTTGGACGTCTTAAAACTAAACAACTGAGTTTGAGCTCATCACCCCAAGCTCCTTTCATGGAGAGAAATGGTTACCTCCATAATGTAGTTCATCTTATCCCATCCTAGGTGCCTGAGATAGATCAGATGACTTACTCCCTGGAGATGACCACTTTTCTCTGGTGAGCCTAGCTCAGGTTTAGACATTTAATTCTTGATGCATAATGTGAGTTGAGATGAATGTCGCGCTGTAGCCTCTACTCAGACTTAGCCAAGGTGTTTCACAGGCAATTGGTGCCGACAGTGAAAAATCTAGAGGAGGGTACTGGGATGGTTTTTTGTTTTTTAGGGTTTTTTTCTAGTTTTCTCTCTAGGTAAGACAGAGTTTCAGAAATAGAGGGCTACAAGAAAAAGGAAGGAAAAAAACCCCACATTCTTCCTCAAAAGGTTCAGGCAGATTTTGTGACATTCCATAATTTAATACAAGAGGGACTTGCTGGCAGGACAATCTCCATTCAGTATTTCTTTACTGAACCACAATATACAGACTTCTATTTTAGCAGGTATACTCATCCTATCTCCCAGATCACACAGCCAGTGAAAGCTGAGTATGTACATAAATGTTTTCAGGATCAGGCACATATAAATTAATTAGAATTATGCATTTAAATACCTTGTGGATCTTGGACTTTGTTCATAACCTTCGTCAGCTGTGGCTTGAGTCTGTAACCTTCACAGAACATGATACCTAACTTACATTTTCCGTTTGGAAGAGTGATGTTGAGGATGGAGGGGAGAGGGAAGCAAGGCAGGTTTAAAGTTTTGGCTGGACAGTGCAATCATGATTTTACTGGCAAGATTTTTAGATTGTTCCTGAGATATTTTTATTTATGTAAAATTTCTGGAGACTATTTCAGAAAAAAAAAATTTAAAAGTGGTTAGTAGATCAGGGGAGGTCTGAGCTTTGAAAATAGATGAGGATATTCCTTTTATTTCTATGCATTTATTTACATAAATACACAGGAACTAGGAGATTTATGACTTTCAGCCTATTTTTCAAGCTATAACTCTGCTTTCACTGTAATAAACTTTAACTGCATAGAATCAGCACTGCATAGACTTTTCATGTAAAGACTATCTGCACTGTGTTTGCACAACACATAGAACAAAAGTAATAAAAGCAAGAACACAGTCACCACAAAAATGTATTATTTTCTGTCCCCAAGTCAATGAAAAGAAGAAAATCCAGAAGAATTCACTAACCTTCATCTCATGGCAAGCAGTTTTCTTCACATTTCAGAATAATTAAGTTTCACAAGGGATCCCTAACTACCACTTTCTTATATATCACTTCTAAAATGGAAACTTCAAGGCCAGTGGAAATCAGCAACATAAAAGGAACCAATTCTTGTTAATGTAGCCTGTAATAGTGGGTGGGCCGTTTCTCAGGTGAGAAAAGGCAAGCTGCAAAGCAAATACCTGAGGTGACTTCTGCTTGTTTGAGTCTATTACCCTTAGGGCTGTGTTCTTTTGGCTAGGGATATCTGTTGATCTTACCTCTTAACAGTAATTATGCCAGACAGCTTTTTGGCTTTCCGTACTGCTCCATAAGTAACATAAATCATACAAATTATTACCACAATACTAAACTATAATTACCCACAGACCCTGACATGCCAAAAGGTGTATTAATTTGATAATATAATAAATACTTTACTGCATAAAACTATAATTATTACTTCAAAATTGACACTTATACCAGCTTGATTTTTTTTTTTCCAGCAGGCAACGCAATTGTACATTGACCGATACCCGAAGTGCTCTTTAAATTTAGAGACATTAAAATATAATTTGGTAGCTTGTAGAAAGCCTTTCTTAAAGGAAAATGTCACTGGAGTTAGTTTGCTTTGTGGAGATTATAATTCCATAAAGCAATAAATTACTCAGTAGTTCAAGAGAAAAAAATATATCTGAAATAGCACAGGAAATGGGAACCATGTCACCAAAATATCCAAATATCTGAAATACTAGGAATGGAGAAAATAATTCACAGATCATCATAAAACCATGCAATTTTTAGTGTTGTTTCGGGTGCTATTGGGAAAGCCAAGAAGCTGACATGATAGGAGAAAATTCTACTTTTTTTTGCATGAAAGGACTGACAAACCGTATCTGTGGGAAAGACTGAGGTCCCAATTCTGCAACTGCATGGGTGTGGACAATATCTGGCACAGCTCCCAGCTTTATTTTATTCAATAGCTGCCTAATGCAAAACATGTAAACAAGCCCAGGAACTGAGGTCAGAATCCAGACCTGCCTCTTCTCAGCTTGGCGTTCTAACTGCTATAAGACCAAGACAGGTCCATTTTCCATTTTCCATTTTCCATTTTCTTTCCATATTATTTCTTCCCCATTGTCAATATGGTTGACAATGTTTGTGGACATGGTTGGTGGATGATAAGCTCAACATAACCTGACAATGTGCACTTGAAGCCCAGAAATCCAACCAATTCCTGAGCTACACACAAATGAATGTGATTGAGGGAAGTGATTCTCCCCTCTACTCCATTCTCATGCGACCCCAGCTGGAGCAATGTGTCCAGCTCTGGGGTCCACACTACAAGAAGGACATCAAGTTGCTAGAGTGAATCCAGAGGAGGGCCATGAAGATAATTAGGGGACTGGAGCACATCTCCTATGGAAACAGGCTGAGAGTGGTGGATTTGTACAGCCTGAAGAAGAGAAGACTCTGGGGAGACCTTATAGTGGCCTTCCAATACCTGAAAGGGACTTCAGCAAAGCTGGAGAGGGACTGAGTGGCAAGACAAGGAGGCATGACCTTAAGATGAAAGAAAGGGGGATTGGGATCAAATACTAGGAAGAAGTTTTTCATGAAAAAGGGGGTGAGTCACTGGCACAGGTTGCCCAGAGAAGATGTGGTTGCACCATCCCTGGAAGTATTAAAGATTGGGTTCGAAGGGGTTTTGGGCAGCCTGAGCTAGTGAGAGGTGTTTCTGCCAATGGCAGGGGGATTAGAACTAGATGATCTTTAAGTCTTTTCCAACCCAAACAAATCTATGGTTCTATGAGTCTGAGATTCTAGTATGAACCTCTGGGAAGTGAGGCTTATATATACAAAATTTCTTAAACTCAAGGAAGAAATGAGCTTACTTCTCCCTCCTTCTGACTGACTGTTTTAACTGTTGGTTACTGTGCAAAAATCAGTCATATACACCTTGACTCTGCTATACTGAACGGTTACATGCCCAGTGGTTTTGTGACAGTATCTTAGTTTGTTATTAGTAGTAGTGTTTTTAAACTGTAAAAATGATTAAAATCTTGGTAAGCCTTTGTTTCCTGCCTTTCCTTAACAATTTGAATGCCGGTGGTTTTTTATGTTTTTCCCTTATTTTCTTTCCCATTTGTACTCTGGCGTGCAAAATGAGGGGGAAAAGTACTATTAAAGGAAAAGGCAAAAAAAAAGCCTATAAAAAAAAAAAGGAAACTATCAATATCAAATTTATTTCATTCCTGGGTGGTATTGCTATAATTTAACTTCATACATTTACTCTTAGATGTTTGTGTATCAACCAGTTGCCATAGGCATAGTTTGTATTCAAAGGACAGCTATAGGCATCTTTGGAAGAGGCAGCAGCTAAACCCGCAGGTGCTTCCACTAGCAATAAAGAGAGACTAGAATGATTAGGTTAGAATTAGAGCAAATGAGTCTCATCTGGAGTTTCTGGGTGTTTCCATTAGCAAAGTAGAAATAAAAGGAGGGGAAGAATTGCTTAGAAGGAATGGTGAAGACAGAGAGGAAAAATATTAAGAAACTGAAAATTTAGGTTTTATTCTTTAGGGTTTTTTTTAAATTAATGTAAATGTGTCTGTTGAAAGACCTGAAAATATGCCTATTGGAGAGGCTTTCATTTGTTTTAACAGGGTTGAAAAGGAATTAATGATAAAATACCTATAGAGGTAAGGATAGTGTGGTGTCTAAAATTTGGCCAATGAAGTAAAAACCTCTTGTCAGTACTTTTGTCTGATATAGAGTCTCATGAAAAAGGATTTATTGTCTACCTACCTGCAAGACAAGTATATTGTAAAAGCTGAGGGATGTTTTGAAGGTACATATTTTGAAGGTTCCTTGTTATGAAACTTGAGGCCATTCAAAATAGTGAAAATATCTGGATTTTGTTATTTGTTAAGACTGGCTACAGAAAAGTTGAATAAATGTTTACAAGGTGAGTCCTTGGTTTCCCCAAAAGGTCAGGGAGAAAGGCTATTGTGCAGCTTTTTCATTAGCTTTAGTTGTTGTTCTTCCAGTGATCAAATTGGACAAGGCAAATAGGTCAGTGGAACTGCTTGACAAGCACTCTTCTTCTGACCTGCTGCACATGTTATATAAGACTATATTGACATGGTTCTCCTCGGTCACCTGTTAGGAAGGTATTAACAGCTTTGGCAGGGCTTCTGGTGAATTTTGTCCTGGTGAAACAGAGTCAACCACTTCTCCTGTATGGGGAGAGCAGGAAAACAAGCTTTCCACAAGAACGTTGTTATTTTTACTGAAACATGAGTTAAAAGCATTCACTATATTAATGCTTAGATCTGGGCTAAATTACTGGTCAAGTCTGAAAAAAAAATTGAGAAAGAAAATAAAAAAAGAAGAGTCATCCAAAGTAAGTAGAATTTGGCACAGATGATGTGAAACAGACTGCTCAAACACTTGGCCTAACATGGGAAAAATTGGGACCCAAAAGTGGGGGTATGAAAACTACCTTACTTAGATGACAGCTACTGCACACTGTCCACAGGAACCTAGAGGTGAATTCCTGTCCAATAATTACTCCAAATTCTATGGTGGATGAATGTGCTTTTTTAACTGACATTTTGATTCCTTCTGCTCAGAGGTATTCTTGATCTCAGCAAATTTCTCGTTTGAATGTGCATGCCGACAGTAAATATGACAAGTAACAGAAAGTCTTAACCTATTTACCTATATGTCTCAGGTTTTTTCCTATGTAAATGATTACAGCTATCATTTTGATGTATTATGTTGTTTGATGGAAATAACAGCTGACATACACAGTTGGAATTTCCTTTTCTTCTTACAGTACTTGGGGGAAGGAGGGAAGAAAATAAAAAGGTAGTTGTGATTACTTAAATCTTTCCTTTTAATAATGTGTTAGACAGTCAGCGATGATGTGATTCATTACTTGCCTATAACATTAATTATACATTATTAGCTGTTTCACAGTGTGATAGCTGGCAATTGGTGATATGATTCATAAAGTGCTATTGTTAAGCAAATCTGCAAATCTGTTTGATTTAGGTTAAAAGAAGGGGTGATAGGTCATAAGAACTGGGAAAAAAAAAAAGAGAGAGAATAAAGAAAAGACACCAACATAATTTGCGGTTCTATTTTTATATGAACAACAAGGTTTACAGAGAAGAGCTGTTGGATACAGTTTCGGTGAGCAAGGATTTTGCAGAGAGATTAGATCAGTTACAAATTGCTAAATCTGATGACTTAGATAAAAATTTAACCAGAGGCTTTGTGAAAGAGGTAGAACGTGTTTCTGTAGAGAAGTGATTGCCCCGTACTTCCGAGATAGAGCTAATCACAGAAGGCCTCACTGACTGTACCCGCAGTAAAACAGGGAAGAAATCATTCATGTGAGAGAGGAGATCACTTTCTCATGTTGCAGACTGAAAACTACACTTCATTCTGCAAATGCACCCTATAATTTTGGGAACCTCCCAAAGCCAGACCTGCAAGATAGTATAATGTGCTCCCTTCCAATGTAGCTTTATCAGAACAGCGTTACCAGCTGAATAAATTGAATTAAACAATTATTTACTCCTCCACAGTCTTTGCAAGATTCCAAAACCTTTTCCCATTTCAACAACAAAAAAACACCAACCTTAATCTACCGCTTAAAAAACCCAAAGACAACAGATTTTAGTCAGAGATAACAAATACTCTCAAGGTTAAACATTCATTCCAGCCTCATTAATATCTGCACTTTATCTGAGCTGGGAAGGGGAGTTGAACCTTCATCTTCCCTGCTCCAACAAGCAGCAACTTGTTCAGAGTGGACCTCATTCTTTTGCTCATGTAAGTCAAATGTAACTTATAGTTCTGAACTTCTCTTTCCCAATAAGGGTACTGCCCATACAGGCCCATCTCACAGAGGTAGTTTTTAGTAGGAAGTACTACCCAAGTAGAATCTTTTTTTAAAAAGAAAATAAAATTCAAAAATAATTAGAAAAACTCTTTAATATTTTTTCTCTATTCATTTTAATATCCTTTTTACTCCTGGGGAATGAGGTACGATCAATGTCATATCACCTCATAATCAAGGGAATTTATGTCTTCTCTTCTGCCAGACAAAGCTCCAAAGAAACAAGACAAATGACACCTACTGCACAGCTCTCACCCATTTACTTATATTCTCAGCTCTTCTGTGCAGCAACAAACATTATCCCAATTCATTCAGAGAAAGAAAGGTGTTCTGTTTTTCAGAGCTTCAACTGCATTAAAATATATATGACTTCCAAATATTTTATGGAAACCTTTCAGATCATTTGATTCTGTATCTTATTTCTTAAGACCATGGCTTTGTGGGACAAAGATAGGCCTGGGAGCTAGGAATTCCTGGGTACTGTCTCCAGTACTGACTTTACTGTCTATTGCCTACATATCACAGTAATTGGGTGATTTATTTATAAAACATAGATTAGATTAGCTCAAACAAGATTAAATTAGATAGAACAAGTCACTTAAACTCTCACTGTCTATTTCCTCATCTGTAAAACAGTGATATCTATATTTACCTATTACACATGGTGACTGTGAGGATTACTTAATCTCCCTAAAGAATTATCATGATTATCATTAATCTGGAACACACAAAACAAGTCCCGATAAGGAAACAAGTTTGTGAATCAGCTGAGGTGGAGCAAAGGTACCAAAGCAATTCTTCTGCTGATCTGATATCAAAACCTTGATAAAGGTTTTGAGATGGCTTCATCTTACATTAGGAATCTGAAAGTGTAATGTTTAATAAAAGATAGTTGTTTAAATTCCCCCTGTAGTTCAAATGTGTGTAGATGGACATCATACATTAAACAAGTCAACCACTGCATTGTTCTGGGATGAATCACCCTATAGATTTTCTTCACACTCTGTAGAGAGAGCCTAGACAACTAGCCAAGATGTATTTTAGACAGTTAATATTATGTGAGTTTTGTGAGTTGTGATTAATGGGACAGAGTCTGGCTGGAGGCCTGTAACTGGTGGAGTCCCTCAGGGGTTGGTACTGGAACCAGTGCTGTTCAATGTATTCACTGATGACCTGTATGAGGGAATAGAGTGCACAGTCAGCACGTTTGCTGATGTCATAAAGCTGGTAGGGGTGGCTGACACTCCAGAAGGTTGTGCTGCCATTCAACAAGATTTAGACAGGCTGGAGAGCTGGGCGGGGAGACATTGAATGAGATTTAACAAAGGCCAGTGTAGGGTCTTGCACTTATCAGGTCACCCCAGGTACCAGTATAGTTTGGGGACTGGCCTGTTGGAGAGTAGTGTAGGTGAGAAGGACCTTGGGGTCTTGTTGGACAGCAGGATGACCATGAGCCAGCAATGTGCCCTTGTGGCCAAGAAGGCCAATGGCATCCTGGGGTGTATTAGAAGGGGGGTGGACAGCGAAGGGCCACCAAGATGAGTAAGGGAGTGAAGCATCTTCCTTATGAGTAGTCTGAGGTAGCCTGGTCTCTTTAGCTTGGAGGAGAGTGAGGGGTGATCTCATTGATGTTTATAAAGATGTTAAGGGTGGGCGTCAGGAGCATGGCTCTTCTCAGTGATGGCCAGTGATAGCCAAGGGACAATGGGTCCAAGCTGGAACACCAGAGGCTCCGTGCGAATGTAAGGAAAATATTTTTCACTAGTAGCAGAGCACTAGAGCAGGCTGCTCCCAAATGCTTGTCACCACCTTTCTGCAGCCTAAAAACTTACCACCTCTTTTCAGTAATCAGCAAAACTACATTATATTTTTGGGAAATGTAATTTGAAAGTTTTGTTAATTAAGATACAAAAAAAACCCATTGCAATATCATCAAGTATAAAAGCACAGTTGAGTATTTTGTGCAAGGATGTCCTGTATTTAGGAGCAGGGGGAACAGAGTAGAAGTGTTTAGGGTAAGTCTGTGTCTCTATCTTCCTTTTTCGAAGGAGCAGGACTCATCCATGGAAGAAGTCACTCCATTTTGGAATCTTTACTGCAACAAGTCATTAGGATTCACCTCTTCCCTCTGGATTTTCATTGTCACTCCATGATAGTGTCCTTTTACATGATTTTAAAACCCAGCTCTTTTTCTGGTCTAAACCACCACCTCTCAGAGAACAACTGCTCTATTCCTATGTTAACCTGAGGGCAGAAGATCTTGCCTCCATCAGGAACCTCTCTCCCTTTGACTCCTTCTCTAAAAAAGAGGTCACACAGTAACTGAAGGACATAGGAAAAAAGATGGAGGATGTGAGGCCATGGTGGGGACAGACAAAGAGTGGGGCTGGGACAGGTGTTGTTTCCCAGGTTGAGTCAGAGTTGTTTTGAGGCACAGTTTGTTGTCACATACACTGTAATTACACCAGTGCCCAGATGCTTGTGTATAGTTTAGTATCACACACGTGGGGGTGCAGCATGGTCATGGTGCCACGACATCACACAGTCCCAGACTAAAAGCAAGAAGGTATTTCTCCCCCAGAACATACTAACAAAACCTGATCAGGCAGCAGCTGTCCTGACAGCGGGTTTTGTGCGTACTTTGGGGGTGAGAAGTGAGAAATACCTTCCTAGCACTGTACAGGAGGGGGCTGGAAGAAAAGAGTGAAAATAAGCAGGTGGGAACAGGCTAACACTTACCACCTCTTAGCAAGGCTCAGCTGCAGAAAGGCTTTTAGGTTAGATCTAAGGCTTTTCTGAGTCAATAGGAAAGCTGCTATTGATGTGAATCAAAATACGTGGGTTTAGATTATTGGAAAGGAAAGTTCATTATGAAGGAAAAAAATGTAAAAGGCCTAAAAATATATATTTATGCTGTGAGAAGCAGTTTAAAAACTACTGTTTCTTCCTAAGAAGAATGATTAAAAGAGCAATAGGGCAGAGAAGGCTTTTAGAAGTTTTAGAAGCCAAAACGTGGTTGGCCTTTCCTTTATTATAATCTTAGAACATGGGGAAAAATATAAAATCTTTCTAATTCTAAAATATTTCTTTGTTTTTCTTGAAAAAAAGGAAAACTATTTCAGGTAAAATAGAAATCACCCTGAAAAACTGTCTGGAACTTGAAATCAATCCAGGCTACCTGTGAGTAAGATCTGCAAAGAAGGGTCTGCCTTCACTTGTGTCTTGTACTGAACTAAGCACACTGTCAGCACCTAATAAATATTGTTAATAGTAATCCTTCTTTTAACACACCTCTTCACTTCTTGGTGCTGGCTGGGACTGGAAAGAGCAGAGCATTTCCAAATGGAAACACTAAAAATTACGTTTTAAAAACAAAACCAAAACAAAACAAACCGAGTCTGCACTGAAGTTTTCAGTCCTTCAGTCCAACTTTGAAAACTCATTAGGGGCAGATAGCTCAGATAAGGTAGGAATCCAGATGTTTCTGTGTTTATCCTCAGCAATACTGAGTCCAAAATTTTAACAAAAAAAAAAATGGCTAGGGTCCTAAATCTGAATTTAAACATGCAAGAAAATGCCTTGATGGGTAAGAGCATGAACACATGCAGTTTTTCTTGACCTTAATGAGATGCTCAAGGTACTTAACACTTTTGAAAATCAGGCCACAATTGAGCGAAGCATTTCAACATGTGTTTAACCTTAAACACATATTTAATCAGATTAAAGCATATACTTAAGCACATTCCTGAACCAGGATCAATTTAAACATGTGCTTATGATCTTCGCTAAATAATCTTCTCACTTAAGTTTCTAAATAAGGGTTTGGGAGCCTAAATTTAGGTTTTCAATTTATATTTTAACCAGTCTGTTTTAAATGGAAAAAAAAATAAAGTTAAATGGAAAACACTTAAAATCCTTAATTACTTTGCTAATCACATTCTTCAGTGATTGACACTTAGTTACAGCCAGGTAACTAAAATTTTGAGTTACATAAGTAGAAGTGAGAATATGTAGAATTCAAAAACTTTTATCATTCCCAAGCTATCCAATTTTTATTTGCTTTATGTATGTCAGATATTTGCACTAAATATTTTCCAAAATTATAAATGCAACTTAAAACTCACTATGTTTTCTCTGATTTTACCTAAAATATTTTTATTGGTAATATTAGCATAAGGGACAAGAGGGGTATTTTTCTCTCTTTGTCTTCTTCTAGTTTTTCTTTTCTTTTAGTTTCTCTTTTTCTTTGCTTATTTTTTTCTTGTTATTGTAACAGAACAAGCTACATTCTGTTTCTTTCTGTTAACACCCTTGCATGCATTTGAGTTTCCATCAACTACTCATCAATCTACCAGTTGTGCAATTACATGTGTTTAGACAAAAGCAGTATTGAATGCCACCATTTTGATTAGGGTAATAGTGACTCATTGGGACAGCAGCAATTCAGAGCGTGTCTATGCACACATTTCCGTGGATGTACGTCAGCCAAAGCAGCATACAGACACATAAATAAGACTGAATAAGAAGGGTGAATATGCAGCTTGTTAGCAGTTAGACAAATACTGTGAGGATGGATATTAACTGCCCTTCCTCCTTCCTCTCTGTCATTCCTGCAAAGTATCTGACTGCAGTCCAAACTATGGGATAGTCCTTATCCAAATGTCTTCCCTCTTTCTCCAGTTCACAGTGGACATATATCAAGTCCTGATTACTCCACAGTATGCAATATGTATGTGTTTTCACTTTTTGTTAAAGCAGACTAATTGGAGGAAGGTTATCTACCTCCTGATGAAAATTAAGGTTTTTGGAGAGGAGGTGCTTAGGGGTAAGTGCATTGACAGGTACTGCTTAATCATTTTCAAGCTGTAAATTAATTTTCTTTCTTATTTCTTGATAATTCATGTACAGATTCATAGCCTAGGTTAAACTAGAGCAAATTCCTATGTGGACACACTAATTTCAGTTTTAGAGTGGCTTATCTCAGTTTATCGTAAACTTGTTCTGAATCAGCTTATGCCAAACTGAAATATGCTTAATTTAAAATTGAAATAAAAGGATTAGGATAAGTGAAATTGGTGTAAAATCACACCTTTATTTAAGCCAATATAACTCTGTATGCAGATAAAACCCTAGGCCATGTGAGCTTATTTAAAAATGAATGTTACAGAAAATAGAAAAAGAATGGGGTAAATATTTCCAACCTCTGTTGAGAGGATATTAGTAATAACAAAGAGTTAAAAATAATGCAATTTGTAAAGAACTATATTAAAATTACCTAATCTCCATGGTTCAGAGCCTCTCCTATTCAGCCACATAAGACAGCAAGACCCTGCAGGCACTTAATAACACTTTTATATAGTACCACTTTACATCTTCACTGTGCTGTAAAAGTATTAACTAATTAATGTTCACAACAACCATCTGAGATTGACAAGTAAGGACTTATATCCCTTTCTTAAGACAGAGAAGATAAAATAACAGGCATGTCAAGGACCCCTATTCTTGAGTATTATGTGCTTTGCTTTGCAAGTGAAATCAAATATGATGGTGTAAAGTTGGTCACCCAGACCTGGAGCCTCCCTCCCTCCCATATGACAGGATGTTGTTGAAAATTTGGTTTCAGGAGATATGTTTTGTAGACTCCAAACCAGGAAAACCCTTAACCATATGCTTAACATGAAATGCAAATAGCATGGTGAAACCATCCTATTAAAAATATGTATATAGTTTACTATTTTGGTGGCTTAAGCCTAGAAGGATTGGTTTCTAAAGAGGCTTAAGTACCTCACTCCTACTGACTAGATGAGTCAAAATTCTGAACTTCAGGGCCTTGATTTCCAGAGCCCAATTAGAAACTTGGAAGGTTCTGGTTCACATTTCAGTTCACTGAATTTGAACCCAGTGGATTCACATGGGAGGAGAAAGTATTCATAAAGATCACCAGTATTCTAGAAGATATCCAGGTCCTCCTAGGCAGTGGAGATGTTCCTAGTCACCTTGAGGGATCCTGCCCTGAATCACTCTCTGGGACAAATTTGGCCAATACAATCTCTGTAGAATTGTTTCATAAAAAATGAATTTTCTTAAGCCAGTGGGTGGCATTTCTTTATTTCTCTAACAAAATGTTTCTTAAATCTCCTAGAAGGGCTCATTTCCCTGCTCAAATTTAACAGATGGTGACTGCTAACCACACTTCATTGAGGTTCCCCTAGCTCAGCTTTAAAACTAGGCAAATTGAATCTCTGAGCTATTATGGCAGATGCACCTCACTGGCCTTTGGTCATCTAAATGTTAGGTGTTTAGTCAAAACAACTTATTTATGGTTGCTTTCTTGTCCTTCAAGACACATGGCAGCTCCAAGGTGAAGGCAGCATCTTGACAGACAACAAGGTGCCTTTCTCTCTCTCTCTCTCTCTCTCTCAGCCCTGCCTATAAAGGCACTTTGCTCAGACTAAATGTCTAACTGAGGCTAGTTTAGACACACTATCCAAGATTAAGACAGTTAAACTTAGATCAGCCAAATGTAGGTGTGAGGTGGGTAACATTCTACATTATAGGAGGCTGAAGAAATTACTTCAGATAAACTGACATGGTGATGTTGCTTCTGTCCCAGTGTCAACTGAAGTAGAACTGGCATGAAGTCTTTCTTTTCTTCGAAACAGGTGTGTATCACATGCCTCAGCTTAATCTTGGTATATTATTCCAGTTAATGCTCTGTGAACTTCCGAGAATTTTAAAACACATTTCAGATAACAAACCCTCTCTTTTAATATTAGTTCTATACAACATGCGCATCTTGACTAGCAAAGAGAAGGTGGCTGAGAAAGAGAGCTCTGATCACGTTCTAGCATGCCAAGTTGAGATTTTGGCTGGCACTAACAAGCATTGCAACATTCATTAATTCATTACTTGGGAAATTGTCTCACCCAATTTCTTTGGGCAGCACCTCACTCATTGCTACACATTTTGAGAATAAGTTAAAGATGTCTCATGTTATTTCATAGTCTTAGTCATTGTTGTTTGGGTGTGGGCACTTAGCCTGGGCTTCAGAAATTGAAAATAAATGAGAGTTGGAGGTACAGAAACTATTCTCATAAAAACCCGGGGGAAATGGAGAAGTAGAAAGATGAACCCTTAAGTAATTTAAAAAACCCAACCTCCTTAATTCAGAGTATACAGAAGAAACTATATTGGATACTGAAAATACTGGATATGTGATATACTGGGAGACCACATGTAGTTAATGAAATGTAAGACAGTACAGTGTATATCATATCTGAGGTACATCATATCATATAATCTAATAAGCCTCAATATTTGGCTTTCTTTTCAATGTAGACGTTAGATGCAGTGGAGATAAATTCCAAGAGAAAATATATTGGTAGTTAATAAAGGAGATTATGCCTCCAAAGTGTGGCAGGTAATTTTATTTTTTTCTGATATTTTTCTGATATATCTTTTTCTTTTACCAGGGTCCAACAGTTCTGTGAATATCTCTTTGAATAAACTACCGCCTCCTGATGGGCTGCAAGCATTTTTGGTGGTTCACAGTCTTGACCCACAAATGACAGTCTCTTAGTTTAGGAGAAATATACCATTCTTGTCTCCTTATCATTCTCAGAGCTTATCCCCAGTGAGCAGCCATTCATACTCCACTGCATTTTACTGCAGAGAGTATTAACATAAACCAACAGCACCTTCATGTTCTTTTTCTAAGTCAGGCCACAAAGAGTGGCTTTATAAGCAGCTGAGGAACATGAAAAAAACTGTCATGTGGACAAATATGAACAGGTCTCACTGCAGCAGTTTCAGGTCTTACTCACCTAAAAGCCAAAGTCCTCCCTGTCCTCATCCTGGGTTTATTCTCCAGAGTACTGAGAACATTTACAGATCCTGCTCGGGCAGGGGTTTTGGACTAGATGATCTTTCGAGGTCCCTTCCAACTCCTGACATTCTGTTTCTGTGATTCTGTGTGACCAGTAACAAAACTCAGTGTAAAAATAACCAAGGAAGACTTAATAGAATGAGTTATATGGAATAACAGACTCTTGTTCTCAGTTCTTCTTTCTCTCTTATGTTTGATCAATCTATATTATTTTCTATGTAATTCCACAATATCAGGAAGATTTCGGGAGTCTGGTAACAAACTAAACTGAGTATATGCAGAAATCCTGTGCAGAAATCCTATGCTAACAGTAAAAAGAATCTTAAAAGGTAACAACATAAAAATAATTTAAATATATAAATAAATAAATCCAATGGAGCATGTAAATTGCAATGGTAGACTTAGTCCAGGCTAGCTCATGTTAAAAATAAAGAAACTACAGACTTTGCTAATTTAGCATGAAGGTAAAAACATTGCTGAAAGAATACTATAATGGAATACAGTTAATTCCTTTCAATTCTTTTTCATGGTTCTTAAGGATAGGTCAGAATAAATATTAAATCCATAGAGATTTATTGCTTCCTTGAAAAATCAATATGCCATGAATCAACATTAACATGAACTTTGGACATTCTCTGTGCTTTCTTTCCTGGGAATTTTTAAAGTCTGACTGTATCTGTGGGGATTTTGAGCATAACTCATGGAAAACTGGATTTAGCATCATGCCAGTTAATTGTGATTAATACATGGAATTAACTTTATTTGAGGCTGTTGAGAACTGAGAACATTTTTAAGCAAGGTGGAGATTGGAGAGCTAAGCCTTGAACACAACTGAGCTTGGTCTAAACTGACATGAAGTCACACTCAACATTGTGCAAGTGACTCAACCAACATGTTAAACACAGCCAACATGTGTAATGGAGACTGCCCCACCTGCCCAGCCTTTCCTACTATTGCAGATAATTATATGCCATCAATATTACCACCCTCCTTTTCTGGTATCTCCCTTTCATCTGCTTTTTCTGTCTGTTGCCATCGCTGATTGAAATTTTACTTAGAAGCTATTGGAATGTAGTCTGGGTTTGTGTTGAACTCCCCATCATTTCATACAAGGTTAGCATGTATTGTTAACCTGTTTGGACCAGTAGCCAGGAGATTTGCTCATTATTTCCCCTTGTGTCCTGTCTGTCTGAATGAAGTGTACAACTGAGTTTAAGTCGGGTGTTGGTTGGTTGGTTTTTTTATGGTGTTTTCCCCTCTGAAAATCTACAGTCTTCTATTAGGGCTTTGTTCAGCACACAGCCTTGTTAGATGTTATCCAGCTCCAGATTCAGAGAAATAAATTTTATAGTGTTAACAGACTTGATTCAGCCACACAGGCATTTAGTGTTATTTGAGGCAATATGGCATACCTGAGACATATTTATAGACCTTGCACACTTGACCTGGGACTTATAAGAGACCCTCATGTCCTCTCAGCACCTTCTTGATACCCTATGGAATTACAAACACCAGTAGAAGCCCATGGTTAGGCAACTGCAACACATGCTTACATTTAGTCAGTTGAATCACTCACATATGGACAAAAACTGGAGTTAAAAAACCCAAATTCTATATACACCTGAATGGAGACATCAAACTTGAGTATCTGAGCCTGAAGACAAGATACTCTTCACCTGGGCTTGTTTTTCTGCTTAAATAAAACTGTCTTGAGATATGCAAGAGTATCCCACCTGATCCTCCCACTCCAGCTGATACATCCTTCAGGTGATGGCCTGCCACAGATCCATCCATGTATCTATCATTCATCTGGCATCCATCTTGAATACCCTAGGGCAACTCAAATAGCAGTAGATAACTGTGTTAAGGCACCAGAACTGTGTCCCAACTGTCATACTGCAGGTTCTGCCTTCTTGATGGGGTATCAGACTATACAACATCAGTCTTTGTTTCTGCACCACAAGGCTGGGCAGCTTTATAGACCCTAGGTAAGACTCATGTAGCCTACAGGCTTTTTGATCATGCTGTAGGTGAGTGCTCCACAACTTGGCTCTGGTGGGAAGGGGGTGTATCTCTGATTCTTGCTATCAGAGGTAATGCACTGCAACCCCACAAGCCTGATGAGGTTTTTGCAATAATCTCACTGTTGTATCTTGTCATGAATCATGTTTAGGAATACGTTTGTTTGCAGGTGGAGTGAGTAAGGAGGAAGGAAGAAGAACTGTGAGATATTTAGCTCTTCAAACTGGTATCTCTTTACTTGCCTACTACAATATTGATTCCACTCATGTTTCTAATCCAGTGCAGCACCAAAGCTTTCAGTCCCCTTAGCTGCAGGGAGCTAGAAAAAAAAAGCTCCTTATGCAATAAACTCAAAGGACCTGTCAGAGGAGCTGAAGCTGGAAGTTCAACTTCCCTTCAGCTGAAGCCTTAGCCAAGTCCTGAAACTCCTCCTTTGTATATATTCTATGCATTCTATATATTATATATATTCTCCTTTCTCAAGCCACCTGAAAATCCTCCTTTCTTTATATTCTATCTTCTGATTGTAAACATGTCAAACTATATCAAGGTTAATGAACTGATTAACAAACAGTTATTGTCTCTAACTGGAACTAAATAGTAACAATATCTGTTACAGCTAATTTTACAAACTAGAATGGAATGGAAAAATCCTTTACTAAACTCTCTGGGGCAGGGTTTACCTCTTACCAATGACATGGAGAGTCATACAACAATTGGCCTTCCAGGTGTGTCCACATTATAAGTAATGGTAAAAAATAATATATAAAATATGATGTTGCTGATGACAATATAATAATAATAATGAGATAAAGAGATTATTAAATTCATTTTGAGAAGACCCATTGCCTGAAAGTACAGAGCATAACATTCATGTATCATTTTTCTTTTTTAATGAAATTCAACATTATTATAATTACTATTGACTTTTTGGTTATCCATCAGCACATGGTGGGAGGAAATAACTTGGGGTGTGACTGATGGAGCTAGTTGCTCTTTTTTTTGTTTGGTTATTTTATTTTTTTTTCTGCTGAATTTCTTGATGTGCATGCTTTTCCACACAGATGGCACCTTTGGCAACAGCCTGCCTGGCAAGATTTCAGGGCACCATTAATCTATCAAAGCAATGCTAATGAAGTTGGACTCTTAACAGTTTACTCACCATCTGCTTCTAACCGTCATCCTTCTCTGTGCTATCCCTAATGCTTCCCTTGTGGAGGGTAGGAGCTCTGAACAGCTCTGATTAATGTTCTTAGTTTGCAAGCACCCTGAGTCTGGTGCAGCTACTGATTTCCTGTAACACTTTTTCTGAAAAATAGTGTTAAAAATCAAAAATGTATCTATCAAGAAACTTTGCTGAAGCCAAAGGTCATGTTTAAGATCCTACTTACCTAATTTTGCCTAATGCTGGACACACCTAGGATTCCATCACTTTCTACCTTTTCTCTAGACAACATTAATTAACAAAAGTTATTAAATTCAGAATAATCATTCACAGTTTGTCATTTGCATTAAATATTCCTGGATTTATTGCAAGCCTGAAAAAAAGGTTTTGGGGCTTGGTTGCCTAAACAACTTATCTGTTTGGGGTTTTTTTTCAGTGATATCAGTTGGCCTAAATAAAGACACCGACTGTCCACAAACCTCAGGTCACATTATATTCCCGGACCAGCAGAGTTGCCGCAGCTCCCACTCTTCCAGTAAAATCCCTTACACTTCTGTGGCAGTCTTGTACTGCCAACTGTGTTCCACACCTATTCTCATTCCACTGTGGATTGCAGTTGCAAACTAGGTGGTTTCCCTGCCTATCTGGCCTGGAGGACCTAAGCCAGAAACATTTTCACAGCACAGAGAAACGCATCCAAGAAAATGAGATTTATAACCCTCTCACTGACTCCTTTTTATTCAAAAGCCTCATGTCTTCACCTGGAACGGGGCAGTCCCAGGTGCAAGTTTCTCTTGTTCCTGAGGGGATTTGAAACCACATCTCTATTTCTCTACCTCCCAGGAGAATACCCTAACCACCAAGAGATAGTCTAGGAGATTGTGGGTCTCACAATCTTTTCCAGTTAATCTATTCCACTTTAATTAAATATTCATTGTGATTATGGAAGAGATGATAACTCTAGACGTAGGCATAATGGGAAAACTTGGGTTCTAATCCCATCTCTAACCAATATGCTCAGCATGTTGTACTGGGATTGTGAAAATACTTTTAGGAGATGCATGCCTTACTCTGTGAGTTTGACTAGGGAGAATATAGGCTCCCTATGAAGCCACATACATCAGTAGCAGCCAAAGGTAGACACTGCAGCGATGGGCACTATAGTGTCCTAGTCTTTCTGATTCTCTAGTGGCCAATACATCACTACCTGAGTTATTTCCTTTTAATTAAAAAAAAATGAAACAGTAACAACTCCCCAGTGATGTAACTGTAGATACATGGTGATTTATTAATAACAATTGCTCCATATGGGCTAATCAACATAGGACAGTGAGTAAAACCATTAATTAAAACTGCTGCAACATGCAAAAGGCTAGTTGATGACAGTGACAAATTCAGCATTGCAATTTATCAATAAAATCGTGACAAAAATAGTATAATTCTAAACCAAACATTGCCACCATTAGAACAGAGTAAAGCAAGGGCTTGGCAATGGATAGTGAAAATGTTTGAGGCACACAAAAAAAAAATGTTTATAATGAAACATAGATTAGGAAAGAAAGAGGATAAACAAACATGATGTGATAGAGATCATGAAATTGGTTGTTCCCAATTACCCCGTTTCATATTACAAGAATAATGAAACATTCTATGGAACTGGATGGCAAGACATTCAAAGAGGATAAAAAGGAAGACATTTTTTCACAATGGATAATTGACCTGTGGAACTGATTGCCACATGATAGCTGCAAGTCCAAGAGCTTAGCAGGTTTTAAAAAGGATTAAACATGTATAGGGATAATTAGTTCATCCATTATTAAACAAGATAAGTTTTATTAGTCACTAGTTACATTAAACAAGATAAAGTAAAGACCTTGTAGGAAACTTTAATTCTTACCCAGTGAGAAATTCCTAAATCTAAACTTTCAATGGCATTTTCAAAAAATAAATATTTTCCTCTTCCTGTTTGAGGGAAAATTTACAATTTTGGTTACAAAAAAAAAAAAGTCTGTATATCTCTACTTTCTCCGGTCCAATAAACTAAAAAATAATGTGATTTCATCTTGTCTTAAAGATGGATCAGTGCTGACATGTCCTGTCTAATAATTGGTATCTACACTGAAGTAACTCCTGTAAAATGAAATGGCTATCAAGGTATTTCTGCAGAAAAGTATCCAGGAAAAGTCAGATGTCTTGTCAAAGTGTTTATGACTGTGATTAATTTTATTGTCTAGAAGACATTCTACCCTAATAAAACAATATCCTATATACTTTTAGGGTGGTTAGAGGTCTAGCGTTCTAGAGTGTCAGTGCTCATTTGAGCGTTTCATTTATACATAATAAACAACCTGTCTTTCCTACTAATTTTGAAAATATTCTTTTTTCCTTGGTCCAGGTTAAAACCTACACTTGGAATTTACCAGAACAATCTGCAAGACAGTGTTCCTTCTTATTTTTTTAGACAGTCAGTGAAGAGAGTTACTACACCTAGAAGCCAGTTTGATGAATCATAGGATCACAGAGAAATTTAGGTTAGAAGGGACTTTTGGAGGTCATCATTTTACAGTAAGGCTAGTGGTGAAGCTAGATTTGGATTTACAGACCTTTTTAACATTCTAATCACTCTATGGAAATACAGGTACCTCTCTTCCTGTAAAAAATTGGTGATTGCAGAAGGAACCCACAAGACTAAATGAAAACCTCAGTGTAAATGGGTAAATCCCAGCCACTGCATTAAATTCCTTATATTCACTCCTTCACTCTCTGGTGTAACACTTGTTCATCCATCTAAATGTTTCATTAGGTTCTTGACTGGGAAGTGTCAGTAGTTACAGTAAAAGGAGTGCCATTTCCTGAAATGGCTACTGTCTATGCTGTGTCCCCTGCTAACCCTGTAAAGATATTTCAGTTCATTCCTGAAAGGCATCCTTTCCCTTGTCTTTTCTCTCCCTCTCAACTGGTCACACTTTTCCCTTCCTTTATCAGCTATTTTCTCATGGCTGTAGCATGTTACTGAAATATGCAAAACATGTTTGGAAACCATCTGTACCAAAGATACTCCTTCCAAGAAGTATGGTAGTTTTGGGAAACTATTTTCTTTGGTGCTTTTCCTACAAAAGCAGCACTTTTTCTTTATTTTTCACCTTGGTAATACCTTGCTCAGAGCTCCATGCGACAGTGGGTTGATCACTTGCCCATTTAAACTAACACGAGTATCACAAAACTATACTTGAAGTGTAGACATACCTCATACACAGTTCTTGATGGCAATCCTGTCAACCATTAATGTCAAAAAACCCCAGAATCCAGTTCCAAGAATGTGTGAGATTGACATCAAATTATTTCCTTCATTTGGTTTTTGAATATTGTGCCCTGAGGGTTATTCAGGTACAGGCACGTCATCAAGCTACATTTCATTTGTCCTTTATTAATAATTTTTATGGTAGTCAGGTATGCAATAGATTATTGGAGCACTGGATGTTTTTGAATGCATTTATCTTCACATCACTCCTATGAGGAAATCGAGTACACTCATTCCCAATTTGCAGATTGGGAACTGAAGCACAGAATGGAAAAACAACTTGTTGAAGGATCATGTTCATGGAAGGGCAAGGACATGAAAAAAACAAAAACACTGAACAAACCCACCTTTCACTTCAGGGATTAATTCTTTCTATTGTACTGAAATCTGGGATACTTCCATAGTCACATGCTCTCAGAAGCTGAGAATGTAAGGCAAAACATGAGCTACAACAAAATTTCCCCTGAAACCCCCAAAATTTACAGCACATGGTAGACTGAGGCACTCTTTCCTTTCAATTTTTCTTTTGGTCCAACTCAGTATTTCCTTTTCAGAACTGAATGCCATACATCTATCCACCAGGAATCAACAACAAAAGGTAAATCTTGCTCTAAAAAATGCCTCTGAACCTCAAAGTGTCACTCTTCCCTCACTCCATAGAGTGACAGCTCATTTTCCCACCTCTTATTCAACCTTACGTCTTTATCCAAAAGAACCACATCACCCACCTCATTCCTTACATTTACTTTCCCGTTCTGATTTTTGAGTTGTTTGTTGGTTTGTTTTATTTTTTTCCCCGTATCTCTCATGCTGCTGTGGGTTATTCCCCCAAGCTCTGGAAAGATCAGTCATACATTACATGATCTGTGAGTAAACTGGCCAGATTACAGAGCAGCAGCTCTAGGTTAAATAACAATGTGTTCCCGAAGCACCTGCTAAGAGAGCTCCGAAACATTTCACTCGCAGCGACTTGCTCCAACACATAGGGACCTTTTAAGACACATCCTTTCCTGGGAACTTCCTGGTGCTGATGCTGTAGCTTGTCTAAATAATAACCAGCTCTCTGCAATGCTAAACTTTATCTCTGAATGTTTCAACAATGATGTACAATACTAAAGAAAAAAAAAAAAAGCGAAAAAGCCTGAATTCTGTCATTTAGTTTTAATTTATTTTTTACTGTAGATGGGTTGTGGATAGGTAGGTAAATCTGGAGATATCTTCAGGCAGTCAGTATTACCCATTTAGCATGGCTCTGTCTGCATTTTATCTCCATCGAGATTGTAAATTAAACATGCATTTAAAAATAATGGCATCTGAACAGGGCTTCTCGTTCAATTTTAGCCGGCTGCAGTATTTTGTTATGTTTGCATGTTACTCTGTAAATGTTTGTGTTCCTTATCCTGATTACAGATGCAATTTTACAGCCTGTTTATTGATTTTAAAACTTTAGAATACCATTGACATCGGCCATAAGGAACCTCATTTGTCTGGCAAGAGATTGCAGAAAGAATTTTAGACCTGATTAATTTGTTCTTGTGTTGCTTTTCCACTTGAACTTGTAATAGGAAGTCTACATATTCATTGTATTGTTTGTATTTGTAAAAAGCCAATGCATCACGTTGGTGTATTTAAACACATGCAAGATATTTTTTTTTCTTAGTCATTTTAGTTATCTTGTATAAACAGTTTGAAATAAATAAGTCTACACATGAAAATAGATAAGAATTCACAAGGTTCTGTTAAAGAAACACACACAACTAAATATGTACTTTATTTCTCATTGTAAATATCAAATCCAAATAATACTGTGGTTTTTTTCTATATTCAGTCACAAACACAGCAGTTAAGTCAATTTAAATTTTGCCTGAGTAAAGAGTTCATGATCTGACCTATGAATTCCCATAATATTTAGCACAGCATTTAAAAAAAAAAAAAAAAAAAAGACTTCTTCAAGGGCACCTCTCAGGCTGGAATCCAAACCCAGAATAACAACTTATTAAGATTTCACAGCAATCTCGTGGACTAAGAAACATCCCACTTTACAGAGGAGAAAGCCAGATAGCTAAAAGACTCCTCGGACAACACCTATAAAATCATTGTTACTATTGAACAAATGAAGATTCACAGTTTATGAGGGACACAAAAGCACCAAACAGCATGGATAAGTAAATTGGTCCAATGTTAGTTTGTCATTGAAAGGTCTTCATTATAATGCGTGACAAATGAAAAGGACTCTGAAAAACTTTTATGTTTCATTAATCCTGTTATTCTCCAAACCACATTTTAGACTGCAGAAATATTATAGACAGTTACAGCTGGAAATCTACAGTGGCAGGGCTTGTCGGTGAGGTGCAAGACCTATTGGCTACCTAATACTGGATGAGGTCTCTTATGGCTGAATACAGGATTATTTTAGTTAATGCTTATCCTCTGGGGACACCATTACCAGCAATATACAATGGATTACATATTTTCCAACTTTCCTTAGGCAGAAATTATTGATTTTTAAAATATTTCATATTTTCCCTATACAACTTGACTTAAAAAAAAAATCAGACAAAATATGTAAAGAATTTGAGGAATTTCAATAATGAAGTCTATTAAAAGACTGCCAATATTTTCTGTTAGCATTATTCTAGAAATGTTTAAAATTTTTATATTAAAACTTAGCACTGATATGTCAGTTATTATGAAGAGAAATTCAATCTTTTTGAAGGAAGAAAGGAAAACAATAGAGATTTAAATTATTTCAGAAACTGTATCTGCTTCAGGAATTATCATAAAACTTTCTCCTTAAATCCGAGAGCAATCATAATTTCTACATGTCCTTCCTGAATTTAGACTAAAAGGAATTTACATTTGTAAGGAAAATGAAAATTTCTCTTATTATTCTATAAAGTGAGTGTGTTTCCTTGGATTTTAGCCAAGAGGTAAGATTCCATCTTAACTGGGTCTTAGAAAACTGAAAATCATTGTACCAAGTAGCAATCCAATCTGTCCATTTTTCAAAGATTAAGTAGCCCATGGTTTGGCCATTTTAAGGCAGTTTTTGAAAATCATCTTATTTGATGAAATCCATACCAGTGAGCCCTCCACAAAGTCCACTTGCATGGCAGAAAGGCTGAAGCGATCAGCTTTGTGCAAAGAGAGATGAAAAATGAAGATGTCTTCTGCTTTCCAACACCTCACTGTATAAATTAGTAGCAAATACATTGCCACATGTGGATTTTCTATCAGCTACTATATTAAGCAACAGATTTAATGAAGGGCATAATGTGAAATTTCAGGGATAGCTGTAAGGTGGTATTCTCATTTTATCAACACTTTCCTTTTCCAGAAGGATTCCTGTATCACCTTCACCTTGAGCAAATAGGACCCTTTTGAGTCATCTCACAAAGTTATCTGGCTGTAAACTAGAAAGATAAGTGAGGTACTACCAATAAAAATTGGAGAACTAGCTTCAGAGAGAAAGGGGAAAGTACCACAGAGAGTGGTGGGAAAGAATAAAAGATAAATAGTGAAAAGAATATCCCAGTGTTGAAAACTAAAAATGTTAAAATCTATCTTGCATAAAGCACTGGGTAGAGTGTAGCAGTAAACAGAAATCCCCCATAATTTGGCATATCTCTGGAGGCCTAGAGAAAGACACAGTCAGAAAGACGGGAAATTTGGCTTAAAGTCACCAAAGGTCAATATCCTTTGACAAAACAAGTCAAGGTGGTTGTGGGATTTCCATCTTTGGAGATCTTCAAAACCTGCCTGGACACGGCCCTCTGCAATCTGAGCATGGATGTGGTCATTTCCAGAGGCCCTTTCTAACATCAGCCACCCTGTGATTCTGGGATTGAGCTGATAAATAGAGATGTGCTAGATGAGCTTTTTCCCATCAAGACCAGTCTTTCCACACTGAAGACCTGCATGGCCCTTGGTCTGTGATGTCCATCTGCCTTTAATTGTGTAGCCATGATGAGGTGTGCATTTCCTTTGAAAGCCCAGTCTGTCTGGCAGCAAATATTTGTGCAAATCTACATTTTCTGTGCATACAGACTTTGGAATTTGGTTGACATACTCTACAGGCAAGTTTGGCTTCATTCTGCTCCGTGGATTTAAAATGGTATAAGTGACACTGGTAGATGAGTATCAGGCCTGGTATGCTTTCAGGTAGTCTGAGAGGTATAACGAGAGCACAGGAGAAACATAACCTTGTCCTGGTATAATTTTGTTGAAATCAATGAGATGCATAATATAGACACAATCCTGTGGGGTGAAGTCTCAAAACCTTCATGTAACTTAACATTTCTGATGTCAGAAATGAAAAGACCTGGGTCCATTTTAACTGTTTCATATGCAGATCTCCCCCATACTGACCACAGAGGACCTTTCTTTGAAGATCTTTCGTAGAAGACTACTCCCCAAAACCATTCACATTCTGTAATCATGGTTCAGTTTACAAATAAGACACGAGATAATGTCGCTGTCACGATGTATTTACTGTCACAGTATTCAAATATCAGATCTTTTCAGTAAGGAGATACTGCTACATTCCACATGATGGCAGGAGATCTGTTTTTCTTATTGCAAAGCCAGAACTTACAGTTTAAGATTGTCCTATTAAACATAGCAAGATAAGCAATCTCACCTATTCTCCAAGCTGATTTATAATAATGTGTTCTCAAGGCATACTCAGAAGGGACAATTCCTCTTTTTATATTAAAAAAACACCAACAAATCAAACAAACATGCTGAAGTAGTTCTGCAAAGTTTACCTAAATGATGAAATAAGCAAGTGCTTTGTAAAATAGTACACAGAAGTAAAAAGCTATTTCAGGGCAGATTTACAATGCTTACTTTGTTTTTTGTTGAACATAATTAGGTTAACTTAGTATAGGGGTTTTTCTTTTTTTTTGGGGGGGGGGCAGGGGGGTGACATGTTTAGAAGAAAAACTTTCAGAAACAAATTCATCTAACTGATTTTAGAGTTTTGTAATACAACACTTCTCCACTTATATTTTTCAACATAAGAAATACTAGAAACATTAGGACTCCTTTCCTGAAGGTTGAGGGGCTTCAGCATGTGCTTTCTGGAGTGCTTTTGGAGCACTTTATTTGAAAAATCAAACATGAGATTCATTACAAATATGTAAGAAATATGTTCTGTGTACAAGTGTTTAGAAGGCAGCGAAGTACAAAGAAATGTTTTTTAAAATTAGAGATTAAAATATTTATCTTTCACTGCCTTGAGTTTGATTATTTCAATTTTTATTCTCTACCAGTGATCTGTTATTTACATATATGAAAACTAAGGAAAAAATCAAATGTAAAATTATATACAACACATTTCATTGTTTACTCATACATTGAAATAAACAAAGCAGGAGAAAAAAATCCCACATGATTTTTTTGTTTTCCTTTTTCACGTAGCTTATCTTTATGCAATATACATGAATCATTAAATACTTATGCAAGATCATGTTCTGCTAAAAAAGTGCACCAAGTTCATCCTGTGTTTTCCCAACCAGGGAGTGCCCAATTCTTTTGGCAAGTTGTTCTATATTAACTTGATTTTAGGACCGGAAACCAATCAGAGTGATATCCTGATACCACTTCAGGCTTCCATTACCTGTATTGCACTGCTTCCAAGGCACAGTGACATAACAAACTAGATGATGGGCAGCCATTGGCAGAAGTAATTTCAACACTAAAGACACTAGACAAGTGAAATGCATTCATTCTGTCATTTTCATATATGAAACATATATTTTATGGGCTTTTTTCCACATCTGTGTCAAAAATCAGTTCCATATGTGGTTGAGCTGAAGGACAGAGATGCTGGCAGCTCCCCAGCTCCTCTGACTCAATGTGGGAGGGGAACAGGTCTGCAGCAAATGTCCAGGTGAAAGAACCAGAGTCAGTATCAGTGGCAGACCTCAGTACCCTGGTTCCCATGGTCCCCTGGGAACAGGGCTCATCCCTCCACCAGGAAAGTAGACTCAATTTTGGGAATTACACTTGGCTGCACCTTGGTCGGGAACAGCACTGTGGTCACTCCTTCCCTATAGAATCCTCAGGTTTTAGGAGGTAGAAATGATACAGACCTGGGGATTATTTGGTGCTTGGGAAAACACTGCGTCAACATGTTTAAGATATTACTCTAATAACTCTAAATCTATCCTTTAAAAACAAACAAAAGAGGAGATATTCCCCTTTGGTCTTATAATGCAGCCAGCAGAGAATGAAGCATGCTACTTAAAGTGTAAGTCCATCAAAGGCTGGCACCTCTTTGCTTATTAAACCTTTCTCTTTGTGTATTTGACTCATACTTGATCATTTTAACTGCTTTTTAGTACTGTTAGCTCTGGGGAGACAGCTCAGCTCTTGGCTCGCAGATCAGGAACGGAACTGTAGGATAATTTTCAATTATAATATCTCTCTTATTGATGATGAATGATACTCAAGAAAGAAAACAAAAACCTGAGCATGATAACCTAGTTTTAACTTGTAACCTAAACAGATGTGATCTGTGGACTTCGAGACTTAATAGCAATGGAATGCCATATTATTATTTTCTGATACTTTGTGAAGAGGAATTTCCCTGAATGGGTGCTGATGACAATTTAAAAAAAAAAAAACCAACAAAATTTTTTTCTCTGATCAGTGCTAAATGCAATATCAGCTAGCCAAGCAACATTCACGTTGTAACTGTTCCTTGTTCAGTGCTCTTTAGCTTGTTTTCGGCACGTCTTTAATTTGGACAAAACCAGACTGATTAGTTTCATTTTAGTTTCTAGTCTGTTTTATGTCCCAACACTCATGAGCTACTACAAAAATTCTGTGATTAACTTGTAAACACTTCAGCAGAATATTTAATTATGAGCTTCCTTTATCATCTCATCTCCTTTTATATATATCTTAAGTAGATTTTGCTTTTGAAAAAATCAAACCAAAAAACTTCCCAACAACTCCCTGAATTTTGAGGAAAAATTAGACCCAGCTATGCCCCTTTAATAAAAGCTAGGATGAATTTTGGAGAAACTGAAGAAGCTGTTTCTTTTTTTTTTTTCAGTACAAATGTGATCTTGAAAATCCACAAATCAAAATGCTTATCTTGTGTTGGTGCCAGCACATAACGCATGACTCCTTGGTAGATGAATGTCTACCCGTAGAATGCATTATTAGTCTATTTAGCTTCATGTGCTGTGCTGACCTACTTTAACTTATTCTTAATAATGCACAGCACTGGAGCAATATTGACTCATATACTCATTTCTCATATACTATAAGGCATTAATAATGCATTGCATTTTTAGCTCTGAAGTGAAGATATGATTAAATCAAATGGATCCTAATGTGAACATCAACAGATGAAACAGATTGGCCCTTGTAAGAGCAAATTGTAACGTTTTATAAGGCAGGTATTTCATTCTGCTTCCCCTGACAAATGTTTCCTTAAATATGCCATTGCTTTCTTAAGGTGGGAAAGGCAGGAGTTCTGGTTTTGCTAGGTTTTAGTATAATGTTTAACAGTAATTTTTCTTATCAGCATCTAGGAAAAAAATCCCAAGACTCCACTCAGCAAGTTTTAAAGTGTTGATAAATCCTCCCAGAAAGAAAACTTTACAAAAAAAAAATCTTTTAAAAGTATTGTTAAAAGGAAACTATATCATAAACTGTATCAGATTTCCAAGACAGCAAAAATAATTGTATTTCATGTAAATAGATAAATTACTCCCAGGAGTTTTATAGCACCTGAGTTTAATGAAACTGAATTCCTAATGAGGGAAAATTAAGAGACTGATGAATTCTATTGTGAAAATTTAATTGTTGTTATTTGTGGCCAACTACAGGACAAACATTTTTCTGTATTTAAATCTTGTATGTGAAATTAAACCTTATGTTGAATAATTAAAAAAAAAATTCTCTGCCCCTTGCATATTGCTTTTCACTATTGGTATTTTCTAGAATGAACCAACTGTTTGATGACTTGACACATTGCAGCCCTGAAATACAAGAAACCGGATAGTATCTCCTTCCCCTCTGTATCAGGGTAACTTGCATGTAGAAAATAACAGCAATGTAAGCCAACAGTCCCTCCACACAAGACACCAAACACATTTAACATATACCATTTAACTTCAGATCCTTTAATTTCATAGCAGTCTGTACTTCTTTTTAAGAAATATGCTGCAAATGTCATTAGCTGCTCTAATTGCACTATGAAACAAAAAAGCTAAAGAAGCTACATTAATAACTTTAACTCCAATCCTTTTATGATTTCTTATAATTGTGAAGCATGATTATCCCAGGTGAAAAGCCAGTGTTACGTTATTTTCAAATGAGGTTGCATGGGATAAGAATCAACTTAGATTTCTAAGTTAATATTGACTTGTTTTAAAATATTTACTACTTCATACAACTCATTAAAGAGTACGAGAGCTTTACTGTACTGAACTAATTAAGTAGTTCTGTTAAGTGTTAACAGTTTGGCCTTTAAAAAAAAATAATTAGATCTTTCCCAAATTTTCAGCTTTAAGCCTTGGATAATACTTCGATTTGCTATAGAGTTTCAAGAAAATTAGTTAATTAGTTTTCTAGAGATCTAATCTCTTAGATATTGGCCTTCAAAATGTTGGTACATGTAATATCATGACTTTTAAATCTCCACCAGTTTTAACAGCCACAAACAGCAGAAAATTAATTTTTTTATCAAATACCAGAATTAGTTCTTCCTGGAATATGGGAATATTTTTTAATACGCAACAAGGAAACAACTGTTCTAGGATTATGTAAGAAACTTCTCAAGCAAAGGAAAAAGATTTTTACAGTTTTCTCCTGCACAGTGCAGAGATAATGTTTTAGAAAGTTTTAAAAAATCTTTTTAAAAGAAACCCACCCCTGTCATTTGGTATTTTCTTGCACCAATCTTTAAAGATATAGAAAATGGGTTTATGTATTTTAGGCATTTCTAAAAGTTATCTATGACTATTTTACAAGACTGTGCCTCCTATTAAAATACCCAGTTACTGAAGTAATAGCACAGATACACTGAGGAGCCTTACCAAATGCCATGGCAATCTGTGTAAACAGAAGGGAAACATGCAGATCACAGAAAGAAAAGGTTGGGTGACTGTCCTAGAAAGCCTGACTCTTTTGATATAGCTTTCATAGTATCTTCAGCGCTGCTGTAATGAGATATTTTTTGCATTTTTTCCAAACAGAAAAGCTCTTTGGCTTTAATGATATGGTTGTTCTGAGGACAGGTTCAATGAAACAACCAGGGTCTATGAGAAAAGTCCTCTCCTTCATGAGACTTGGCATTGCTCCCTTGTAGAGCTGAGTAGAAAAACATGGGAAGCAAAATCTCCTATGCATTACCCTTAGCATCAATTAAGCAGTGAACAACCCAACAAATTCACTTTATTCATTCATGCCTTTTTCTCCAGATACTATAGGATAATGTCAATTCATACAATAAAATCTGGCATACCAGTGGTATCTACAAGTTTGTATACTCTTGGTTTCTTACCCTGTGCAGTAAATAGCAGATTTAGCACAGAGATTGAAAAGTCCCCCCCAAAAAAGGCCAACAGCTGCCAGTAATGTTTCTAGTTTGTCACATTCTCTTTTCTGCTGCACTGTCACATCCAGTAGGTAGACAATGCCCAGCAGCCCTCAGGACTGGATGCTGGTCTTCCAGTGACCCATCACCCCCTTCAAATAGTGGACCCAAATGACAATCAGAGCGTGTGGAGGTCCTTGGGACTCTGGAAAGTGCTTTCACAGGGGACCTACACCTGGGTGAATATGGGGATGGTCTAAATGGGAACAGGAGGGACTGTTACAGGACAGAAGAGGTGGATTATATGAGGATTTAGGTCATCTTTTAGCCTCCCAGGAAAACAGTGCTTGACCCTACATTAATTGTGAGGTATAACCATATATCTTGTAGAATGCTTTTACCTGTACATTCTCACAGAAGTGTGTACCTTTAGAAAGACCATCTCCCTAATGTCATGTGTCAAATATCAGGAAGTTACTTTTCGTGTTTTATCCCACAACAGAATTCTTCAGTTTCATAGAATCGNTTGACCCTACATTAATTGTGAGGTATAACCATATATCTTGTAGAATGCTTTTACCTGTACATTCTCACAGAAGTGTATACCTTTAGAAAGACCATCTCCCTAATGTCATGTGTCAAATATCAGGAAGTTACTTTTTGTGTTTTATTCCACAACAAAATTCTTCAGTTTCTCTCTCTTCTCTAAAAAATGTTATTGAGAAGCTTATGCTTAGAGAATCTGTTCTGCTTCTAGAATGCTGCATCACGATGTGATTCAGAGCAGAGACTCATAACAAGCTTCTTCCCAGCTTATTATTATGAATAGCATGTGACTGGTATTCTTTTTGTCCTACCCCATTCTCCCTTAGACTAATAATTTCTTGGACAAAAATAATTCCTCAGGAAAAAAAAAAAAATGCACTGGCATTTGTTCACACTTTTACACAGTAAAACATCACATTGAAAAAAATTCTTAAGCAGCTCCCCCTACAGATGTAAGTGCTGTCAGTGTGTGTATACAGTTGATTTCATTGTACCGTTATTGACAATGACAAAGAAATCCTTATCTCTAGCTTTTTAAGATCAGCCAGACATCAGTAAGGTTCTCTCATTGAAGAGACATGCTAGCACATGATGAAATTAGGTTATGGCATTAAGAGTTCATTAAAGGTGCTGTTCTAAGAAAGATATGTAGCCAGTTTTGCCAGCTAACAAATAACTGATTATTTTAGTTATTGTGCATTTCTTTTGGAATTTACTGTGTAAATTGTGAGGACCCATTTTAATATAATTTAAACATGTGTCCTCTTGTTCTGTATTTCTAGTAGACATAATCTCCTGGTCATGCTGTATTACAGGATCTCACACTCTCAATATCCTTTGAGATTGATATAATCTTTAAGTTCCTCATCATGATGATATGCAGTAGTAAACACAGGATTTGCTGACCCTGGGTTTTCACAAGCCAAAGGAAATGGCATTGAGCGAGAAGAGCTTTGGGTAAAAGCTACAAGATTGGGCCCATCCTGGTTCATATGTCTCTAAATTGGGATGGTTTTCAGTGGATATAGAGAGAACCATATGATTATTCCTATAACTATATGTCTCAGACAGCATTCAGTGCCTTGTTTCCCTCTTCAATAATCTGAACCTGAATTTGCATAGTCTTCTGAATCAAAATAAAATACTGATACTGAAAGAGGCATCCAGACTTTCATTGCTCTAATATAAAGTTCTACCTACAGCTCAATCTCTTAATTATCAAGAAAATCCTCCAATTTAATAACTAAATTCATTCTTCTTTCCTTGAACTACATGCATGGTTATTAAAGCCAGAAGGATCATCGGTGGTTTTTCCCAGCTTGCACTGTAAGCTGAAAATGGCATTCTCATCACACAATTAATTAATGTTCTTGATGCAAAGAGATATGGGATAGATCTACGTTCCACATGTTATTCAATAACTCTCACATGTAATATTGCTTTGGCACACTTTATGTTCCTGGAGTTAAAGTGCACATCAATAGCTCAATGCATTGATAACCTGAGTGTCAGTACAGCTATAAAACCTGATTCTCCTTGAATTTTGCACTGTTTTCAATTCACTGGAAATGGGTCATTGTTGATGTTATGAAAGTGCTACACGAATTAGAAGAGCTGAATGATATAATCTTGTATAAAACAGTATTTTCCTTTTTTATTCCTTGTGGTTTGGTTTGGTTTGGTTTTGTTAGACTTCATAGATTCATAGAATTTTCTGAGAATTTTCTGTGGTTCCATAAGGATCATGGAGTCCAACTCCTGGTTCGACACAGGACCAGCCAAGTCAGAGCATGTGAGTGCATCAATCAGATGCCTCTTGACCTCAGTCAAGCTGGGTGATGTGACCACTTCCCTGGGGAGCATGTTCCAGTTTCTGACCACCCTCTCAGTAAAGAATCTCTTTCCAATGTCCAGCCCAAAACTCCCATGTGTCCATTACCTTCTCTGTCTCAACCTCAGCCTTCTTTCATGTTGCTGAAGACATGTGATGCCTTGAGAAATATTGAAAAGTTTTTGGACCTCTGAACACAAGCACATTGCATTCACTTTTGCCCTCTTTAGTGTTTAACCTCTCTTGGGTGAACCAGCCACTTGCAAACTTAACTCCAGTCTCCACTAGGCAAAATGTGGCATCACTGGACTTAAAGCATAATAAAAACTATGAGAATTGATCAGTTTAGAATTCAGTAGAATAGTTGAGTTGGAAGTGACCTACAGCAAACATCTACTCCAAGTGGTATTGTACCCCTGTTTACCTCAATTGGCTAGAGACAGTGCAACAGCTACTGAACAACCCCTCAGAGTGGTATCTTTTCACTAGGGTGATAAAGGTATGTTTTGAATGTGGCACCCATTCAAGATGTTTGGCTTCTGTCAAGGCATCATGCAGCACAGATAGAAAGGCATCATGTAGCACAGATAGAGGTTGAACATGGTTTTGACATTGGTTGCTAAGTCTAAATAGCAGCAACTTTATATTTATAGGTTTTAAGTTATTTCCTTTTCTCTCTTTATTTCCTTCTGGCATTCCAAAACAACTATTTTTCTACCAAGCAAGCTCGCATGTAGGAGTCATGATTTCTCTGGAGAAAGAAGATGTGAATGTGCCTCTAGCTCTAGTTAAGCAGCTATATCATACCATCAGAATCTCCATTCAAATTTTTAGAGCTAAATGCAGCAAAACTGGTGTGTCATCAGACTCAGTTCTACACTTAACCAGCCTGCTCCCCTAGTGAGATATGATCTAATATAATATGAAAAGTGATAACATCAACTGGGAGGAACATTTGTGTCAATAGATTTAGAAGCATTTTTTTGTTTACTGGTAGCATATTGTTTAACTTGTGATCTGATTTGCAAAATACATAGTCCATAGTATAAACTGTGCTTTTGAAGAAAAAAAATCAAATTTACTGTTTTCCAAGTAGTAAACATTACAGTGGTTATACTGGTTCCTCTTTTTTACACATGAGACACTGAAGAATATAAAACTAGAATATAATTATTTTCAGCAGTTTTCAGAGATATATGTGTATTTTTGACATCTGTAACTGAACTTTTCTTCTCCATCTCTACTTACAGTTGGGGGGGGGAAAGCAGGCACTTCAAGGAAGGATTCGTCTGACCTAATTGAGAAGCGTAATTGAGAATGTGATGAATAGTGCTCTGGGCTTTATGGGATGTATCAACCTGATTTACCCTGCCTGTAAAGAGAAACTGGAACAACTTACACAGACATAGATGTCTTCATTGTCAGCATCTCTACTTGGTCTGATGAATGGTATTCATTTTGAGTGACAATTCAGGAAGTCTGCAGTGGAAAGCATTTCCCTTGGGTCAGTATCCTGACCACCTTTCAGCAACCTGAAAAGCAGGTTTTGTCAGATATCCCTCCATACTTCCCAGCCTTCATCCCCAGCTACCCTACCTACCTCATGGCCCTCAGAAGGGATGCTCAAAAATAAATGTGTGCTGACCTGCAAACTTACATTATTTACTACTTAACCAGTTAGGGTGTTATACCATTGGTTCAGTGGTTGGAAAATCAACAGAGCCATTGCCAGATTCATTGTGCTAAAAGTTGAGGGCATAAGAGTATGAAAACAACTTCAGGTCATCTCAGGTCCTTCCTCTGAATACACTTAATTGCTGTTGAAATCAATCTGTCTCATTATCCATTCAATCCGTGGTGTACATGAAGCAGCAGATAAGGGTGTCCAAGCTGTGGCTCTTGAGTCACAAGTGTTGCTCATCTATGACAGCTGTCACCATGTGCCAGCATAGTGTCACAGGACAACCACAGGACAGGAGTTTCTCAGCTAAGTCAAAGTCTTGGATATGAGAGGAAGTTAGACAGGGCTGCTAAGGCAGGATCATCCAGACCACGTCCATCGAGTAACAGAATGAATTTGCCAAAAGTCATTGCTCTCTCAGCTGTGAAACGTGGCAGGAGTTCCCTCTATTGCTGCCACCCCATGCTCCCTACCTCTCCGCCCCTAAGATTTTGGAATGGGACCCACAGAATCAAGGAGGTAGGATGATAGCAACAATATCCAAAGAACAGGGATAATTGCTTACAATTAATATCAACAATTGCACAATCACATGTGAAAGAGTTATATTACACAATCTCTTACATAACACCTAATCTTAACCTAATTCTGCTCCTCTTTGAATGCCTTATACAGAACCACTGTTGTCATTTAGGAGGAAGAATATCCCCATTTAAATAAAATTAAAAATTGGATGTTACAGCTCTTGAATTATTCAGGAATCTGATGAAAAAGCAACATTTCTGGTTTTACTGGGGTTTATTTTATTTAGGACATTTTTCGCCATAATATCATTTGCTATCTTAACTCCTGGGATACTGATGTAGATTATTAAATTGTGCCTGAGGTAATTTCTAATGGTTCTAAAAGGAGGTAAAAAATCAGCTTCTTAACAGAAAATGACAGTACATTTCCCCTGTACTAGTCTTTGATTTTCTTTTTTTTTTTTTTTCAGCAGGATATTCCCGATTGACTTAAAAGCATTTTATATTTCAACAGGCACTTTTCCCAGTCTCAGCAACCCCAAGGGTAATCTTACCCACGTTGAAGAATGTGCCTCTCATTTGAGTGTGTTTTCATGAGCCTTAAATTCTGTCACTGAAACACAATTGTTTTAAACCAACTCAACATATTAAAATATTAATAGTTATTAGTTAATATTATTATTATTACTTCTATTATTATTATTTACTTACTGTTAAAGTGCATTATTGCACACATTTTGTAAATACTTGTCCCCTTAATATCTGCAGCCACTTATCTGTTTCTAATATGTACCATGTTTTATATTGGAAACCAAGGTCCTCTCCAACTTGTGGTGATTATTTACCGAATGGAGCAGATTATGAGGAGAGGTGAGGTCCTTAAGAAATTTCCCATATGCCCCACTAAAGATGTAGCTATTGAAAGAGATTTATATATAGTTATACTTTGCTGAAAGTCTGCTGGAAAGCAAGTTTGTAATTGTGATTGCTAAATTTTGCCCCATATCCTGCAAAATGCAAACCAGAAGAATCCTACTGCATCGTCCTGAAGAGCACTGCAATATCCAATCTCTGCTCCAGAGTCCAGAGGAGTTGCTCAGAGTGATGTTGTGTTTTTGTAATCCAGGAAACAGTAAACTGTCCTTCTAATGCTCTTGTTGCTGGACAATAAACATGAAGTCATGGTATAGTATGGTCTCAGTGATTGTCAGGCAGGATGTTGATTGCTCCAACAAATTAAACTCCTCTCTGGTTAACATTAGATATAATGTAGCCTAGAAGTGATAACAAGGTAAGTCTTCGTGGTCGGAGCATCCTCATCCCTACAGTTATAGAAATACAGCACTAACATCAGGTGAGGTTGAAAAATCTAAGGAAGTACTAAACCCAGTTGGACTCTATCTTGGAAAAGAGAACTACAGATGAGAACAATAATGATCTCTACAAATGTAGACTGTAAATTCCTTTAACATGAAGAAAATACTTTTTTTTTCATGCTGTTGTAGAACTTATTGCCACAGGATGTTATGAAGAAAAAAGAAAGGATGGGTTAGAGAAGAAATTTGTTGAATTAACAGAATAATTTATCAAAGTTATCACAAATCGTGATGCAGATAATTTTACCTAAAGGTAATGTAAATTCCTGATTATCAAAGGTTGGATCATTTTTATTCTCTTTTCTTTAATATCCTCTTCTGTCATTCATTATAGAAAACAGGATTCTGGGCAAGATCCATTTGATGTGACTGGATGTTGGGCTCATATTCCTGTGCTTCAGATTGATACCATTATTGAGGAAGATGCCAGAAGAAAAAGAGCCATCATATATACTGGAGAAAAAGATAGATTAGGATTCTTCTTCAGTGGACAGTGCACCTCAGGAAAATTACAGCACCCTCTTACTTTAGTTCCAGACAGTATTTGGCTTGCATTTAAAAAACAAAAATAAAGGAGAGATGTGAGACAGGAATACTGAAATGTCATTTAACATGCAAATCAAGCATATCAACTGTATATTGCCTAGCTCTCCTCAGCTGATGGTACGCTAAAGGACCACTAGATCTTCAAAGTCCTTTGCTGGTTAGCCACTGTCACTTCACTCATGTTTAAAGATATGCAGTTGCCATCCTTGTAGATATCCTACACCATCTACTAGAGAGCCCATACTCCCCTGACCTAAAGGTGGAGCAATAAGAGTTCCTATAGCAATATTTTACTGGGAACAGATCCATCACTGTTTATGCATTAGAGAGCTGAAAACTCTACAGGACATTTCTTGGTTAAGTATATGTTCTCTGAATTAATGTGAATATATGTTGATTTAGTTCCTTTCTGTATGAATTGATGTCACTCAATTACAGAGGTAAAATAGGCTTTGGTTAAAAAAAATCATTGGGGCAACAGCTATTGAAAGACACATACACTATCTCTGTGCCTTGTAGATATTTCTAACGTAAAGGCAAGCTTCAATTAGCTCAGCATGATATTCAGGTCATAACTGTCATAATGAAAGAATGAATCATTTTCCATTTCAGGAGAGAGAGTAACAAAACGTGGCTGTAATCAATGACGTGAGTTCGACTTGATACATTGAGAAGGGCTTCCATTTGAATTGTTTAGGATTCAAACAATTTGATTTAAAACTTTATTAATCAGACAAAAACAAAGTTCTCTCTCTGTCTTTTTAATCACTGCAGTTCTCTTTCTATTTCAGGAAAAGGTGATAATTACAATTTTCTTTTTTGAGCCATAATGAGTCCAGAAATTACTTAAATTATGTTGCCAAGCACTGGAAACTAGAATTCCCAATGCTTCAAAAAATAATGGTCCTGTTTCAAAGTTTTACAACTGCAGGAGGACACTTTATACCACTCCAAAGCTTACATTACTTGGCAATATAGTGGTCATATACCACTGTCCTTACATGGCAGAGGGAAGGGGGGTACAGTGTAACTCAGAATTAAACCCAGCATCCCTTTTTGTGAAGGCTAGCAAAAAGTTCTCCTCAGTATTCAGAAAAGCTCATCTTCATCTGAAGCACTGAGGTGCTTCACCTGCTACTTATGATTAATTTCCCATTTTGTCCAATGTCTCACTTTCATTATTAATGATGTTTTGATTAATGACTGGTGCCTGTTAAATAGCCTATTGCCAAACAGGGAATAACACTCTTGTTCAAACAGATACATGATGGAGGAGACAAGCACAACAGGCTGATGAGCCCATATCTGCTTGTGCAAGGGCTCGAATCCAGCTCATTCTGAGATCTCAGCTGGTGGTACCTTTGGAACAGGATACAAATTCCTCACAATAAGTAGGAAAGACAACTTTGAAAGAGCTTATCTTGAAAGTCAGCCTGGGTGGTGAAGTTAATGGAATATCAGAACTAAAATAAAGCAGCTGATAGCTTTCTATTCCCTCCTTGAAACACTCCAGCATTGTCACCAGTGAATAGCTAACACATGTTAATTTTCCCACCGCAAGACACTGGTGGGATCAGACATTGTAATTTTATCTCGTGTTCACCAAGGCGAGGTCAACCCTCAGCTGCAGGGAAGGGAGGGGAGAAAGCTTAAAGTGCTGACCTCATTTAAGTACTTTGCAGAAAAAACAACAGGTGTCTACTTTCCAATCAGATTTTACACTAAGATCATTATCACACATTAATTATATCATTATTAAAAATATAATATATTTTAAAGGTTACTATCCTAAAACTAATCAGTACCTTAGTATTACCTCTTCTTATCTCTGATGTTCATTACACTTTTATTTTTACAAACGAGCCTAGGAGCCTAAACTGAGTCTTACTTAGGCATTGTACAACATACATGGAGTAAACAACGTACCTGCCCCAAACAGCTTGCAATCTGGAAGGCAAGATGCAACAGGTGGGTGAAGTAAAAAGGCAGGTGGGAGTGGGGAAATCATAATGATAGGATGTGTTAACACTTGTGCAGTTTGTAGATGAATCATCAAAATAGTTGAGCTAGAGCTGCCTTTCTGTCACATAAGACAAATCTTGGAATTATTGTTCAGTTTTGGTTTGGATTTTATTCAGGCAAAAAGTCCCATACAGTTCAAGAGTGAATTGATTTAAATGAGGTCTAAGCCTGTTCAAAATTGGGATGTTTGCAATGCATATGCAAGTCCATAAACAAGTCCATAAAGATTCCCAGAACTGCCTAATTCATCTGCCTCAATACAAAGATTCTTACTAGTGATTAATTATTTAGTATTAATTTGGCTTAAGAGTTATTCATTGATCAAACATGGGAAGCTGAAGCTATGGTGAAAACCTAAATCACAGCAAGACTTAGAGGACAGGGAATGTAAGAGTTCATATCTGCCCACGTATCAGACATACCTCAATTTAATTAATTACTGATGGTGATTGCCTAGATGTAGAGGACACTGATTCAGAGTGACCAGGAATCACAAAGATCTCTGATGAATCTATAAGCCTGAAATCTGGTGGAATATCAAGGGGAAGGAAAAGAAGCCTTGGCAACTGAAGGACTCTGAGAAGGAAAGGGTACTGCAGGATTTTAAGAACCCAGAGGGATTCTGGTAAGGGGAAAAATGTGTTGGTGATGAAATATGGCTCTGCAGCGACACATTTGACCATACATAAAAAAGATCTGGTGATGTTATCCCACCTTTTCTCAATAGATGGAAAGAATCTCAGTTGCCCTCATCTCCCTTTGCACTCAGTAGCAGAACCTGTGACCCTTGCATGTGGAGGATGATTCTGATGCCTGATCAAAACCAAATTTAACTCTGAAATAGTCACAGGGTAAATTCTCCAGCTCATGCTAAGCCCAGGGTAAAATCAGTTACTCACCAGCAAGTGTTTTTTTCACACTTTATGATGTAGGAATACAATCTCTTCCCATAAATAAAAACTAAGCTTCCATGACTCCAGATGTATTACACATGAAGCAAAAGCCAATGCCTGTTTCTGTGCTCTGTGTTGTATAACTCTGAGACCATACAAAATGCCCAAAAAACCAACCTGTAATAAATGTTAAAACCAAACCTCACTACAACCCAGATAAATGCTTACAGTGAGAACAAGGGAAAATTTGGACTGTAATTAACATGAGGACCCCTGAGACTATAGAGTTAGCTGCAGCTCAGGACAGCCCTCCAAAGAAGAGAAATCCCCATCATATTACTGACAAACCCTTTATAATTACGCTATAGCAGATGATGTCTATGTGGGAATCAAATCCCCCATCTTCAGGTTCTTATCTTTCATAATGAACATGTCCAGTGTGAGAAAGCTGTAGGTTTGTGGGTAGACTTGTAATGCATTGCAGACAAGTTAGGATTAAAAAAATTAGTCCCCTGAATCTGTCAGTGAATCACAGAAATGCACAGATAATTTTTAATAAACGGGTCTTTTGTAGTTACGTGTTGCCACAGAAGGAAACTACACATGTCATCAGAATTTATAAATGCAGTGTTCAGAAATGGGTTGTAAGATTTGAGATAATTTTTGCATCTCAGAGGGAAAAAAATTTCTTTGAAACTAACCCACAACTTAGTCTTACCCTGATATTCATATTTTATCGACAATCTCACTTGACGTACATGTTTTTGCTTGGGATTTTGACAAAGATAGTTATCATTTTTTTGCAGCAGGCTTTTTAGACCTTAGTGGGTTTAATCTCAGTTTGACATCTTGTGCATTGAGCATATCTTTCTCTTTTCGGGTCTGCATAATCACGTGTTTCAGAAGCAAAACTCTCAACAGCGTCAATATTTTGGGGCCAAATGAAATTGTACCAATAATTAAAGTTTAACCTGAAGTAGTTTGTCTGAAGAGTTTTAAGGAAACAAATGTAACTACTGTCATTTTAGAGAGTATAGATAAGATTTTACTGTTGCACTTGATAGTTCAAGAGTTAATTTCCAAATCTCTCAAAATTATGATGAATGTTGGTAAAGCCTTGCAATGCCCTAAGGAGATAAGAAGCATACTGGTCTCTCTTCAGAGCTGCCAAAAACACTAGCTGGGTGTCACAGACAGGAAAAACATGAGGAGAAATCATTGTAGCTGTTGTACAGGTGGGTAAAAACAAGCAAAGACAGCAAAAATATTGCCACAGTAAACTAAGGAAAAAGTCAAAACACACATCAGGTGATTATTAGTAATTAAACTGGAAAAGATGAATGTCACAATAACTTGTTATGAGCATTTCACGCTGCTTGCTGGGAGAAACTGCAGGACTTTGCATCCCACGTGAGAAATGCTCAAGTAAAATGTTCTTAATTTCACTCAGGACGTCTCAGACATGCTTTTCACAGGGAGGATAGAAACTGGATCAATGAGTTGGGCTGTGGTAACAATCCTGTTCTCTCTGGATGTTAAACCATGGAGACGACATGGTATCCATTTTTCCTGCATCTTTTCAAGAAGGTGGATGCTGGTACTCAACAATGCCTCAGTTTCCATCCTAATCTTCTTCCTCTTTTCCACAGATATTTAGTCCATCTATGACCGCAAAAGCCTGTAGATCAAAGACTGCTCCAGCTTATTTGCTACTGAAGACTATGGAGAGGAAATGTACTGAGCCTACGGCGACAGAAGGTACTGAACACCATTCAGGCTTCTCTGAGAGCCAAGATTACCTCCATAACCAGGCTGACCACAAGCAAGAAGCGGAAACAGCCTCTCCAGTTTGGTGCTTAAAGTATTAAAGAGGATATTTAGAGATGTTCTAAACACATCGGAGGAAAATGTTTACAGTTGCTCGATCTACTGAAAAGTCTTATTAAAACTAACAAATGCAAACCAAACCAAACCAAAAGCAGGTCTGCTTATGAAAACCAAACATTCTGGATGAAAACTTAAGAGAATATTATTTTTGAAGAAAAACATACTTATTTTATTTTTTAATAAAGGAAGGTGCCTTCTTTTAAAGATGTTGCCTAATTTTTAACATGTTTTCACATCTGAATTATTTTGGACAGAAGAACCTAAGCCAAGTTGTATCTTAGAAAATACTTTAGTTCATAGAGGCATAAGTCCCAAAGGCAAAAGAGACAATTAAAATCAAAAGGCTTGACATTTCAGAGCATGGTCTCTCACCTCTTAAAAATTTCATCAAACTTTTGGATGAGCTCTAGCCTGTATAGCCAATCTTTGAATTTTCTGCATATCAAAATCTTTACATGGCCAAAGGCCACCTAAGGCAGGTCAAGGAGGGTCAGCTGGGAGGCAACAGCTGCTTGCAAGGATCTCACCTCTCCCTCCACTGCGGTCTGAGGCTGGGGCAAAGGGGGTTGGCGCCTCCTGGGACACTCGGCAACCCTGGGTGATCACTCTCTTGGTTACCCAAACCTCATGCATCAGAGGACATATACATAAAAGGCCTGGTTTCCAGCTCATGAATTCCAACATAAAGCTCATAGCAAAGATTTTCCCAAAGATTATGGTTTTATTCTTTTATTAGATATCTATGAAGAATATATCAATGGAAGAAGTACTTGCATATTTGGTCTTGTACCTGATAAGTACCTGCTATTTGGTCTTAAGGTAGCAGAGGATGTTTGTGGACAGGTTTACATTTTCAATGCAAACCAACCTCCATATATCCTGGCTACATCAGGATTAAAACTCTCAGACATAATCTTTGTCAAGTGCAGGGGCAGCATAAATGACTGTTGATTCATATTCTTTTAGGCCTGTAAACTTATAACTATGTAATATGAACACAGGCTCTTTAGGGTAGTTTAGAGCCAACCTGGAACCCTTCCAGCCTGCACTGGAGGATTTAATGGCATAGTTTTTATTTTCTGCTTAGTGCAGTGTACCATTAATTGAAGGTAATTGTCAAGAGGAGACTGGCTTTCAAAAACTACATAGCTCTCAACTGTTCTGGTGCAGAATGGATGCCCTGAGTTTAGGATCACATTTCCCCTGTGCTCTACATTACATTTGTCTTGTCACACAATTGTGTAATTGTGTTCAACTAAATAGTTATTCCATGCTATTACGGGATTTCAAAATGGGGACTCAAGTAACACTGCGGGGAAAGACAGAGGGAGAGGGACAGCCAGGTTTGTACTGGGATGAGGACTTGTCTGCTTGAACTAAACAAAACCCTGAAAGGCAGTATCAGAGGACTGAAGCATTTAATGGAGCAGCTCATTTGTTTTGCTGAAGAAGGAAATCTTGCAGAGTAAGAGAAACAGCTTGTGGCAGAGTGTGTTAAAGGGGAGAATTAACCTGCTAGCAAGGAGGGATAGAAGTCACTGAATGTGCTGTGAGACTCAGCAGTGCTTCCTTGCTCCCAGGATATGAACTGCTCCTCTACACCCTCTACTTTCTTTTTTTTTTGGCATGAGGACAGGAAATATCATGGTGAGCTCCTCTGTGTTCTCCAGCTTGGACAGTCAGAAGATCTGACTGCAAGGCACTGTCCCATATAGACACCGAGCTGCCCTGCTAACCCCAACCCTACTGCTGTGCATGAAGGAATTACCATAATTTTCTTAGCTAGTATAATATTGCTATTGATTATCTCTACCTCAGTAATTCACAGGAATCACAGACAAGGTCCACGAAACAGACCATGTTGGGCACTGCACAGATAAAGACAAAAACCCTTGCCCTAATCTGGAGGCCATTTGTGTCTCAGGGTGTAACTTGGCCCCAAACCCAGAACTTAATTAGTGCTGATGTTGATGAGGTGTGAGAGAGAATGGAATCTGGTCCATCCTTCCCCAGCTGCACTGGCTTTGCAATGAGAAAAACCAAGATGAGCCAAAAGTGATTAAGAAATTATTTTTGAACCTGGAGTCAGCACATGTAACCACAGTTAGACAACAGGGATCAGCAGATCTGCAATGTAAGGAGGTTTGAGTGTTACACAGCTACTTGAAAAGTAAAGTTCTGCTGTGAAAGTCCCTCCTGATTTTATCATCGGATTTATCAGCAGCATCAGCTGAGAGGCCAAGGAGTAGGACCAGTCATGGAGGAAGATCTGCTCTCTTGTCTGTTTTCTTAGAAATCATTTCTTTGTCTTTTGTAAAAAGAATTTTGTTTTACAGAGGCTTTTTTTTTTTTTTTTGGTGAATATGTAATTTGGTAGTAATTTGATTAAAGACGACATAAGTGCACCTGCTTCTAGCATAAATGCCACATACCACAATTTAGCTAAAAGTTATGAATGACCCCCATTATAAATCTCACTGAGTGGGCTTCATAGGTGGTCTCTGTGCTTATGCATGTACAGGTGGCTAAATCCTGAAAAGGATCAAAATGGAAATTCCAGTTGATGTTTCCAAACACTACCTGAGTGAATGCTCTTTATAAGTCCAAATTTCTTGAACATATAGAGAGGCAGTGTTTGTGTATGTCTATATACATATATAATTAGCTTTCAAGGGACTCATATATAGATGCTGCACAGTCTGTAATTCATTAGTGAATAGCTTCCCAAAGTTTCCAGCCCACCAAAGAGAGAAATAATGCTTTACCTGGTCAGGGCTATTGGGAATGGAAAATAAGTTCATTTATATGTTTTTGAAAGGAAGAAAAAAATCAGGTTATGCTGGGTGAAATATAAAACTTCCCTGTGGTGGTTTTGTTGTTCCTTCACTGGACTTATGATCTCACTCTCATTATAAAAACATCTGAAGTGTTGTCCCAGGGTTCCCCAAATCCATTACTGATCAAGTATAGAAAGCCTGTACATGTAAACAAAAGACTGAGGCACATTTGCAATCACATATCCCTCCCAAACACAGGACGCTCATTATCTTCAGAAGGATTTCATCTGCATAGAGGACTACTGGACTCAGTAGAGCAGAGCTTGAAACATTTTTTCAGGTCCTAAAGATGGAGCCGTCAATAGCTTTTACTTTTATTAGACCTTAATGGTCATATTCATGCAGGACGTGCCAGTGCTTTCGCCAGCCTTGAGCATGCAGACTTGAGCCCTCTCACATGAGCAGACTGTAAGACCACAGTTCAGTGGAGCTGCAGCACACAGCACAGGTCTTGAAATCAATTGGAAAGGATTTTGTATGAAACCATGTATGAAAATGCATATGGCATTTTGTTTTGTGTGTATGCATATGTAAATGCATACACAACTGTTATCTCCAATATATTTATTTGCTCTTACTGAGGAATTGTATGTGAAAAGAGAAGAACTCAACTATGTCATAAACTACTTCATACGGCCTCATAAATTATCAGTGATTGTAAGAACTTGAACTAATTCTAGTATATATTTTAACGAATAACAAAAGCAAATCTCCATTTCCTTTGGTGCCCCCCAACCAAAACAAATGGTGCCAACCAGTAGCTTTTAGCAATGTTTACAGTTGACTATCTTTGGGCTCTTTGAGTGATTAATCAAAGATATAGAAGTAGGTAAACACAGTGCTATTAGCTTGTCTTCTCTGTATTCTGATATAGACCAAGCTTTGCATAACCCAAAGTACATGAAACTCTTAAAAGTTCAGTGTTTGGGGCTTTAAGTAATTGAGGTAAGTAATAGCTCTAATGCATTCTGCCACTTGCCATGTACTTCTATGGAAAGCCTATTGATAGACTGGAAAAATCCTTAGAAGAAAAAAAGATGTAAGAATTTGAACATAAGGAACAAAAAAAAAAAGGATAGGAGAGAAAGGGGTTCTTTTATGAGGATAACAAGCACTGTAAGCTTTTATTCCTATAATTAAGAGGAAAAAATAGAGGTAAAATGATCTAGCAAACTATTATAATTCCATTCTGACATCCTTGTCTGCTGACTGAAACTTTTATGAGTTTATAAAAAATACAAGTTATGAAAATAGGAAATCTCTTTAACGTCTTTCTAGATGAATCATTTAGTGTTTCTGAAGAAACTACGATTTATTCACAGTTTATGTAGTTCATATACAGAATGTTTCCACATTTGTAATCTACAGGACCTTTCCTCTGAACAGCAATAATGGCAATGTGAGAAATCAGAAGAAATGTCAGTAGAAATTTTGATGTAAGAAAGAGAGAAAATACACATTTATCAGTTCAGCTGGAAAGAAATGTGTGTGTGTGTATATATGTATATACACGCACATATATAAACTTTCCTTTAATTATATTTTTTATGAAACAAAGTAGAGACATCTAGAGATTTGTGCTGATACACTTGCTTTGCTGAGGTTTCTTTTTGAGTCAGTGTTGTGGCACTTTTAAAGTTCAAATATGGACCAAACGTCTTCCTTTTTCTTGGTGTCCACATGATCAGCCACTGGCAGAGCCCTGGACTGACAAACTGGGCTGTATCTACAGCTCTACTTTTGTGACCGTGGAGCAGCCTCCTCAAACACCATCATCATCATCAACACTGTCCTTCACAAACTTAATGTGTCCGGTGTGATTAAGCTTTTTGGACTGTCTCTGCTCAATAAAGCAGAATTCAGCTTTAGTGCAGTATTTTCTGGAGCCTTAAAGCGATAATGAAGTGGGCAAAGCAAAGAAGTTCTTCTTCCTTCCTTATACCCTGTATCTCCCATACTCCAGATTATTTTCTGTGCCCCAGATAAGCATTTACAAAAGATGATAAGATTTCTTTTGACATTTAGTGCAGAATATTACTAAGCAAGTCTAATTATCACACTGACAAGCTGAAGACATATGAACCAAAAAAAGCAAAATATGCGTATGTGATTGGAACAGAATATAAAATAATGTAAAAATATAATGTATATATTTTATATATAGTATAAGGCTATAAATTGTAAGTAAATACATTATTCTTCAGAAATTAATGATCTTGCTGGTCTAGTTTAATGACTGTAGTAAATTATGCTCATGCTTTAGTACTTCCCTTGTTGTAGCCTAACGTTCCCAGAATGGTTGGTAGTGGGAATGGAAGAAAAAAAGGTTTCAAAGACATCGCTGAATTTGACTGAATTTAATGAAGTGTGGGGAGACTGTAGAAATGGAAACACTGACTCAACAAATAACAAAATCAACAACAGAGACAAAAATAAATAAATATCTAGATGTAGGGTTTCCGTTTGCTTCATTCTCAGAAAAGACGGAACATCCGTGCAGACACAAAATTCTTTGAAATTTGACATGAAGTCTATTGTAGGGCTGATCCATAGTCAGCTGGAGTAAGTGTTCCAAAGTGTTCCAAACATGGTCCAAAGACCATGTTTTTCATGGTCTTTGGACAAATTCTTAAAGGGTTGGATGTGAATGTAGGACAAATTTTTGGTGTCCGAGAAAACAACTCACAAAATGGAAAGGCTGCCCCCTATGAAATAACCTAGTTAGCCAAAAAAAAAATCAAAAAAGGTTGTATATTGTTTTGAAAAATGGAATGAGAAAGGTCCCTGGGGAGTTTTTCAAGCATCTCTAAAGAACAGTAATTAAGTCTGTGCAGAATTTCAAGTGAAATATGTCTTTAAAAAGAAAGTAAAAAGCATCTGGTATATTTCTGATATTACAGTCATACATGAAGAAAAATGACTATGAACTAAGGTCTGTTCTCAACTTACTGTAGATAAATTACTCCCATTGGTGATAAAAGGAACCTCATATGCGTGCCAGAAGGAAATGAATGGCTATTCCATCTATGAAATATGAAATGGTTCCTCTAAATCCATCCAACAGGAATAAATACAGAGAAAAAAAATTATCTTTCTGATATCATTAGCTCAAAAATACCTTAGTAGATTCAAGGTTAAATTTTCCAACTTAATTTAGTAGAATACCTGAGATGTATATTTTTCTGTAAAAAAACAGTAAACTGGGAGAAAGG
>VXBZ01004501.1:99880-138270 GCA_013399135.1 Heliornis fulica | reverse complement strand
AAATTCTTAAAGGGTTGGATGTGAATGTAGGACAAATTTTTGGTGTCCGAGAAAACAACTCACAAAATGGAAAGGCTGCCCCCTATGAAATAACCTAGTTAGCCAAAAAAAAAATCAAAAAAGGTTGTATATTGTTTTGAAAAATGGAATGAGAAAGGTCCCTGGGGAGTTTTTCAAGCATCTCTAAAGAACAGTAATTAAGTCTGTGCAGAATTTCAAGTGAAATATGTCTTTAAAAAGAAAGTAAAAAGCATCTGGTATATTTCTGATATTACAGTCATACATGAAGAAAAATGACTATGAACTAAGGTCTGTTCTCAACTTACTGTAGATAAATTACTCCCATTGGTGATAAAAGGAACCTCGTATGCGTGCCAGAAGGAAATGAATGGCTATTCCATCTACAAAATATGAAATGGTTCCTCTAAATCCATCCAACAGGAATAAATACAGAGAAAAAAAATTATCTTTCTGATATCATTAGCTCAAAAATACCTTAGTAGATTCAAGGTTAAATTTTCCAACTTAATTTAGTAGAATACCTGAGATGTATATTTGTCTGTAAAAAAACAGTAAACTGGGAGAAAGGATTTAAGATCTTTCAGTAGGGGTTCATCAGTTTTTATTCATGTACCACAACTGTTGCTAAAAATATATTTTTAAGTATCACACACTTCATTTTTTTTCCATTAATAGCCACAAATATGAATTTAACATTCCAAATCCTCAATTAAGGTTTAGAAGTAACTATACACTAAAAACTAGCATAAGGACATAGTGATTCAGTAAAGTGGGCACAAGGTTAGCTCCACAGTTAGTTGTTAAACACACAGGAGAAATTTTTCAACACATGATTCATTATTATAAATGCTCCTTGGTACACTAGAAATCTACATTTCATCTCAGGTGTAGCAATGCAAGATAGGGAAAAGTCTTCTAAATCAACAAATTTATATAGAAGTGGGGATGCAATTGTGTAAGCTGCCTTCCTTATGAGTAGAAAATAACTCTGCTCTCCAGCTGGCCGAAAAATAATAAAAAAAATACATTTAATTTCAAAATTTTTATCTAGTTCAAGGTCAGATTGTTTTGAAGTTAAGGAAGAAATTTTAAAAAACAACCAACCAAATAATAATAATAATAATAATAATAATAATAATACCAAACAAAAAGAAGCTTACATGATCCCAACCTCTTTAAAGAGAATAACTAAGATCCAATGAGGAAACTATTAACCCCAAACGATAAACCCAACATAATCTGGAACCCAAACATAAAACAGTTGTTTACAAATACTGTTTCCTCATTCATGTATTCCCCAATATTGGACACTTTTAAGATTCAGCTAGACAGGGGGCTGGGCCATCTTGTCTAGATAGTGCTTTTGTCTGCATGGACCTTTTTCCAAGAAAGGCTGGACCAGATGAGCCTTGAAGTCCCTTCTGACCCGACATTCTATGATTCAATGATTCATTGTTTCTCTGAAAAATAATACAAATCTTGTCTATTTCATTGATTTTTTTTTCCATTGCAATACTTATTGCAGGAAGGAAATGCACTGAATGTGAGCAAGACTAAAATGAATATTATCAAAGTATATTCTACTCATTCAAAGTTTAATCAAATCTAGTATCCAATATATCATCTTTCATGATCTACCTCACAATTTTACACACTTTTATCTTTATCTTTTTTTTTTTTTTTTATTAACAGGGACTGTGCTTTCGGATATAACTGTGCTTCATACCTACCCGAAAAGTCTTTCCCTCACTGTTCAGCATCTCTGCTGAGAATTGAAAAAGATGGCAAAAATAATTTCATAAGGGAAATCGGATGGAGACTTGTTGCTTGAGAACAAGGAAAGATGATCACTCATAAAACACAGGTAGGAAATGAAACAGGAAAGCTATCAGATCCAGACTTCCTCCAAGGATAAAGGTTACCAAAACAAACACACTGGGAAAAAAAAAGAAAAAAAAAAAAAAAAAAAAGAGGAAATCATTGACATTTGGTCAATCGGGACAGAACTGGCTGGAGCTGTTCCGGGCAGAGGCTGAACTCCTGTGACTCAGACAACCAGACAGGAAAGTTGCCAAGGGCCAAATGCCAGCAAAAACATGGGAAATGTTTTACTCCACTATGATAAAGAGACTTCCCACCCTCTCTCTCTGTGGATGCTCCTCTCTTCCTGGTGAAACAAGATTTGTTGGCAGTTGAAGTTATCTTGATATGGCTACTAATGATGCTCTGAACTTCCTCGCCTGCCTGCCTGTCTCTTTCCATTCCTCCAGCCTTACTCCTTCTTGCAAGAAAGACACTTTTTAGTGTTACATTTGTCTTTCCAATATGCACATATGGAGGAAGTCTTACTCAATTCCCCATTTTCAACTCCATCTAAACAGCTGTACTGGCATTTCTGGCTCCTTAATGGTACAATGGAATCAAAAGTGTGATAAGAGGCCAAGCCAGAGAGAGGATTTCACCTGAAGATATCAACACCCACAAGAGCTATTATCACCACTTCATCTGAACTCCTGCCTGGTGCTGTCTATGGAATTTCAATGGTGATTAAGTTTACTGAGGCCCCTGAGTTGTCCTGAAACTTGATGGCATTTTTCACAAGAATGTTTACTCCAGAGTTTTAAAGTGCAAATGGCCGAGACTCTACTCTTGATAAGCTACTGAAATGATGAATTACTCACATTTTTTAAAAAATAAAATCCCTACATGAACCTTCACATGTGGTTTTTTTTTGAGGAATTTTGAAGGTCAAAATCTCATCTGAGATCATTCCAATGTAACTCAATCCTAAGAAATATTTGTGGGTTATTTTGGACCTTTCTGTTTCAGAATCCAGGTTATATCTCTGTTAAATTACTTCTCGAAAGCATCATTATTTTGATGAGATAAACTGAGTTTGAGTCCTGAATTTTGTGGCTACAGTTTTATATAATCATCACTAGGCACTGACAGAATAGATTCATTTCCACTTTCTTTACTACAGAACTTGTTTATAATGTTTTTAATATTATTAATGTCTTTTAAACTATACATTAACATTACCCTTGTTTATAGTGTTTCCCCATCAGTTAACACAGAGTAGTTACAACTGAGCCAGGGACTCAGGAAAAAAAAAAAAGAGAAAGTAAAATGAATTTTGATATAGTTACTCTACAATATCAATGAATCTGAAGCTGAAACACTTTACTGAAACTGATTGAGATATGGAAATATGTACACCAGAGCTAGAAAGTATAAATGTTAGATAGCATGAGAACACATTTTATCTCCTCTGTAACTGTTTTTAACATAGTTATTGACTCATGCATTCCTATATATGTATTTAAGATCCCAATCCTTAAACATGGAATGCAACCAGGGAAGGGAATCAAATGAAATGCATGAATTGCTATTCTGATTATGTGCTGTGCATAAGCATATTCATAATAAAGGGAGTATACAAGTATGTGATATATAGATACATAGATACACAAATAGATAAAAAGTGAATTTCCATTAGCAGAACTCCTCAAATAGGTGCATTATTTAATTCTCTTTTATCTATTCAGATATCTATCTTCAGGGCGAGAAAATTCAAACTGGGAACTCATTTCCTTTGACAGCTTAACTCTTTCTCATAATTTGCCCAATGGGCTGAAAATTGCCGAAGAGTTCACAGGTTACCACGAGACTCTCAAAGACACACGGTGAAGGCTCACAAAGATTTTACATATCCTTAAAAAATCAGCCTTAAAAGATGACATTTTAAAATCTTTCTATAGAGCTGACTGAAATGTGGATCTTGCAGAGATCATGACCCGGCCATTATCTTTGGCTTTTGAGCCTGCAGTAAGAGATGTGAGCATGACTGCATGGCTTTTTCTCTCTTATATTTGGATCTGCCCATAATTTCTTCCTGTCTCTAGCAGTACTGAACATTGTGTTTGTTCCCTAAATCAAAGCACTAGGCTCAAAATGTTGCGGATGAGACCATATTTGTCACACTTCTCAGTCTAAAATCATCGAGTCTCACCGTCGGTTAAGTGACCTTAGGAGTTCTCCAGCTCAGCCTCCCACTTCCAAGATTGATGAGGTTGTTCAGAACCTCACCCACTAAAATTTTTTAAATCTCTTTGAATGGGGATCCCACAGCCTCTCCAGGCAAATTGTTACTGTGCTTAACTATTCCATAGTGAGCACAGTTTTGTCCTTTTAAGCACATAATTTGCAAGAGTCTGAAATTATCTTTCATAATTCTCCTGCAGGCTGTAGAAGATGTCCATAGCAAGCCTCTTCTCCTAAAGAAGCCTCTTCTGTTCTTCTTCCTCAGTGTAAAGCTACCAAGATGGAAACACACAGGCAGCACATCACATTAGAGGCTTGTCTAACTCTTTTAAGGAGACACAATGTGAGCAGTCCTGTGATACAGGAGAAAAGGACATCCATTATGCTGCACTTGAGACTGTCCTTTCTAATGGGGATCTTTCCAATGCAGGATTGTTATGTGCTCTTGAACCCATTCTTGCAACCAAGTGCCAAGGAGAGCTCATGTACATGTAGTAATAAAAAAGTTAGACACCAAAGTTTGAGCTGGTCACTTTAAGGTCTCTTTATTATGAGCAGAGGGGGAGAGAGAAGCATGTGCAGAGGGTGATTCAGCTAACTGAAAAACAGTCATTTGAGATAGGCCAGATAATCTGACCTTTGAGAGTGTCTTTTCCTTTTCACCGTGAGAGTCTGATGGTATTAGTATGGAGACTAAAGTTCAGATATTTAAGTTATTTGTGAAAGTCTCCTCATACAAAGAAATCAGTGCAAGAATTCTTGAGTGAGAAGGACTGATTTCTGTGTGTCTTCAGGAGATCAGCGTTGACAGAAAAATCGAAAAACCAACAGAAGCTTCTCCCTACACTTTGTACATTTGCTATGGACTATTTGTTAAAGATAGATTTGTCTCTGACGAAAACCACATACATTTCAAAAGATGCAAATCTGTGATTCAGCATCAGCAAGAAATAAACAGGGTCCATTTAAATAATAAAGTAAAATAGAAATTGTTAGACACAAACTCGGAGCAAACCAATTTTCATATAGGTAACCTCTAAATAATCAACAGTTTTATAAAACATTTGCTCTTTACTCCTACAGCTGGAAACATATATTCTTTGAAACAACTATGAGCTAAGTAAGATGAGCTTTTAATATTTAAAAAAAAAAAACTCCTAAAGCTTGAAGGCTTTGTCTCAGTCTGAAACCTTGAGCCATTTGAGGTACATTGCTTACTGAACTTCTTAGAGGCGGCTCTGCCCTAATCACCTATGGACATATGAACCTAGGATTTCCTTGAAATAACAACCTTAGCACCATCTCATGGCATGGGAGAAGAGAGCTGAAACTACTCAGAGAGAGGTTTCACCCGCCTCTGAGCTCAGAACATTGCAAAGCAAGTTCATAAATCAAGAGGTGACAGTAAATTTTTAACAGTGTATAAACTGAGGCATGAGCAAAAGCCTAGTTTATTTTACAGGCATGATGATAGCTGCGAAGAATGCTGCAGAGTGATATGGATAACATGGTGGCACACCTGTAACCTCCAGGACTGAAAGAGAGAACTGTTTGCACTTCATCATTCCGGGAAGAAAGAAAAAATAACCACCCAAGTCCTCTTGCCACAACACACCCTAAATGGAGCCTTGCTGTCCTGAGGAGAAAAAAAAAAAAAAAAAACCAACATAACATACAAAGTATACCTTGTCAATCTTATTCTCAGTGATTATGTACTTCCATGGTATGTGGAAGTTTTATAGAGCAATTACATCCATTGTGACTTTGTAATTGCAGTATTAAAAGGTCACAGACAGAGGAACTTTGCCAACTCCATTGATTTTTAAGGCTAGCCCGAACAGGATGCAGGTTCGCACTGGACTTGTAACATTTCAGTATGTACACAAAGCTGAGCATGCTCAGGAGACCAACATTGAGAAGTGATGTTCATGCAGCAGTGGGCTAGATTCTGGTCTCCATTGCTCTTTCAACATAAATCTGCATAACCACGCTGGAAAAGGAGTATTTCTGGAAATCAGGAAGACGTCCTAGAAAGCGCAGTAAAAAGTTGAAATTCATTTTTTAGAATGTGAATTTAGCAGCCAAAATCAGCCTTACTGATTACCAGCATGGGTTGGATTATGTCTATAGCCCCGAACTATACTCTTTTTCAAACCATTGATTCTACAACAAAAATTCAATCCTGGACAATAATGTAGCAGAAGAGCTGATCAATCTTTTCTTTTAAACTCTACAGTGCATTTTCACTAGAGAAGAATATCTAAGAAAGGAACAGGTTTTTCCAAGTAAGTGACAAAATTGCCTGAGTTATTGAACTGAATAAGGTTGAAATGATGTTACTGAAGTAGATAAGGGTGTTGACAGAGTATTGGGGATCTCTACCACATCAGTGTTTGTGAGAATAATGAAAAAACTCAGCCACTCCATGGACCATAACTTTATTTTAAGTTTACGCACAGAGCTTCTTGTTAGTTGGGATACCTGAAAAATAAACTTATTTTCTGCAGAATGTAAAGAATTATTTATCAAAAGCACTTTATTTTTGAGGGTGTTAAAGCATATGTTTACTTTTTTTAAAACCAAAGAAAAATGTTTTAAAAAAGTCATCACTCATTCTGAGATGTTGTGTTCCAGATATCCTTCAAGCACGATAAGGTTTCTTACATATGCTGTCTTTAAAATCTATAGGAACAAAAACGCACTCTTTCAAATGAACTCCTCAGAAAAAGCTTTTCCATAGAAAATACTTAAGTCTAGTGATATAATACTAACCAAAATGCATTTTTTAATGGAATGAAAAATTTGGTAAACTGTAGGTGGCAGCATTAAATATTTTGGTACAACTGACTGCTTTTTTTCACCAAAAAAAAAGTGTTGTGGCAAAAAAAAAAAATTCTGCCCTAAAAGTCTAAAGTCTATCCAATCTAAAGTGTTCATAAAAGACCAATGTTCCAAGATGTACTGAGAAAATTTTAATTGTCTTTGGAACAAAACTCTTTCTCTATAAGTTCCTGAAAAAAAATCTAACCTGTTTGATTTTTAATTGTTTGGTTTATTATTTTTTTTTAATCCATGAAACTGGAATCAATCTCCCTTTAGCTTCCTATTGCTTTCCCACTCTGACGTGCTATATTCTAGGGTTTTCTGAATCTTATGTCTGACTAAAATCTGACTCAAACTGTTGTCTCATAGAGATCAATTTTGCTGTTGTTTGAAAATGACAAATCTGTTTCGAGGAACAGAAATACCATGGAAAGTATAAATTAAATTTGTTTCTTTAAGACAGCAGGGTGTGGAAGGGAACCTTTACCTGGCACCATGGACAAGACTGTCAGTTACAGTAGGGTTAATGAGCACTGCTATGTATAATGTAATGGGGATGTTAAATAAGGGAAGTGTAATTAATACATAACATTAATAAGAGTCAATTTTCATTCTCTTATTGAGGCTGGCTGGCATTATCATTATTTTATTTTTTAATTTCCTGGTGATATTGCCTTCTTTACCAGCCTTCTCTTATGACTGAGATAAGCTGTTGCACATTTTGATTTGAAAGTAAGAGGAGCGGTAATTAAGTGATTTGAAAATGAAAAGAGCTTAATCAAGAGGGATCATACAGTATGAATCTGTGCTGAACTATGTTTGAGAAACACCCTTCTTCAAAATTTCTCCTACCAAAACCAGCAACTGGTCTAAATTATTTCAACAGCGAAACCTCCATTGATATCTCCAACAGAAAACCTCAAAATATTTTTACTTCAAGTGGATAAAAGTCTTTTTTTTCATGTATGTTTTTGGGCTGGCAAGTCACATTGAATCCAAAGCATGAATTTGATCTACAGGGATGACCAGGCACACCAGCTTGCACACTTGTCACACCACTGATATCAAGGTTCACTCACCAGTTTTTAATCCTGTGCTTAGCTTTTTTTCACACTCTGGGACCCATCTTGCTCTGTACCAGCCCCTGTACTGTGAGTACAGGGCAAGAAAGGTGACAGCAGAACAAGTCAGTGTGTGACATCTCTGGGAGCTTCATGCTCAGAGATGTTATAGAAGGATTTTTTCCCTGATGCAGTCAGTCTCCTAACTCCTCGATTGTCTGAGCCTTCACTATGAAAGCTCAAATCCAGACAAATGAAAAACTTGGGGAGATCTAAGGGAGGTGACTGTTTACTAAGGGGATCAAGGTGCTACATCTCTTCATGAAACAGGCAAAATGTCCAATAAAGAACAGTACATACAATAAGTCAGTCACAAGTAGAACCTGTTTTTCTTCTTGTGTCATTTGCCTTTGTTTCCTGGGACAGGAGGAATGCATATAAAAACAGTGTATGGCAGGAGAACATAAGGACAACATCAGTCTGACTGTGTACTAATTACACAGGTCTATTCAGGAGTCATAACAAAGAAGGTTTCAGTGACATTCGGACCCAGTAGTTACTGCACTCAAAAGAAACAAAAAGAGGGGAAACTGGATTCTGGTTCTAAGACTAGGAATTGCTCATCACATATCTTAGCCCTTAACTTAAGAAACAGTAAATAAGATTGATGTGGGGACCAAAACTCGACTGTTTCCTTTTATTTGAACATCATGACACATACAGTTATAGGGTCCCCATGGCACAAACCCTCAACTCTGGGCTCCACAGCAAAAAATGTGTTGTTTTGGTTTGGTTCTGATATAACCTGCTAGCTGCTAATTAATCAGTGCCTGTGGACAAAAGATGATGGAAGTTTGAAGACTCTGTGCATAAAGAAAGCATGACATTTGGGTCACCCACATCCTGGACAAATGAACCTGTATATATAATGCCTAGATAAGGGAGAAGAGAACCAGGTCTTGTGTTTCCTTTCCAACTAATATACATGTGCATGTGTGTAGAGTGAGATACAGATTGTCATGGCCATTTTTCTATACAGATTATGGTAATGATTAAATGAGCATGAATACGGACATCTGAAAACGATAACAAGTAGGGGAAATTCTATCCCATTCTGTATCTCTATCTTTTCTGTGAACATTACTTTGTTATCTTTGTTATGCAAGCCTTTTGAAAAGGTGCTATTAATTTAATATGCATTTATTCTTTCTGATCTTTCTTTAATTTTAAATTAAGTGAAGTCAGTGATCAAAGAAAGGCCAGAATAATAGCCCTGTAGATTGATTTTTCTCTTTTCTTTTGGTCCACAGAAAGCAAAGTGAAGTAGTGCTGTCTGGGTTTTTTTTCTGGGCCAGTTCTGCAATATGTACCTAGGTGACAATGTGGCCTGCAGTAACACTAAGGTGCATGGGAGTCACCCAAATAAACAATTGCTGAGTAAAGCAAAGGCCTATGATTGAGCCCTAAACACCCTTATTTACCTTTTGTGTTTCAGCAGTTGCTAAGAGCCACAAGTTTATTGCTCTAAGCCATTAAACTTGGAGCAGAAAAATGATCCCTGCCCCATAGAATTTACAATAATAGATTTAATTCTGTATAACTTAATCTTCATAAGGGTGAAAGACATTTGCTCACACACCCAAACTTTCTTCACAAGAATATTTAATTATGCTCTTCAGGTATCTTCTCCAAGATTAGAATCATCCATCAGTTGCTACATTCATCCTCCTAACCAATACAGGCTGGGGAATGATGTGATAGAGAGCAACCCTGTGAAGAAGGACTTGGTGGTACTGATGGACAAAAAGCTGGACATGAGCAAACAATGTGCACTTGCAGTCCAGAAGGCTTATTGCATCCTGGTTGCAACAAAAGAAGTGTGGCCAGCAGATCAAGAGAGGTGATACTCTCCCTGCACTCTGCTCTGGTGAGACCTCACCTTGAGTTCTGCATCCAGTTCTGGAGCTCCCAACACAAGAAGGACATGGACCTCTTGGAGTGGGTCTTTAGGAGTCAGGGAGGATGATTCAAGGGCAGGAGCACCTCTCCTATGGAGAGAGGCTGAGAGAGTTGGGCTTGTTCAGCCTGGAGAAGAGAAGGGTCAGGGGAGAACTTATAGCACATTCCAGTAACTGAAGGGGACCTACAGGTAAGTTAGTGAGGGACTCTTTGAAAGGGCATGTAGTGATAGGATGAGGAACAATGGTTTTAAACTAGAGCAGGGCAGGTTTAATATGAGACATTAGGAAGTTCTTTACTATGAGTGTGGTGGGAAACAGACATAGGTCGCCCAGAGAGATGGTGGAGGCCCCATCCCTGGATATATTCAAGGTCAGGCTTGATGAAGCTCTGAACAAGCTATCTAGTTAAAGATGTCCCTGCTTACTGTAAAGGTGTTGAACTATATGACCTTCAGATGTCCCTTCCAACCCCTAGTAATGATAGATAAGTTCTGTGATACTGTGATAAGTTCTTCAAAGAGAGGATACGTTTTCTGTTACATTAACCAGTATGGCTGGGGGTAAAAAACCCACCAAAACCTTCAAGCTCTGAGGCATAAGAAAGATTAATCCAGGCAGAGCTTGTGCACCAGAAAGAGTGGGGTTGTATTTGTTCATGTTTTGCTCAGCTAATTTCATCACCTCTTTCCTCAAAACTTGCCTTACATCCATAGACAATATCAGTCAGTGATTTGATGAGATACATGGTGCTCAGCACCAGCACTCAACTCAAGATTGCATCACCCCTTTGAGCAGATGTTGGCACCCGGAGTTACGATCTGTACTGTAGACACCAGAAGTCAGTTTAGAAATTTTCCTGAAGGTTGCTCTACTCTTGACTTGTCATTCACCTGGCAGTTAAAGACACTAAATACTGAGACCTAAGTTTTGAGTTCTGCATGCTAGAAGGACTGAGGAGGCCAAAGGAACTCCTTATCCAGTGTGGACATGGGTTGGGTTTTTTTTTTAAATTAACCACTTATATTCCAGAGCCAGTTACAGTTTTGCTAAATTGTTCTGTTGAGTGAAAAAAAATATGTTGAATAGGTTTTAACCACTAAAAGAAAGCCTACTATCAAAAACTCTCTTTATGTTCCTAAAATCAATTATTTCTGGATGACATGTGCTGTCTGTCTTACATCTACTATGGTCAGAATTAGTTGTCTCTACACTGGACCACCCACATCTCTGTAAGCATCCAGCCCATGTCTTCTCCTGCCTCCTATAATACATCTACCTCTATCACCACTTCATTTTTTCATTCATAATGTCTGAAACAATGAAAAATTGTGTCACAGTTGGGTATTTTTTATTTATTATTTTTCCAAGAAGGCCCTGTTTTACCTTAGTGGTGTCAAGGGTATAGGCTGGGTGATTTGGAGTGTGTCATAAGGATTACTGGTAGTGCTTCAGAGCATAGTGTCTTCTTGGTTAAAGAAGCGGGGAGGTGTCAAGAGAGTGTTTTGTGTGGACTCTCCTCCAGTGAGTGATCAGTCTACAGAGCTGAACACAGGTCTGTTACAATTTGAGTACTGTTGCATTTTTCACCTGAGGCTACTGAGTTTAGCAGGAGATTGAATTTTGTAACAATCCAGAAGGATCATAGAATTGAAGAATCATAGAATCATAGAATGATTAGGGTTGGAAGCGACTCCCAGAGGTCATCTAGTCCAACCCCCCTGCAAGAAGCAGGGACACCCCCCAACTAGATCAGGTTGCTCAGGGCCTCATCCAACCTGGCCTTGAACTTCTCCAGGGATGGGGCATCCACCACCTCCCTGGGACACCTGTTCCAGTGCTCCACCACTGTTACAGTAAAGAACTTATTTCTAATATCCAATCTAAATCTCCCTCCCTCTATTTTAAAACCGTTACCCCTTGTCCTGTCACAACAAGCCCTACTGAACCTCAGTTTAAAACAATGGGAAGAAATTAAGTGGTTTTGCAGATGCATAAATCAGCTGTTTTCTTTCTCAACAAAATAGGGTGGATTGTGCGAGTTGCTCATTTCACTGCTATACCATAGGTTAAAATGGGAGGTAGAGACTAGTTCACTATTCACAATCACTGGAAAGGTGACCCAGGCAAGCACAAATTCAGGCATGAATTTCCATTTCTGTAAAGCATTATTACCAGTTGGAAAACTTGGTTGGTTAAATCCCACGGGGTGTAGAGATAAACATCATGTCCTGGTATCAGTGGAAATTATTTCCAATGTCAACAATAAGAGTAATTACTTACGGAGAGAACCATCTCACCTAAATTTAGTTATCTACAAGTCAGGTATCTAATCTAAGCTAACCACCTAGGCTCCCTCTGTAATGAAAAGACAGAAATAGGCACTGGATTCTATCCCAAGATAAATGTCCCAAGATAGGTAGACTGAATCACCTTCCTGAGGTGTCTATCTCTCTTTATTGACTACAGAAGGAACGTAGATAATTAGCCATGACCAGACACCTAATTTTTAGATGCCTAGACACCTGAACTTTAGCAAGATGAATCAGAGCTGAGTGATCACTACTAGGTAAACTTCCTTCTACCAATTCATCAGTGTGAGAGAATGTCTGATGCCTGAAACATATAGCTTGGATTGTTTCCAGAATCTTATTTTTCCTCTTGTTTAGGGTTTTTATTATTCTGAGAACAGCTTTATCTCATATTGCCTCATTATAAGGATATTCTGGTAGTGATTTCACTTATACAGTTTGTAACTCTTAGACAGTGTACAAATTGTTGTTTTTATTGGAAGACCTGAAACATTGTGCTTTTCAGAAAGGGAAGTAACAACACTTGATAAATGCATATTTTAAAACATTATAACAACATCATCTGTATTTTATTTGCCTGTCTTCTAACTCTGGTGTAATTTTATGTACAGCTTCTATTTCCTACAGGATTTAAAAAATTACATATTTTAAGAAGATCTGTGTCTACAAATAAATCCAACCTCATTTTATTGCAGTACTTGATATAATTTGTATAAGTTACAGCCTAATAAAAGATAGGGGAGCAAACTTCAAGCTACATCATCTGTTTTTCCCCCCAGTAGAGATATAAAATTATATTTGTTCTGCTTCTTTTTATGTGGTTCATCAGATTAGGAAATTTTATTAGACCTCCTACTTAGGGCTTGTAACAATAAGATCCATCCTATGCCAATAAGTGAAGCTTAGAGAAGTTCTGATGCGCTTATAAGCAATATGAAAAATATTAGCTGGAAAGGCATCTTCATTTATTTAAGCACATGCTTAGTACCAGATTAAAGTTATTTGCTTACATGCTATCTTTAATATGGATAGACTTAAAGGCATTTCCATGTATTTTCCTGAATGGGAAATACATTCTCAGATGTGCAATGAATTTTCATTATTGTTTATTTGATGTTAATAACATTAACATTAGGTGTGTTAATACACACAAATGGAGATAGACCCTTTTAAGTAAAGTTCATGGTGTGTGATTGTAGTGGGAAAAGAATTAAATAAAGGGTGACTAAAAATACCTTTGGGCTGAAATTTTCATAGGAAATTTTTCTTGTATTTGAAATGAGAACAACACATAGTTGTTACTCTGGATTGTGGCAAAATTTATCTCATCTCTGTTCATAGTAAAATAGGTGTTTGGGTATGGCCATGTCTGTTTTTCAGAATCAAAATTTCTCTAAGACTCGCTTGGTGGCATAGAAAGCCAGGTGCTTTCTCAGGGCTAGACCAATGTTTTCCAAGCCTTGTGAAAGGAAGTGAGATTTTTTTTAAAAGGAAAAATTAAGAGACTGAAGCAGCATCGTGGGGGCTGGCACTGTGTGAGTTGACTGCTCAACCACAGGTAGTGAGAAGTCAAGTGAAAATTTTACCAATAGCCAGTATCCTCAAAATCATTTAACCCTTCAGAGTGCTCGTAGGTATGGACATCAAATTCCCTGGGCCAGGTCACAAAGGGAGACACTAACAGAGGAACACATTTTAAATTATCACAGACCTTGGAGAGCTAGTTTCTCTTTTGCCACCTATGAGAACAACAGTGAAACCAAATCATGAATTCACTATGATAAAATAAGCTGTAACGGACAGGTGGGTATTATTTTCTGTTTCTGAAAGGGCTGAAACCTTTGATTTCACAGGAAAAAAAGAAAAGGGAAAAAAAAACCCAAACAACCAAAAACCTGTGGTTTTGTGGTTAAGGCACTGAATTACGTCTAGGCAGTGCTGGATTCTGTTCACAGCTTTACTCTGGTGTGAGGCTGGCAAAGTCTTTCACTTTTCCCACCTGCAGCAAAACTTAAGTGTATATACAGTGCTAACTAAACCAAAGATCCTATAGGTCATCCCAGTTAGTGAATTAAATTGAAAGTATCCACATCAGCAGGACCAAGGCCTTGATTTCTCCCTGTCTCCCTACTGAAGGTGTAAATTTAAGTATAATATACTTCCTTTTTCTTTTTATTTTTCCACTATATATTTAAAAACCTGTGAAACAGCATTTTGGTTCTGCTTAGCTTCATTTGAAATGCAGTGCTTAGTGCTAAGGAATGTGATTTAAAAAAGAGGTGTGAGAAATGAGCATCCAGAGGAACAAAGGGGAAAAAAAGTTTTTTAAAATATTGGAGAAAAGATAGCAAACCCGGGGCTTACTTAAGTTTGGGAAGGGAAGAAATCCATCAGTTATCTGCTGTGTAAAAATGGTAGCTGAAAAAGATCTGTTCCTCTGTATATTTGTCAATAGGACAGAAAAGGATGAACACAGAATGACCCTTCTGACATCCCTTCTGGCCCTCCTCTATGTGATTGCTACTACTGGAAATTCTGTTTGCATATAGGATGTTATCACAGTGGGCCCTGAACTTCATAGACACCTCCAGCACTACTGCAATATCGAAAAACTGGGCATAAACAAGCATCTTTGTGTAGCAGTTGCTTTTGGCCAGAGTTTATAAGAAGTCATCCATCAAAGAGCAAGAATGCTTACAAGTTTTGAGTTGAGAAAGTGCAGCGGCAAGCTTTTGGGGGGATTTCACAATACTGATTTCTTGGTTTGAAGCAAAATATATTTACAAGAGCATCTGCTGGTGTGAGTATCTTAAATATGGCATATACTCCGTGTTACTGCTTCATCATCATGTATAATTGGCAATAAACCTATTTAGAATTCAAGATGCATAAAACTGAAAGTCTTTGAAGGGAATAGCTGCTGAGATTATATTTATTGTGCTTTCCCACAATATTTTTCTATGCATAATGTGATAAACCTCCAAGGTGGTTGTAGGCAAAGCTAAAATATTCACAACTATGCAGTTATTATGAATTTAGACAGGTTGTAAGACATTTTGATATCAAACTCTTAATGAATGGCAGTAAACATATTCTACATTACTTTATTAAAATGCCTATTAAAACATACGCATCCACAGAATGATCATCGGATGTGTTTACTTGCTAGTAAAAAGCCCATGAAGAAAACAGCATGGAAATAAATTTTCTTTTCCTGCACTACTATGATAAGAATTAAGGCATGCATTTAAAGTTGATATTATTTTCAGTGTGTTCACAGCACATCCAGATAATCAGATATTCAAAGGAGGATTCCCAGTCAATTCCAATATGCCATGACTCATGGTAAATTGAGTTGTGTAAACGATATATCCATATCCCATGATGGTTTTTGAGATTCTGGAAAATCTGTTCTACTCCAAAACAACAAACAGAACCAACAATAAATATATAAAAAAATACATTCTGTTTAATGTGATGATTTTCAAAGCAAATGAATCCACATTTTTTTCTATTTTTCTAAATTATTACTAGCAAAATCTTTTTTTAAATGTCACATTGAGGTAGAAGAGCAGGGAATTTTCAGCTTTCCAGAGTGTATCTAGGTAGTTGACAGATTGATGGGGAAAATGTAAAGTTCTGAGTTGAAAACATAGAAATTTATTGTCTTTTTAAATTAATTAGCATCAACTGATCAAAAAACCAGAAATCTTTCATAACATCTAATATCTATTACATAGCTTTGTAGCATGCATTTAAACTAGGATATTCCAGATCTTAAGGAGGCTGAACAAGCTACATTTGAGGTAGGTAGCAGGTAGCAACTGTCCTCCTAACAGAAATACTTCTGTTTGTTGCCTCCATGGAAGGCACCCATTGCTTAGTGTGTGCCTACTGGCCTGGCAGAAAGAAAAGGGCTGTTGTGCCATGAATCCACACAAAGCATCACTCTTACATGAAGAGTGTGTGCTGGACCAACACATGGTGCCCCGTGACTGCAAAGCTGGGAGTGAGGAAAGGCACCATGACGCAGTTAATACCTCCCTTAGGTTAGACTGAGAAAACGTTAATGCCTGGGGCTTTTTGCCTGCTAATAGAAAAAGAGAAATTATCTTCAAATGTTGGTGTCTTCCTGATGTTTGTAGCCTCTGCCATTATGTGCCCTGAAAATACTGGTTGGAACTAGTTCTGAAAACCTTTGTGCTGCTGTACGCTGTGGGTCATACCATGGAATCTGTGGATAAAATCTAGCATATAAAATCTTGCCCTTACAATAATGCACACTCATGCTCCCCTTCCTTTGGCAACGTGGCAATTTTGCTCCAGATACTTGTGTTTTGCAGTCCTCAAGAGAAGCCAGATGGTTTTGACTGGTAAACTGAGTCCCACAGGCTGAATCAAAACAGGGAGAGGTTTGCAAAGTGGGTAGCTGGATTGGTCTCCTTCAGTAACCAGGAACTCTGTGGAAATGACCAGGACCACTCTAAAAGGACAATAACTTACATCCTGATGGAATGTACTGTTTTCTTTTGCCATGATAACTTAATAACACAATCCTACCTGCCTGTTGGAAGTATTTTCTCATTCAGAAATGAATTTTTGGATAATGTACAACAGCAACATGCCCTATAAAACTCCTATTTATACAGTGCTGCTGTTGCTATAAGAACTGTTTATACAAATAAGTAACATACTCCACAGTGTAATATCCTTCACTTGCCTAATGTACTTTTTGACATATGATGAGAAACTGCAAGCCTTAATCCCCAAGCCTAGGTTAAAATGACTGAGCAATGTACCATCCAAATGAAAGGCTGTCATTGTTCTTGCTGGAAACAGACACACTTATTTTCATGTCTGGCAATAATATTGTTTTAAAGCAAACTGTGAAGAAATTATGCAAGCTGGGTCAAAAGCTGGAATACGCATTTAAACATCCTATTATTAGGCTTGGAAGAGCATGCATATTAAAAAATTGCTTTATAAGGAACTGTTTTCCTAAGTAAAGACTACTTAACATGTCTTTATTTATGGTCCAAGCTGCAATACATGGTTATAGCTGCTCTGATATCACTGATAAGTTCATTGCAGGATGCCAGATGGACAAAGAACAGAATAAGAATGAAGAAAGAAAGGGAAAATAAAGCAGCAGCAATGTCATGTCACTCTAACACACAGCAGACCAGCAGCCTCTATGCCACAAAGGCTACTTGCATTCTCTTTGCATCTTGAAAACAACATTATCAGTAAGGTTTTGAAATGTGACAATGTGGTTCCAGAGTGTTTCCTCCAAGCACAGACACAAGCAGAAAAGTGTACTTGAACATCTACAGAAAAATCTTAGAATCTTAGAATCATAGAATGTGTTGCGTTGGATGGGACCTCAAAGATCATCTAATTCCAATCCCCTTGCCATGGGCAGGGATATTCTCCACTAGACCAGGCTGCCCAAAGCCCCATCCAACCTGGCCTTAAACACTTCCAGGGAGGGGGCAGTCACAACTGTGCCAGTGCCTCACCACTCTCATAGTAAAGAATTTCCTCCTAATATCTGATCTAAACCTGTCCTCATTCAGCTCGAAACCATTACCCCTTGTCCTTCCACTGCACTCCCCAGTGAACATTCACTCACGTTTTCCTGTAGGATCACTTTAAGTATTGGTAGGCTGCAAGAAAGACTCAACAGAGTCTTCTCAAAGCTGAATAAACCCAACTCTCTCAGCCTGTCTCCATAGCAGAGCTGCTCCAGCCCCCGATCATCTTTATGGCCTTCTCTGGACTTGCTCCAACAGCTCCATGTCTTTCCTGACTGACATCCCCACAGCTGGTTGCAGAACTGCATGCGGAGTCTCATGAGAGAAATAAAGAGAGGCCAAAGGAGATGTGCTAGTGGGTAACAGAAAGAGGGTAAACAGAAATTATTTGACATGGGCTACCAGAGCCATAAGAAGCCACCACCCCATCATGCTCTATGTGCCCCACATTTGCCCTCCCAGATCCCAAACACTCTGGAGCACACCTATGTGCTCACACGTGTGCTGAACCTAGCACTAATGGTACAAACACAGAAACTACACAGAAGGATTTCTCAGAGCAGCTCAAATCCTCCCTTTATATTCCTTTAGAGCCACCACAAAGGCAGTTGCATCCTAACAAATTTAATTCAAATCAGAAAAGTTATTTTTGCCCCCAGAGTGGGGAAAAGGATAAACTCTTCCCAGTGTCTACTTTTACATATTTGCCCTCTTCCTTCCGCCCTTCCCGTTCCCCCCGCTCCCGTCTCCAGCCCTGCTGCTCAAAGGAGAAAGTAACAGAGATATTTGAGATTATAAAGGGTTTTGGATGAGTGAACCTGGAGTGAGTAAAGCTCTTAGAGAAGAATTTAAAGGATTGCAGTGGCATGCAGTCATGTTATATAAACATATTCTGAATGGTACCATCATACACCCAGCCCTGGCGCCACAATTACATTAAGTGAAATTTTATACAGAAATTGTGAAAGTGCACTGGGGTTGGTTGATTATCTCCTCTTTCTGTTCTCTTTCAGACAAGAAGCAAGAATCCAAGGTGCAGGAGAAGAATGTGGACAGTGCCAAGAGGTTCATGACCTAATCTAAGCAAAAGATTTTCTTTCTTTCTTTCTCTCTCTCTCTCTCTCTCCCTCTCTCTCTTTTTTTCTTTTTCTTTTTCTTTTTCTTTTTCTTTTTCTTTTTCTTTTTCTTTTTCTTTTTCTTTTTCTTTTTCTTTTTCTTTTTCTTTTTCTTTTTCTTTTTCTTTTTCTTTTTCTTTTTCTTTTTCTTTTTCTTTTTCTTTTTCTTCTTCTTTCCATCCTTCCCTCCCTGCATTTGGTTTCCTCTGTAGAGTTCAAAGCTGTCACTCTTGTCAGACATGAGCACCTGGAGTTGACTGTCACTGGGATTTAAAATTTTCAAACACCAAAGGAGAGAGGAAAGAAATAACTGGAATACGGCCATGGTGTAAAAGCTATATGGTAACTTCCTGAAATGTCTAATGAGTATTTTCCCTGTGTACCTTGTCAGTTTTGAAGTATGTGTGGAGGGGGAAAAGTTACAATACTATTCAGGAATTGTTTATTCTTGGCAAAATAAATTCATTAAAATGAGGTTCTGATTAAAATGAAAGGGTCTGGCTCATTTGAAATATTAATTTAGGCCTTGAATTCTGCAATCTGCCTGCAAGGGTCTCCCTGAAAGATCAGGACTACGTTTGTTAGGAAATAAAGTATTGTTGCAAGTAAAGCCAACTTTTTGCTTTTAATGCTGTCTGATCTCTTTCCCTGAGCTAGCCCAGCTCTGTTGACCTCCAGGGCAAACTGCAAAGCCTCATTACTATTTGCACTAGGGATGAGTACATGGTTTATGTTTGAGGGGGGAATGGAATTGGGAAAAATCTTGTATGTGGGGTATATGACTGATATGCTTGTGGGGTTTTTTTACTACCACTTGTAGGTCATCCTCCCATTAACCTGTGCTGCTGACAGTCACTCCTCTAGCCATGAGTCACAATCCAGCCACATATGAACCAAACTGAAGCATTTCAAATAATAATTTGTTTTATCATTTCGATTACATCTCCCCCTCACAAAAAAAAAAAAAAATCTGTGTCATATATAAAATTTCCAGTCCCTGAGATATGTCCAATTCTGAATTAAACCCTTTCTTCACTTTCTACACACACACACACACAAGCAAAAGTGAAATGCAAAAAAATGTCTCCCATTATTTTCTCCATCAGCTCTGAGTATAAATATTAACCTATGTGCCTGTCTAGCAAAGGAATTCAATACTGTGACAGAACATATCCGAAACAACAGGAGAACCCAACAGGGAGCATCTGTCAGGGTTAATGTCAATACACATTTTCCAAAACCCTTAAACAGACAGAGCCTGGGAAATCCCTTCAGCAAAATCCCGTACGAGGCATTATAGATAAACAGCAGAAACTGGTTCTTCCTATGCACAAACTTTAAAACTCCACCAGCCATGTCAAATAACGCCTGTTTTACTACAAAATGAACAAATACATTGTGAATGTTCTATGCAAATCCCGTTATTTTACTGGCTATACTGACTACACCAACTAGCAGAGAATCTCCTACTTTTCTCTGGACAACCCTGGGTAGTGTTGGCAGTGCAGTGTGTCAGAACCCTGGAGGATGCCCAGCTCTTTGTAGCCTCACCAAACAGTATCTGATGTTGGCAGCACAGCACTGTTGCTCCCACCGGGAAAGGGGAAGCTACCAGATTAAGCCAGTTTTCATTTTTTCTACTGTAGTTGCTAGCCCCTTGCTTCCCCTAAGCCAGAGGATTCTAAGGAATCAAGGTGTTTAACATTACTGCCATTTCTATTTCTCTTCTGACCTAAGAAACTCTGATAAGAACTTTAAGTTGGTCTGTAAGGAGATACTGGGCTGCAGTAGCAAAGGAAGTCTCGAGAAGCAGGGACTGGCACACATTTAAAACTGGTATTATCAAAACATTGATGAAATGAGAATATTTTATCCAAAAAGTTGTTGGATAAACATGTTAAAACATACCCAGATCAGCAAGGAGTTTTGGAATTTTTATCCCTTCCATCTCTGAGTGCCCCATCAGAACTTGAGTGAGGATACCACAGAGGTCTCCTTACCCTGCTGCCACTTTGAGGGTGGGAAACCCATGAGATGCTATGATCACAAACTGAGCAGGCATTTTACACCTACTCTGGTCCTCTGGTCCTCAGCTTCTCTGTTCTTGGTGCCACTGCTGCCTACTCACTGCAGGCTAAGCTCTACTAGTGCTGGCTCTGTCTATCAGTGCTGGCTCAACACTACCCAGTGCTGGCTCACTTAAGACTACAGGGAAAAATATTTTCTACATATCTAGCTCTAACTGGTAGGTACTTTGTCCTAATTCAAGGTTCTTGATTATTTGGCTTTGCAGTTGTTGGTTTTTTTCTTGATTGAGTGAAAGAACTTCACAAGAAAAGTCCTGTTTGCCCAGGAGTGAGTAGTCTGTAAGGTAGATTTCAGTCCAACCAGGTGAGTTTCTATATGAAGTGTCTATACATGTGCCTGAGATCTAGTCTGTCATTATACTCAAAAGGTACATACTGTTCAGCTGCTCTGTCATTGATATTTTATGCATTTTAGAAGGTTTAGGGTAATAACCTGAAGGTCCTGAGTGTGCCTTATATCCTGCTGAGTGTGGCTTACTCCTTATGGCAGTGACTTGGCAGCTGTGAGAAAGACATGAAGGGAAAGTGCCTTTACATAGTAAGAGCTGAAGGCCAGGTGGGATATCTTAAGGAAAATCCAAGTACCACTAGACATGTCTGTGTGAGCAATGGAATCATGCACTTGGAGTGGTCAGCAGAACCTACAGAGAATTTTCCCTTAAAATAGACACCAAGAGCTGGTTAACTGAAGTGCTCTCCAGACTCTATTCAGTTATCGAATTATCAACATCTACATCCTCAATATCCAGTTATCTACATCACATCACTTCATAGAATCCTATAATCATAAAAAGCATTAGGTTGGAAGGGACCTTTAAAAGTAATTTAGTCTAACCACCCAGTGGTAAGCAGGGACCCTTTAACTAGATCAGGTTGCTCAGAACTTCATCAAGGCTGATCTTGAATGGCTCCACTTATATGTAAGCATATCCATTCCAGACTCAATCCCAATCCTATTTTTTGGTTGAGCTTTGCTCTGAATAGAGTTCAGTCTTATAAGCATGTATCAAGACTGCAGTACACATCACTACACCTTTAGAAGGTCACTGCCAGTGGCCAGCTATAATTTTCTCAACAATTACAAAGCACAGTCTGGGACTTAGCATAGACCAGAAACCAATCCCAAAAAGCATTTTAGATGGAACTAGTTTGGAATATTCATATTCCATACATGCGAGCCATGCCATGTTCACTAGCCTCCAAGACAAAGATCCTGTAACACATATTCCTATAGCTCTGACCTGAGCTTCATATGGTTGAAGGTCAGCTAAGTGCAATTTACAAGGATTGCATTTTTATATTTAAGTTCTAAAATTCCACTTTACTTATTTTCAACCCTTAGTCCCTACCTAGACCTGAAAAATAAATCAGGTTTTGATAGTTTGAGAATAAAATTAAATGTCTAGCTAAAAATATTTTCCTAATTTATTTCAGGGAACATAATTTAAAAATTCTATTATGTCATTTAAAATTTCTGTGAATTTCTCCTGTCTGGAGTCCCTGTTAATAAGGATGATGAGATCAATAGAGACCCCAGAGCCCACTGGGTCTGGCAATTTTTCTTAGGTCAGCTACAATATTGTTTATATGTAGGTTTATATGTGGGTCTGATACCCAAACATCTGGTCAGAAGTGAAAATCCCTTCTGAGTTTGCAGAGGTGGTCAATCCAGCTCCAAGTGAATTTCCAGTGAAAGTTATGGCTGTATCCTCCTCCTCTTGGCATCCCAAATGCAAGTGCTGAGCATGAGACAAGAAAGAGCAAAGTCCCTCTCCTGAGTCTAGCTAAGCTCACCTGCTCGGCCTCCATAAAATATGTATTCCCTTATCGCTATTTCCCTTCTGAGAATGTTTATATTTATTTTCCTTACATAAAACACCCCCACTCAGTCCATACTTGCATTCCATCCCTGTCAGTGTGGATCTTTCCTTCTATTACAGTGCAGGTATTTGGCAAAACAAGATAACAGCAGGGAGCATTGTTACAACCCAAAGGCTAAAACTGAAAAGCCTGTAAGTGGGAGTGTTTTTCTGATGGAAAGCGAGGCACCAGCTGCTTCTCAGGGGTAAAACCTTTCCTTGAACCAGTACCTCTGTGCTTGTATTATGTGGTTCTTCTCCTTATATCTCTTTTAATTTTCATTAACAACAAGATTGTTTTCTTAGAGTTGTCTCACATAGCGAAGAGGAAGGAAAGCATGAATAGACCATTGACTGTTCTAGCTTCATATATAATGCATATGGCACTCTTATCTGTTGAAAATATTATCTTTATAGCAGAATATATTTAAGAGGTCAGAGCACATGGTTTGCTTTGGCAGGGGAGAGAATTCAGGATGACTAACCGCATCTAGCAGTATTGTAAGAGTCAAGAAGCTTGGATTGTGTTTTCCCCTCTTCCTGCATTGCCTTAGGAGGTCACAGCATTCTTCTGTGCTCATATATGTTAAATAGCTGCCTCCAGAGCTGTAGCAAGATATTCCTGGACTCACTCATATCAGCCTGTTTTCCTCCATACACAGCCTTTTTGATGCCTGTCCTCTAGTTTCACAGGAGAGCAGGCAGATATGTACTAACCTCATGGTGCAGCCACTTTATCTCAAACTCTTAGTTCCTTCTTCCAGCCTTTCTACCAACTCATTAAGCTCTTACAGCTGCCTTTAACATTGCACAACTGCCTCTTTCCCTTCTATTTCTGCCTCCAGGTCTGGATTCAGAAGCAAAGGAGAACTGTAGAGAATGTGCCACACTTACCTTGTAAAAGGGTTGATTCTTCTGTCACCCGAAGAGGTGAAGCAGTGCCAAAGTACAAGGTTAAGGGGAAGAGACAGGGATAATTCTTATCCCCAGACTTGCTTGACTCCAGGACACAATGATGCTTCGTTGATTAAATTGTTTCAAATCTATTTTAATCATCAGATGAAAGAGAAGGCAACAGCCAAGTTCTGGGTTTGTGTGAGTACAAAGAAGCAGGATTCCGTTCACTCTGAAAGGAGTAGGTTCATTGATTTTTACTTTTTCCCCCATTTAATGGGAATTTCTGAGTAGAAGCTGTTTCAAATGTCTGCTGAGAGATGTTGAGCCCAACTTCTTGGGAGAATACTCCTCGATACCAATACTTTCTATGCTATACATCCAAACTCACATGAACAAAGGCAGGTATATGCAAGAGGAGAAAAAGCCTACTCCTTCCTGTTTTCCTTTCACATACATACCAAATGAGAAAAAAGGAAGATAAATTTTTAGTGGTCCAACTGAGACTAGAGTCTCACCATGATAAGTAGAAGCAACTCCTAGAAGACAAAGCAATCCCTACTGTTTTGCAGACTAAAGTAGGGGCACCATAATGCAAGAAAAGAACCAAAGGAGAGATTTGAGTTTTACACACTCTATGACTTGTTAAAGCATATATCGGTCATAACCAAAGATGAATTTGAGTAACCTGAACGTCTGTTCAAGCCCCTAAGACACAGAACCATGGTTGCTATGAGTAGTAGAAAAGACTAACAGTTTGGCTGATACAGAAAATTATCACTTCTCTTTTCTCCTACGTGTTGAAATATAATCTTCCAGATCAAACTGGGAAGGTTATTGACATTAAAACTGTTCAGATTCACAGAAGATACAACGAAAAGTACTGGCGTAACTACATACAGATGAAGGGTATATTTGCCGTACCTACTCACCTGATATGCAGGATATGTGATTTAGCAGGTTTGTGTGCATCTTCAGCAGCTTGATGATCTTCAGAAGGGTGCTCACTTTGAATTGTTTGAACAGAGACGCAGGTATCCTGTATTATATCCTGCACAACAGGAACTTTGATACTGGCAAAGGAAGGATCGGGAAAGCACATGGTGGAGACGTTTGAGCTCCTTCTCAGGAAAGAGTTTCACATGCCATTTTGCACAACATGGTGTATTCCAAGGACAAAAGCAAAAAGCTCTTCAGAAGTTTCTTCGTGAGCTGGAGATAAAAGTAATCCCTGCTAGGGATGGTTTAGCAGTATGCATATATGGGGGAGGAATTTCAGAGGAAGGGAAATACCCCTCCACCCCATCCTGAGTTTTCAATACTACTTTGTAGTTCTGCCCACTTTTGAAGTAGCTTAAAAGAAATGGAAGTAGTTGGAATGTTTTTACACAAGAAATACTTCCTTTTGTATAATTAACATTATTGAGGTTGGCTCCTAGAGTGAGAGGCTCATAAATTTGTTTCTAGTAGCAATCAGTATAGTTAATACCCATCCTATCAAACAGAGTTAACTCATGTTCATTTTGGGTCTCATCCAGAGCTCATTGATGTCAGAGGAAAGAAACTATTGACTTAAATGGGTTTTGGAGCAGACCCTACAAGCTGAAAAGAGCAGATAATCTGGTTATTTCTGCAACAAAGAAAAGGAACATCCAGAGAAAATAGAAAGGGGAAATTCAAAATAAAATAATAATCAAAAAACCACCAACAGACAAAATGACACCATGATAAAGAGGCAGAGTGTTCTGTGTGACCCAGAGTTGCGATAAGGAGAGACAAGGAACTTCGTGCTTCAATGGGTGACCACATCAACTGTTAGAACACAGGGGGAAACACGATGAGAAGATGAAAATTTTCCTATTCTATCTGAAGGATCCATGTAGCTTTCTTTGGATTAATACTTAACCTGTGATGCTGAAAAATTATTACAAGAAATGACCTTAAGCTGTAAGTGTTCTGGCCGGACACCTGTGAAATCAGGTGTTGAAGCTGTACAGTTAAAAATACAGATAAAAAAAGAGATGTGAGGCAAGGATGCTGAAGGACACACAGGCTTAAGAAAGGCTTATAAAGAATCCACCATGTTGAATGATGGTTCTGGCCAAGCTGGATGACTTACCAGAAGCTATAAGGACCTCTGAAATGAGCTCAGTACTCAGCAGGTTTCCCATGAGAACAGGCATCTGCAATGCAAATTCTGTACCCAAGCCCTGCAGCATGATTTCCAGATCCAAGCATGAATAAATCCCCTGTTCACTCCACTTACAAATAATGACAATATAAGAAATAAAAAAAAAATGAAATCTTTATTTTTTTTTTTACTTTCTTCATGGTTTAAGGAATTGGAGTGCCAGTTGGGAAGCACATCTTCCCAATTATGAGTATGAGAAATAACTTTATTATTCATAACAAAAATGGGATATTTGTTTCTCTACAGAACTCAAAATATGTTCCTCTTCGATTGCCTGTATCCCATTTCCATATTCTTCCCTTGATTCCTTTCCTCCAACTCCTAGTGCCCATGTTGCTTAAGGACATGGTCTAGCAGTGGACTTGGTGGCGGTAGGTTAACGGTTGGACTGGATGATCTTAAGGATCTCTTCCAACCTTAACAATTCTATGATTCTGTGTTCTTCATTACATCCTGGAGGTGAACTTCTTCCCTACAGTGAAAGCATTAGTAAAATACCTATTGAATTCAAGAATGCCAAGTTTGTGTCAGTGGCAACTGGGTTCACTTCCTACTTTGTAAATTCTTACTATAGTTAAATCCCTCTGTGGAGCTCTCTGCTCTGAAAATGTTGCCAACATTAACAGTCATGGGTTTCCTGTGGTCAGGATGCCGTAGCTCCCCTGTGCAGTCCTCCCATCCAAAATCAAATATTATTGGTTAGATGTCACTGATTCACATCACAGTCACAGCTACAGTGATATTGTGTAATGTACATATGACATTGGATATTCATTCTTACATGTCACTCTGCTTTGTTGTATTCTTTTCATATTTCTAAGTTGTAAGTTCAGCCAAGATCATGCTTTAAGTACTGGCTTTGTGTTCTGCAGATTTTAAATCAATATAGAGAACTATGCCATTTAAATAACGGTTCTAGTAACCCAAAGGATCAGCTCAAATCTCCCAGGCCAAAGAGCTGACATAAAAGTCTGGTCTTCCAAAATCTTCCATAAGTCTGCAAAATACCTATTAGGTGATCTGATAAGTCACTTGGCTTTTCCATACTTTGATATCTCCAATTCCATAGTGAGGTAACGCTCTTATCTTTTTGAGGGCAAAATGAGACTAATTCTGCTATTGATAGATTATTCTGGGGAATTTTGCCAATGCAAAGCTTTACTGAAGCATTCCATCTTGTCTAGAATTCCAGTATGTCTAGAAAAAAAAAAAATACAATGATATGAAAATAACAGACTATTAAGGGTCCAACCTCAATTGACCATCGTAATATATACAATTTAGTTATTGTGATATTAAATCGTTAATTTGTGTTTACTGATCTGGGTAAAAGAATGAGTGTAGGAAGGAAGATTACAGTTTTTGTTTCTGTATGCATTTTTAAGGCAACAGCTCTTTAGATACAGATGTATATAACCAAATCATCTCCTTTTTCTATTGAAAATTTTAAGTGTGCTGATGGCTTTAAGGGTGCCAGGAGTGTGCAGGCAAGCAGTAAGACTCCTATTTATTAGAAATCTTTAAAAACTAACAAAAAAAAAGCAGCCCCAAGCAAAAGGCACTTCCCCTTTAAAAGAAAGAAACAAGAACAAAATGTGGCTACAGACCCTGCCCCATATCGCATTAAATATCCAAAACTACACCAGAAATGAAGTATCAAAATGCTGTACAACTGCTTGAGAAATCAAATAGAATGCTATTTTGTTCACTGCATTAGGGGTGAAAATAATATGATGATGATTTGGCTATATGGCTGCATAGATGCAAATGCATCAGTAGTATTTACAAACATTACAGTGAAGGAAGTTTTCCTGTTTGCATATGGGAGAAGTCCTTTCATTGCTGCGTTCAAAAGGGAGGGAAGAGACCTCATCTACAAGAAGACTTACAGGAAGCAAAAAGAAAAGTAGATGCATGTCAAGTACTTTCAGAAATGTATTGGATTTGTTCCAAAACCCCAACATCATTACTGGAGTTGATATGCCTTCCTAAAACTGTCAAAGTGAATCCCTTAATTGGAAAAAGGGTCTGGTGCTGCAAAAGTCTGCCAGGGTTCTTCAAATATTAAATTTTGAGCCAAGACTATCCTGTACCATGAGGAACAGATATATCCTGGACAGCAAGAAGCAAAAGAGCTTGTACAATATTTTTCATTTAAGAAAAGGTTAGCTTGAGTGAATTCTATTTTTGCAGTTAAAAACTGTTCACACCAGAACAAAAAAAAAACCCAAAACAAAACAAAACAAAACAAAAAAAACCCAAACAAACCCACAAAAAACAGTAATAAATTCAGAACACAAGATGGAAAAAGATGTTGACACACTGTTTTTTAATTAGTAAAAAAACCCACACCAAAAAGTACATATTTTTCAATGAAGATAGACAGAAATATTTACATTTGACCACTGATATTACCTCCATGTCTTGCCAGACTATCTCAGGAATATCATTCCAGAATTATCAGGTAGTTTCAAAGGAAACTGGATTTATGATTAAAGGGTTGTCTGGCAATGAAGATATGTGCTATGTTTCCCATATTTACCATAAAATTCACATTTGAACATTAATAAGACACTAATTCTATGGTTACTTCAATATTTCTTTGTAAAAATGTAGGTTTTTTCCAGGGAGGTTTTTAACATGATAAAAAAGTAGCAGCCCAGCTGATCTTAACAGTATACCAAAAGGCTGAAATTAATTTTTCAATTTATGCTCAAGATGTTCTGGCAGATAATCCCCACTTGGGTTGACATTGCATTGTCATAGTTCTCAGATTAGGTGTATCTTTGTTGTTTATATTTACATAGAATATCAATTTGAGTTAAATTTTAAATACTTAAAAATAGGGGAAAACAATAGTTATTTAGGAAAATATTCCTCTTAATAAATCCAAGGTCAGTATTTTAATTTCACTTTACGCAAATAATCTGGTTTAACACCACTGTAAATGGAGAAAAGATGTGGGATATTGACAGTACCATTAATCTTATCCTAAAATAGGCAGCTTGAATTGTCTTCTGAAGCTGTGTACCTCTTTTCATAGACAAGAGGGTGAGCTTTGATGCCTAACCTTTTGCCAGCTAAAATTAGGGAAGATAAATCCCACCCACAACTTGTAAAGCAAGAAGTCTGTGTCTCCAAAGTGGAATTTTTGCTTTTACAGCAATGCACGTAATGAAAGCAATATAAACTCACCAACACACCTCAAAATAGGCTAAAAGCTATTAAACTTTTGAAGCTGAATACCTCCTTCCCAATTCTCTTGATTTAATGATTTTCTGCACCAGGTCAGCTATGAAACTTTTGGACTGTATTTGTCAACCAGCATCCAGGCAAGCCAGAGACAAGTCAGTGCAAATCCCATCTTCTCATCATCACTATTTATGAATTTGCTGTTCAGAGCATATAACTCTGTATTTCTCTCACAAAACCGCACCAGAGATACAGCATATTTAATATTATATGAAACTAATGTGAAGATTGATCTAAGGTTACTCAAAGGCACCCATCCCTTATCAACAAAATCACTCAAAACCAAGATTATCAACAGATACAGTGACATTAACATCCGCATCTACCTCAACTCATAACTCAAATGTCAGAACACCCAAAAAAACTCAGCTCCTCAGCCAACTCCCTTCCAATGCCAGTGCACAAGTGACCACAAAAATCATCAAAATAGCATCCTTGCCTCATCTCTGGGGCTGCTCATTAACATAACCACTTTATCTAAAAAAAAAAAAAAAAAAAAAGGGAAAAAAAGGGATNAAAAAAAAAAAAATAGGGAAAAACAGGTATGTCTGAACAAACAACATAGAGAAGAAAAGAAAACTCACACTGCCATCCTCTCCGCTCAGTAAGTCACATGAGAAAATAAGTAAAGTCACCTTGCTCAGAATGTCAGATGCCTACAGAGGGCAATGTAGCCCCTTTAGCCCTCCCTACAGCCCAACTCAAGTGTACAGAGAATTATGGATGGGAAGTGTGTGCTGCCACAGTCCAAATGTGATGCAAAACATGCAAATGGTCTCTCAGAAACACCCTCAGGAAAAGTCTTGCTGACCAACAATGGAATGAGTCTAAGGAGGGTAAATTTCTTAAAATACATCAATAATAAAAAGACTATCAAATAAATAAGTCTGCACCCTCTAATAAATCACCTTTTCTTGTCCCCTCCAAACATTTCTGTTTGTAGGTATATTCATGCATCCATGAAAGGAATGTAAACGTTTTGGTACACACAGGAAAGACACAAAAATTCTAATCCTTTTGTTAAGTTTAGCAAATTAGCTATTGAAAAACATTATGTTTGCCACCATGGAGCTAAGATGAAGCAATTAAAAATGTTGTGAAAGGAGAACAGTGTTTAAAGAAGGCAGTTTTATACCATTTCCACAAGACAAATCATTATTGAAAATGTTTATGATACAGATACGTAAAAGTACCTAGACACTGTTTCAGCCCATTACTGCTAGGATGGGACACAAACATTTTGTTTATGTTTGTGAAGAGATACCCTCATGCTTTCAAGATTCTCAAACTGGACATTTTATATGGAAAGTAAGAAAGGGAAAGGTACTGTTCATATCCACTACCCATCAGAGCAGGCTCTTGTCAGATCACTTGTCCAGGACAATACATAACAGCTTCTTTACTCCCCTCCGTGTACCCATGCACATATCATTTAAGGACTTGGAAACTTATGGGCTAATTGATGGTGGACTGATAGATTAAGGATATGCTGATGTGTCCTTTAGAAACTGTCTTTGCAAAAAAAAAAGAAAGGAAAAAATCAAACCTAAAAACCCACAGGATTCATTGAGCAGCAACATAAGGACATGGCATAAGAGTTAGCAATTATGTAATCTGTCTTTGATCAGAAAGCAGCCTAGATGCTTATGCATGTTCCAAGGATGATTTCTGATGGTTTCATATGTAACAATCATTAGAAAATATGCAAAAACAGTCTCCAACATAGGGATTGACATGTGGGACTCTTCCCACCAAAATGAGCCCTCAATCACTAAAAAGCAATGCTTTCTTTTAGGCTTTCATGCCAAGAGAATGGTGAATAATTTTTTAGACATCTTTACTTAGGGAGTACAGAGGACCTCAGGCTCTCTAAAGAGATGAAGGTTAGTAGCTTTCTCAGGGAATGGGAACTTAGATTGTGCCTCAGCAGGAACTGAACACACATTTACTATGATCCTCAGAAGTTCTCTAACCACTGCACTACAGTGAAGGTAGATTTATCTACTTAGCTAATGAAAGGGAATGTACTCATCCAAGTGGGAGTGTAGGCAGGCAGTGAGAAATGAATAAACTCTATATTGCCTAAATCCTAGGTAAACCATGTTTACCCTACATCACCACTGTGGGTACTCCTGCTCCATTGTCAAGAAAGGGCTGATTTTGGCTCCTGACTGGATAGATCTCCTTACAGCATTAAGTCAACCATCTTCAGGTTTAGAAATAGTAGTATTCACAGCAAAAATTCCTTTTCCATAATGTGTTCTTGAAACCAACTGCTCAGTCCTTTATGCTTACCAGAACCCATTCTATGGCAGCACTTCACACAACACATATAAGTTTTTTATGACATAGATTTGTCAGGTACTTTAATGCAGTCCCAAAAAGTCAGATATTTAATTATTATGCGAATACAGGTACTATATAAATTTAGTAATTGAGACTAAGGCTGGTATCAGTATGAGATAGTAGCAGAAATTAGTTCAATTTCAATAGACCCCATCCTGGTTCCCACTTACATTAATGTAGAGACTCTACAATACACGTGGAAATAGGAAGAAGCTACAGCTGTAGAAACAGAGCGGCCTGAAGATGATTTGTTTAAAGCTTCTTCGTGAGTGTGAGTTAATGATGTAGAGGACTGAATGTACATGCAGTTTTTGAACAGATGCAGTGGAAGAAGTTGTTTCTAGCAATGTAAAGAAATGAGCATTCTGGAAAATGTGCATCCAAAAGTTTTCCCTACTGTTGTGAGCTGAGTTAAACTGATATGCAGTGGAAAAGGACATTGCATTTCTCTTGGAAAATGAGTAGCACATGGGAAATAAAATTGTCCGGGTTTTTTTGCTTGGAATTGAAAATTGTTGAAGGTTGAAGTCTTTAATGTAGGGAGTTTATCAACAGAAGCAGAATCTGTGGTTTATATCTGACTAGCAGTGAGGTCTGCAAAAGGTACTTCCTGCTGATGAAATTATATAGCTAGAGATTTCGGTCCAGATTTTGTACTCAGGAAACCCTTGAAAACTTGTTTGCCACTGTTGAGCTGTGGGAATTAATAGATTTAAAATTAACTACTGACATATTTTGGAAGCAGCCCAAAGTGTAACAGCGGAGATCTTAGTGCAAGTGGAACGGAGAAGTGTCCCTCTGTGTCGCAGTGGGCAGGAGAATGGGGAGCATTGCAAGTGACAGCTAACAAAGCTGCATTTTGCATAGGCTGGTGGGTGAGCTATATTCCAAGATGACAAAGCACTCTGAACCATCATATCCTTACCCACCAAATGGATAAGCCACAGAGTGCAAGTCACAAGGACCAAGATTCTCCAGTGTCACCCCTGGTTTTCAGTTTTTACAGTGAGGTACCTCAAAAGCTTTGAATACAATACAAGGGCTTGTAAATAGAACTAAGGCAGAAGTGCTAAAATAAAGAATGACTTTGAAAAAATAACTGTGTAAAGAAAAGCAGTAAAGAGCACATGACACTGTCTGATGTAGCAACATGAACTTTGACTGTTGATATTGCAGTCTGATGTGGACAGTCACTCCTAGTACCCTCCACCTTTGCATGCATCTTACCAGGGACCATGAATTAATATGAAACAGTGGGAAAGTGAAGTTCTGAGGGGAGAAAGAAAGTTCCACAGAAAGAATGACTTCTGTGAATGAAAAAACAGATCTCCCTTCTTCATGGATGGATTAGAAGCAGCATGAAAAACATGAACAAAACATTTTTGAAAATGCAATCCTAATGCTGGATGGACTTTTCTGTTCTTAAAATAGCCTGAGTTGCTAAGAGCACAGGTAGGAGTTTCAGCTTCCAGGAAATTGCTTTGCCTTTGTGAATAGTACAAATGTTTCTCAAACAAGCAGGCCTATGAAGAAGTAGAGTGCTCCTTTAGGGCACGTTTCTGTCCTGAGGAAATCAATGAGAGCTTTGCTATTAACAGTTTTGGGAGCAGGATATGGCCCATAATCTGATTAACAGATGCTTTGAGTCTGTGTAGACTGACTTTTCAAAGACATACACAGATAAAAGACTTTTACTTTCATGTCACACTTATCTTTCTTTGTTGTAGCGTAAAAGTCTGTAAAATGTTACCTTACTACTAACTCAAAATACAGCTGTTTTACTTATGCTCAAGATATTTCATCCTGCCAGGGCCATGATGGTGGATAATCTAATTACATAGTTAATTCCACACATACATTGTGGCCTTTAGGGAAATGACAATTTGGGACTAGATGTTTCACTTCAAGCATCTTCAGTGCTGACAGAGAAGTGGAGCAGCACCATCTCTTCTGCATAGTCAGAGTATCAGCCTGATGTTCTTGCTGTTCTCTTGAGGCTCAGGCAATCTTGCCAAAGGGAAGATGAGATGGTTTATCTGTTTAGACTGAAGAGAGTAAAAGGGAGAAATCCTTGTTGAGGAGGTGAAAAACCAGGCCTGCATCAATTTTCCTACATCTAAATTAACTGTCTTTTGAATCCATTGCAATATTATTAAACATTTGATGTAGTGGGGTGGACAACAAGTAAGATTGCTAACAGGGAAGCTTGGTCTCCTCCATGAAGTGTTTCAACCATGTGTCATGTTGTCAGTAGGGACATTTTCATGACATGCTTTTGGATACCAGTTCCTGATGGCTCAAGTCAGGACCGTGACCATGAATGCTGGTTGTGCACCCTACAGAAAAACTCTCTTCTCTTGAAAGCCAAGCATGGGGAGGGGAGGGCAGTGTAGTGGGTTAGGATGTAATGTGATCCTATGACTTGCTCCAGGAACGTCAAGGTAATCCTGTGTGGCCTACTGCAAGTATATCTTTAGAACATCTAATTCAGGCATCTCAACAGGTCTCACTCTCCGGTCAACTGAAAGTGCCTAGGAAGATTAAGGAATTACAATAACACTTCAAACCAACAAAATCTATAATAGTGCAGAAAGGGTCACCCTCCCTTTGTAACTGTCCCCTCTCTCTTCCCTGCCCACTTACTGATTCTGTTAACAGTGTGTTGGTCATCCAGAAAAACAAACTCAGGAACCAATCTGGCAGAAGGCAGTCTCCTTCTGTTTTAATGGGGTTACTCTGTGCTTAGCTACCTAATGCAGGAGGTGGAAAACTCTTGGCTGCAAAACCAGGATTCATCTTGATTGTGTTGGATCTGCTCAGACTTACCAAATATGAGCTCAAATTATCACCCCTTGTCACCTTCTGCATTAAAATTTGAAATAGAAGAGGGAAACTCCCTTCCAAGTTCTTTACAATCATTAGAAAACCTTATGGTAAAAGCCTAGACTTTTGTTTGTTAGGAAAAAGCTAAAATAGAGAAAGAAAACTCTAACTGTAAGAAAATGTTTTCCTATAATAAAGCTTTATTTTCCTGTTTGAAAAAGAAACTGTTGCTGTGCATTAAATATTACATTTGTTTATAAGTTTCTTTTGCCTTACTTACCTTTTCTATGACAGAACACAGTTTGACAAAATTTAAAAAAAAAAAAAATCTGTCACCTTCTGAGATTTTTAAGTTTTTTAATTACAATTTCAGCATTTTTAAAATATACCTGTTACTCAAACCACGTGATTTCATCATCACGTGTTAAGGTTTTTTTCTCTTTCTTTTCTATTCTTCATCTTTCAACTCTTTAAAATCACGAAAAAAGCTTGTAGGCCTTTAGTACCCTCAATTTCAAAACTTCATGAAAATATATGAAGCTTCCTTTTAGGGAATGCTGTGTATTGGAGCTCTGTATCATACATACACCCTCCATGATTTCAGAGGAACCAACAACCTATGTTCCCCAGGGTGTAATGAAAGAAAGATCTTTCAAATTTGTTAGATAATTTAGGGTATTTTTATTTTACATCTGAAGGGCAAATATTGAAGGACCAGGTTGAAAAGGCTTGCTATATAATTTATTGCAAGACTGAGATCACAACTCTTCCCCACTTCTTTAGCACCTCAGATTATTCTTAAAGGATGGTAGTTTGAGGGAACAGATACTGTCAGCTTCATAAAATTTCATCAAACTGGAATCACAGTTGTTTCTTGCAAGGTGATCTTAGCTCTGTTATCTTTTATTTTTCCTTCCTTACTTCTTGCTTCTATCCTCAACTACTGCCCTTTAAAAGCTCTTTTTCCATCTGTGAAAGGTGCTGAAGCCCCATGTGAAGAGAGGAACAAACTGATGTCCCTTGTGTCTAGGCATGGCCATGTCTTCCCAGTTGCCAACCAGGAATCTCAAAAGGCCCAGTACATACAGCAGGGCATTAAAAAGCCCTTTCCAAAGCACAAAACTGTCAGTCTCATTTCTTTAGAGCTGAACATTTTCTCTCTACTGGAATAAATTGATTCAGCACAGAAACCGTGCCTTTTACCTTTCTGTCTAATCCTGACAGGTCTCAGACCCCAGCTCTATGCTTGCAGCTGCTGTGGGTTTCTCTTCTCTCTCCTCACACTCATGCTCTCGTTCACAGCCCATCAGGTCTGTGTCTCAGTCACAGGCCCTTCCACTACAACTAGAAACATGTGGGAAATAAAAAAAAATAATCAGGCAATTTAGTGTGTGAAAGAAATAAAAGTGAACTTTCAATTTAGATGTTGACAAATTCCATTTACCAGGCATTTACTCCTCTATGTCACAGTGATGCTGGATTAAGGATTCAGTTGGACCTTTTGGAGTGAATCCAGAGGCGGCCGCAAAGATGATAGAGGGCTGGTGCACCTCTGCTATGAGGCTGATAGGGTTGGGCTTGTTCAACTGGGAGAAGAGAAGGCCCTGAGGCCCCATATCAATCTTCTAGTACCTAAAGGGGCCTACGGAAAAGCTGGAGAGGAACTGTTTACAAAGGCATGTGGTCATAGGATGAGAGCTAATGGTTTTAAACTAAAGGAGGATAAATTTAGATGAGATATTAGGAAGAAACATCTAGTACATATGAGGGTGGTGAGGCACTGGTACAGGTTTCCCAGATAAGATGTGGTTGCCACCTCCTTAGAAAGGTTCAAGGCCAGGTTGTATGGTGTTTGGAGAACTTGGGATAGTGGAGGGTTTCCCTGCCTGTGGCACAGGATATTACAACTAGGTGATCTTAAGGTCTTTTCCAACCTAAACTATTCTGATTGTACAATTTCTCCTCTTCAATACGAAGTTGGGTTGATATTGTTCTAAAACAAAGGTGAAACATGGTTTCTTTAAGGTGCCAAAATGCCCCCTAAATGGCTTTATTGACAGCTAGCACCCACTCTAACCCCTGCAGACTTTTCTCCTTTTCTTTTTCTCAATAAATCCACATACTTGTCAAACAGCAGCAGGGCCCATTCCCTACAAAATAGCATAGAAAAGATAACCACTTCTCCAAGGGCAGTTGTATATAAAACTTGTTGCTTCACCATATGAAACCTTCAGACCTTGCCCATGTGTAGTTGTAGAATCTACTGAGACTTCACATACATATACTGTGGTCATGTCTCCTTCTAATCTTTAGATTGAAGACCATTGTTGTTCCTCTAGTTCAGTCTCCTGACTGTCAGTGAGTTTCACAGAATCATGGAATGGTAGGGATTGGAAGGGACCTCTGGAGATCATCTATTCCAACCCCCTGCTAAAACAAGATCATGAAGAGAAGATTTGCTTTATCTTTGTTTCTCCTGCAAGACCATTCCTTCATCTGCTTTGCCTAATTACAAGACCTTAGATTTTTCATATTCACTCAATGTATGTTTCCATTGATGTCAGAGACAATTAAATTGCATATGGCAATGTGGAGACTGGTGTCCATCTCCACGCAGTCAGGAAGAGAAACTGAAAGGAGTTTATGTTCCCAAATCCCAAACTGTCATCCTAAAATCTTCTTAACACTAGGGGTCACTCAGCGTCACCTCACTTATTTTGATTTAAGTTGTCCAGGCACTTAAGGCTACACAAGCCCAGAACTGCTTTTCTCCTGGCAAGGTAGAGAAGAACCACACTGACTTGTGTCTAGACAGCTTCACTATCTACAATGAGTTTCTCCTTTACCTAGGTCTCATGAAGAGGCCAGACTGCCAGGCATCATCAGAGCATTCCTGACATGAACCAACAGGCTCGAAAGCCCTAGAAGAAGCACTGATGACTATTGCTTTGTGACTGGCAGAATCACCTCTGCGTTTATATCATAACCTTTAGGCTAGATCACTTGTCTAAGCTCTGGAAAACTTAAGTGTTTATTCCTAATTTAGCTTTATTGCTAGTTCCATCTCCTAGGAAATTTGTCTGTAGAATCCAGGCCAGAAGATATTTAGCACAGGAATACTCTACCCTTCCTCTTGATATTGGGCAACATCTGCAACAGAGAGGTCAAGCTGAAAGAAAAATCGTGATTGATATAGTGCAGAGCTCATGACATCTATTTGGGAGAAGCATGTTGGGTCCTGTTCCAAGGTTTCTCTCCAATGCCATCTAGGTATTTTTGCATTTGCTTGAGGACAGAAACATTCCAGAATTCATGCAGAAGCTATCTGGTGTCCCATCTTTTTTTTTACAGTGTGGCAGATTTAGGTTCTGCCTGATTTGTTCTTCATTTCTCTTTCTCTCTCTGAAAACATTTTAATTTCTTTCCCTCTCCATCTCTGCAGTCTAACCACACTGATTCCAGAAGATAGGAGGTTACTTACTACATTAGGACCTTTCCCAAGAAGTGATGTGCATAGTAATTTGAATTACTTCAGGAAGTGAGGGGACAAGGTAACTCCTGTACATCTTTCTTGTGTAAGATCATATGCATAGCTACTTTGGTCATCTTTCACAGAAAGTGAAACCTTTAATATAGATTTCTGTATCTGAGCTAGTTTCCTTAGACTGCACTGATAACCAATGGAGTCAACTGGTTTATTATTGTATCTACTTTTTTTTTTAAGAAGAAATTCTTCACTCTGAGGGTAGTGAGTCACTGGAACAGGTTGCCCAGGGAAGTGGTGGATGCTCCCTCCCTGGAGGTGTTCAAGGCCATGTTGGACAGGGCCTTGAGCAGACTGGTCTAATGAGAGGTGTCCTTGCCCATGGCAGAGGGGGTGGTACTTGATCTTTAAGGTCCTTTCCAGCCCAAACCATTCTATGATTCTACTTTAGGATGTGAAAAATTGTGCCCAAATGCTGTCTTGAATTTCTCAACTTGACAATAAAGGCAGCTGAGGGAGACTAGCTCAGTTGTGGATGTGAGAACTACTGATATTTAGAGTTAGATGCTGTGCATCTCACACTTCA
>VXBZ01004501.1:73847-95091 GCA_013399135.1 Heliornis fulica | reverse complement strand
TTTCTTTCTCTAAAATGTGATTCCCAGAGGCCTGTGACCATCACTGATTGTCCAGGCCGGCCTTGTCAGTGACAGGGTTTGGAAGTTTGGCCGTGGGATCACAGCTGGTATTTACTCTGTTGGACGCCTGAGAAACTTCTAGCTGCTTCTTAAAGAAGCCACATTGCAAACCCACCACACAAGCGATTAGGACAGAGGTTTTGATATAAACAAAACTGTCACCATGAGCAATTCAAGACCAATCTGGACATGTTCCTGTGTGATTTAATCTAGGTGATCCTGCTTGGGCCAGGGGAAGGCAGAGGTTGGACTAGATGATCTTTCACGGTCCCTTCCAAATCCTAACATTCTGTGAGTCTGTGAGCACAGTCAGAAATTCTCTTGAGGTTTTCCATCCAAATAGGATCTTACAGTGCAAACAGGCAACACTGTAAATTAAAGAATGTGACAGAAAACAGAATATTCTGTCCCTATGCCTTGTCCTAAAACTCAAACCACTGAGGCAATAGACCCCCATATTACATAACCAATTATAAAAGAAATTCCATTGTTTTTCTTTTTTTTTTCTTTTTTTCAGCAGTGCTTTGTTTTTCTGGTTTACAAATTATGTGCACTGCCATTTGCACTGTCTGTCCTCCAATGACTATGAGACTGTAGTCTGAGTAGTTTCTAGGTCGCTTTTAATTTTTAAAGAAACCTCGCTTGTACACAATATGAGCTGATTATTTTCTTTCCCTTTTTTACATTTTGTCAACAGAACTGTAATTCAGAGGGTCTGATTTGCTATTTTAAGCAGTGTTTTGAAACCATTAAGGATCCTGAATGTTATAATGCTCAATAATTCTCTCCCAATTTTTTCTCCCTGCTAACAGGTTATCATCTTGCCATGCTCTGCGCTTTAGATTCCGTCATTGCTGGCATGCAAGGAAAGCCTGCAGCAACCAGGCAGGGCATTCCTTCAATCTGTATTTAACAGTTAATTGCAAACCTATTCCTTGAAGTACTGCCACAATTCCTTGCTTCACTGGAAAGTCTTTGATATCATCCTACTGCTTTTGGAAAAGATTACAACTTGTGCGTTTGGTTACTCTGGTCAGATGTGCACAAGAACATCAAGTATGAAAGTAAAATTGCTTTCTGAACTGCGTGTGAACCCAACAAACCTCTCAATTGCCATGTTAGATATGCTTCAAATCAGTGCAAACCTGCAGGGGAGATGCTTTGGGAGAACGGAAATTTGCAACAAGGGAGCTGAATTTCTGGGTGGGAGGGATGAAATGTAGAGGGAACCAATAGTATGGAGCATTTCTCACACATTTTGCCAGAGCTATACTCACATCAAATGAAGATCTGTCCCCACCCCAGTATATTAGTATCAAATGTTGTTCTCATTTCCAGTAACGTAAATCCACATTGGCACCCTAACAGTCCATTCGACTGGATTTTAAACAAGATTTATAACTCCTCTTAAGAAAGAGACATGACACACGTTGAGTGGGAATTTAAAATGTTTCTTTCTAACTAAGTAGCCCAAACTAATATCCTGTCAATAGTGAGTTAAACCCAGAGCACTGGGTTCACTTACACACAAGATCACTTACACACAAGAGCAGATCTGCTGGAGGATATGAAGTCTTACATAGCTTCCTATATTGTGTTAATATTAGAGTCCACTAAATGAACTCGTAATTTTTTATCTTTTGCATACTCACATTTGTATAACTTCAATGTCCTCAATACCTCTGGTACTTCACTAATATTTTAGTGGAGTCCATGTCGATATTAATGCATTGCCACAAATGTGTCTATAGACTGATATTAGAGAGTTGTGCATAAATGCATAAACTAACTAGGTATTGATTTGCTCTTTCTTTGTGAAAAAGGAGTTTGAGGAGACTGAGGTCAGGAGATGCTGACTGTATTGGGATTTTTGAGATATCTTTGGCTCCAGGCAGTCTTACGTTATACCTGGGTATGGTCCAGAATTTGCATTGGCTGTGGATGGAGATGTCAGTCCACGCTGATTTTTTTTTTATTTTTATTTTTTTGAAAACACATCTATAGTTTTGAATGAAATTTGACTTGGAGGATCTCCTCAGAAGTTTGCAGCTTCTCTGTGTGGGAATTTCACCAGTTTTGTGGGCAGACTGAGAAATTATTTTTCCTTTTACACAGTTCACCTTCTGGTCAACAAAGTATTATTTTTGTTCCAGGCTATACTTGCAAGATCCAGCTACAACATGTAAACCATGGTAATCACGATACTCTTCCACTGCCAATAGACCCTGTTCTTCCCTGTACACATAGTCATCATCTATGGGGTATATTGGAAGGGTTAGGGAAAAGCCATGGACTAGGGAGCTGTCAGAGAGTTGATGGTTTGTGAAAACAACCTTTGCCTCCATCTAACTCAGATCAGGGATTACATGCAGACATTCTGGTTGGAGGTTCAGACTAAGAAGGATGGGAAGAGTTAGTGTGGATTGTAGGAAAATGGAAAGACTATTCTCATACAGCTTCATCTCGCATGAGTGCCTACAGCAGAGGCTAAACAACTGTCCACTAAGGAGTTTTGGTTTGGACCCTGAACTTCAGTTATGCTGTAGTCATCAATATTTTCCAATTTTTCTGCATACTGGTTTAGATATGAATACCAGAATCCCACATGTTATTTCAGTACCAGTCTTAGAGTTGTCATGTATCTGAATAGCATCATCTTCTACTCAAACTTAACAACCCAAAGATTATACATGCCAGGACTGCATCCTGCACTTCGGCAACTTGTATGGAAAGTGGTTTTATGCACAAACTAATATTTGTGACATTCACAGGCCTTTTTTAATTTAATATTTTCCAAGGTTTATGGGATGCGTTTATGCATATTTGTGAATGCCATGTGTACACATGCATTAGTTGAACCTCATATTTATGGTTGTTCAGTTCCAGATATATACACCTTTGCTGCATGTCTGTTAACTGTGTTTTCTTCCTACACCTAAGGACCCATTTCTGAGATGTTTAAACATTACATAATTGTGTTACCAAAGTCTTGTGAAAAGGCTCTGGATAATAATCTTGTATACTTCCTGGTATTCTCCCAATAACAGCTTACTTCACCCAGTTTTGTTTCCAGACACAAGTGAATTACTTATTTAAAGACATTGGATTCCACCAGCTACTTTAGTAAAATGAAGCTGAAGTCCACAAATAGTGTTTCAAACACAGCTGAGTAATTTTTGCTGTGTTTGGAGCTATATTTACATGACTAGTGGTACTTGCTGCAGCACAAGCAAGGATAATATTTCTTTTTTTTGCTTCCTATTCTCATGTATGAAACCACAAATTGGAGGAACACCAAAGAATGTTTTCACAGGGTTGCATGCACATTAATCATTTTAGAAACTTCAAACAATTGCATGTACGAAGTTATAGAGTGGAGAATAGAAAGACCTGAACTAAAATCTTGGATCTGAACAACTTGAAGTGTTGAGAGTACATTAAATTAAAAACTGGATACAGATCAGAAATTTTCAAAAGGCATCAGTCTGGCTTCCCAGCAAGCAGAACCTAAAGCCTAGTAACAAGTTAAGCCTGAATTTAGGGAAGTTCAAATACCACTTTTAAATCTGAAGGTTTGGCTCATTTCTAAAATATATAATACCAAGGTAGATACTACAGTTTAAGGAATTTTTCCTTTGAATTCAACAGGAGCAAGTTTGTTGACAGAGCACTTCTGCTGTTGGCAGTGTTACTGACAACATCTATTGAAACAAACTTACCAGTTATGGGTTTGGAAGTTCAACTTAAAATCATATATTCTTGGGCTTGCCTTCTGTGTCAGGACATAAAAAGAAAAATAGATCTCTTCTATTCCTCCTCACAGAAAAATGGTTTGTTTCTGCAGAACAACTGACTCTCCAATTTTCCACATCAGGACCTTATTCTCTTTACTGCTGAGTTTACCATACAAAGTCACAAGCATATTCATTTCTCCTTTGCTAACAATTAGTTCTTCAGTACATAGGCAGATGTTCCTCTTTAGCTGTAGCCTAAATATATGAGCTCCTATTTGCCATAAGATGTAATAGATCATGTTCCGCATACAATTTTCAAATTACTTCAAGCCTTAAACATAATAAAGACTCAAGAGTTAACATTCCTTTCATCTACAGATTATTACTGAACATTTCTAATAATCTAGTTAAGTTGTATGAAAAGCACAGAAAGGGACATGAAACAGATTTCTCATTTTCTTCAATACCAAGGGAAAGAAAAATACAAACACAAAACCAACAAATTTTTTCTTTCCCTTCTTGCTTTAACAGTGAGTGACTTTCTTTAAAAGAAAATAGATTGCAAGCAGCTAGGAAAGCTATTAAATGATGCTCTTATTTTCTGTGTCACCTGTGAAATACCACACAGATTTTAATCTTTGTTTTAGTGTTTTTTTCCCTTATATTCATTCATTTAAACAGAACTGCAATTCCTTTGATCCAAAGGAAGAGAACTAGAGCCACAGTTCACTTTTTTAATGCTCATTATATGTCTTTAAATAATAAACCATACCCTTAAAGACTGGTGATATGGCTTGGTAATTGCATTATACCAGTCAGTAATTACTGATGACAATTACACCTTCAAATCCTGAACCATGGCCAGGTAGGGGAGAGAAAAAGGACAATGTGAGCCTGGTGAAAAGCAAAGGAGGAGAAAGGGATGAAGAGTGATTCCCAGACAGGTGGGACTTAGCTAATTTAAGAGACTTTTCTAAAACTGCTCCATTATTTGTACCTCCTGCAGTTCACATTTTAAATTCAGTGACATGACCCAATGAATCAGGAAACTGTTCCTTGAGTAAGGACATGAGGGTTCATGAGAAATGTAGCCATGGTGAAGAATTCATGAAGAAATGCTGGACATGAGTAATCCAAACTACAGTTTCTCTTACTCTGCAAGCTCATAGCTGGGAGAAACTAAAAGCTAAAGTGACACAAACATATTTCAACATTTCTGACTGAAGCGTTCAGAAGAGTTTTTCCCTTTTCCCAAAAATGTGACATATTTTTCATGAACCAGACTGAAAATAAATGTTGACGAAGTGGAAATTTCTCTGTGTGGAAATTCCAACTTTGGTTCTGATAATCCAAATTTGGCTGGAGCCACCAGACATTTCTCAGCTATTTATCGTTGTTTATATTCAAGGTGCCCTTTCCAAACAGACATGAAAATATTTGGTCTCTGCTATTTAGGTCCTGTGTCATGTTATAACTTAAATACTTAGTTCATTTAAGCTGTTCACATGCATAAAAACTATATCAAAGTTTGGAAAATAGAAGTGTTTATTCCCATCTTTGTTGATCTTAGAGAAAATTATTATTTTATATTTCTTTTATTAAAAAATTTCTGAGAGAGAAATTGTGATGGATGCCATGCTCAAAAAAGTTTTAACTGTGAAAAATATCAGAGATCTCTGAAAAAATCCTGAAAGGAGAAAAGACAGAAGATGTGACTGATAGATGTGAATGGATTAACTTCTGCAACAAAAACGTAAAAAAAATAAGGAAAGTGGTGTTCATTCTTCTTCAAATCAGCTTAACTATGTCATTTGGACTCCATAAAGTCTGACAGGGAGGAATCTGAGTGGTAAAGAAGAAGAAAGAAAATAGGAAGCATGCAGTTTATTTCATTGTGCCTCAGTTTCTCTACTTGTAGGGTCAAAATATGGCTGGTGTGCTGCACAGTATGGAGAAAACTTTTGAGAATAAAAAGTATTTGTTAGTTTTTCTCTACAAGGTTGTCAGAGCTGTCATTCAAAACTCTTGGTATGCTGTTCAAATGGCTGACTAAACCCTATGAGCAAAGTTTTGTTACTACTGGCACATTTTACAACCAGCCAAATTTCTCTGTAAGTACCACCTCTTTTGCTTCATTTCCCCAACTCATTTAAATTAAGAGAACGGGTTAATAAGCCCTTTCTAGGACTGACATTTAGGGGCAGATTCTGCCCTTCCTTAAGAAAACTCTTTAGAAATTAAGTGAGCCGTTTCCATCACCCAGTGCAGGACCCACACTGGACCCACTTATTTCCCTGCCTGCTCAGCAGCCGGCATTTCTCCATAGCTTTGCTCTGCGGATTGGAAAGGCTGCAGCTTAATGGCCTTTCATTGCAAACTTCCTTCTCGCACGCAGCCCGGCAATTAGTCCCCAGCCATGCTTCACGACCTCTGGCTGCCTGACTGCAAGCTTTGATCAGGACTTTGCTCGCTGACACACATCTAATAACCCACTGTGGCACCAACTAAGCTATCAGGTCCTAATTTATGCTTCACCCCGCATCCTAGGCCAAATAGGGGGTGTAATTAGCTATTATACCAGCCAGAAGTTTGACCTGACCTCCTGTTTGGAAGGCAGGCAGGGAAAAAAAAAAAGAGGGAAGCCACTGAAAATGAGTTTCATTGGTCTCTGTGGAAAAAATAAAAAGGAAACCAAAAACCAAACAAAGCAAAATCCAGATTTCCAGATTTCAGATTTCCACTGATGACGTAGCATCATCCCACTGACCATGCAGTACCAGCAGCTACAGAAACTACAAATTCTCCTACCTTTACCCAGAGAAATTGTTATTTTAGAAGCAGATAGTTCCTGTAAGATCATGTATTGTTGACATAGACATGATTTCAGTTAGGCAAACCAAAAATGCTAAGAAGGACAAGTGTTTTCCCATATAAATACATAAGATATGGAAAGAGGTGTCAAATCCAGAAAGGCTTCTTCTGTGCCCCACAGATTCTGGGTTTTGCTGTAAACTTTTTTCTGTACTGTGTCTGAATTTATTTTTATTTTAATGTTATATAAAAATTAGAGTTGAAAGTGAGGGGAACAGCAGCAAGAGAAGAAGCTTTATTTTAAGTCTACTTTTTTCCAGGCTGAAATGAAATGTTGCAGCTCTGAGCTCTTGGAGAGGATGTTTATTCTACTCTAAATAAATCCGAAGTATATTTTAAAATGAAACATCACCTCAAATTACTTTGAAAACGTCCAAATAAAAAACATCTACATTTTTTCCAAAACCCCTTTCCCATTTTCCTACTGCATTTTCTTTTTTTTTCCTCCTCATATGAAATGAATCTCTTTGATCAGCATGAATTCACAAAACATTCCAGTCAAACAAGTTGTATAATTTCAGTGGGAAAAAAAACCTCATATTTGCATCAGCCTTCTGCCCAGTGCAGCCACCTCTCAGGAGACAGAGAGAAAACAGAGCCCGGGTGAGATGAGTGGGCTTTCCCAAGGCCAAAGCTGCAGCAAGATGGTGTGGAGCACTTTCTCATCCGACACAGGCACACCAGAGCACAGGTATCTACCAGCCAGAGCAAGCAGAAGAAAGTTCATGATGTCTTTTAACAGACTTGGAGCAGGATGAATGCTCTGCAGACACCCAGCCTTGTCATGCCTTTACTTCTAGTCATGACAACAACCTCTAAGTCACTCTGGTGGAACATGATTAGAACATGAAGCATGATCTACTGCATTCAGTGTTCAACCCAGCAAACAAGCTCCTCTTGGCATCAATGCGGGTCCCACACAAAGGTAGGACAATGCAGGGTGGGTGTTTATTATCTTTAAGTATGGACAATAAACTAGATATAAGGAGCACCACTGACCCCATGCTGGCAAGGAAACTATGTTAACCAGCAGGCATTGTAGGTTTAATGTTTTATTTTAGGTGTGTTGTGGATCACAAGTGATTTTTTAAAACTGTAGACAGATTGAAATGCTAAAGTTTACTTGACTGCGTTTCTGTCACATGATGGAGGAATGAAAACAGTTCTCTCATGTGTTTTCATACCCAAAAAGTCTGGTCACAACTGTTATCCTTCCATCTGCAGCACTGCCAGCTTAGAGAAACCACAGTGTGTTTTTGCCCTAGGATAGTCTAAAATAATCTAAGTTACCATATCAATGATGCACAGAGGTTTCTAAAGGGCATGCCTTCTTTTAAAAGATCAATTCATACTTTGTTGGTACTTTTAAGAGCATATTTTAATGTTGGTTTGAATTCCCTTATGATATAAAGGGGTCAGAATGAAAAAAGCCAGAGGAAAAAAAAATGAAACAAACTATGGGATGTATATGAAAAGTGTTTTTACTTTTCATAGCTGCTCTTTATCTCTGGTGCTATATTTCTATGTTTTATTCCACTTGAAAAAAAACCCTGAATGTTCAGATGTGAACTTTTGTACAAACAAGAGGGGAAGTTTCATCAGTGGTCAACCGCCATGTTTTAGCTTCAGAGAGAAGTCTAATGAGAAACAGCACAGATGCTTTTGGCATGTTATGCAGAGATGACTGGAGCAGATCACTGAAAAAGAAGCATTCTTTTTACACACCCAAGTTTTGAAATTATTATTTGACATCACACCTTCAAGAAACCTTTACGTCAGTGCTTATAAAATTGTACTAATGATATAAGGATCACAGGAAAGGTGAAAAAAGGGCAATTATGACCTGAATAGTCTAACATGGACCTGAGCAAACAGTTTGTGTTACACTTTGACTAAAAAACAATGATGGACAAGGAAGGGGATGGTTATTCTATCAAGCGAGGATAAAATGAGGTCTTAAAGGTGGAAGTGAAAGCTAAACAAATGAGTAATCAAATATTGGAACAACTCCTTTTGCCATCAGCCACAGTTAGACCTAGTGATCACTGCTGAAAAGTCAGGATCTAGTGCAGTTAAAGCAAAAATAATGTCAGAGAAATCCCTTAGCATAATAGGTCCAATAAGATGACAAAAAAAGGCACCCTTTTGGCTTTAAAAATCACCAACCTAGTACCCTTACCAAGATGCCAACTGTTCTAGGCATTTGATGAGCAACATAGCCATTGTGAAACATATTCATATGTGTTTTGGCTTTTTTTAAACACAGCATATAATTAACTTATGGAATGTGTTGCCATAGGATGTAAAGAGAACAAATATCTTGGATTCATTTTAAATACTACACACTTATTTAAACACTTAGTTAAATGATGTTCCTGTATTAAAGTATTTGATTAAGAGAACTTAATTTGGTACTTTAAAGTGTCTTTTTTTTTTTTTAAAGTAGTAATTATTTTTTTCTTGATGGACTGAGAATAGCTGATTTCCATCACTCTGCTGGGAGATGATAATTATTAATTTCTGTTTCACTATGACAGATATTATTGCGATTTTCACCGCTCTGTTTTAGAGGCTCTTTCTTTGCTCCAGATGTCTTGGTGTTCAAGGGTGATGCCTCAGGCTAAAGGTACAGAGCAAACAATTTTGAAGGCATCATTTCCCTCAAGACAATTGTGATCCATTATACAAAATAAATGTTGACCTGATACATGAAAAGGATCTAGATTCAAGACAGGTTCTATCCTGCATCTGCTAAAACTTTTCAGAAATATCCAAATTCCAGGTCCAATTAGGCTACTGCAAAAAAATTGCCAACAATTAAATAAGCTTACATGTTTACCTTTGCTCTGGGTTCTCATCCCTTCTTTAGCTATTGAAGGATGTCTTGCTTATGTAGTGATGATTGCAGCTCTTGGAACAATCTCCTTGAAACAGAAATCACCATACAATATTAATTATGGGCTTGTTGTTGCTGCTACCTCATAATCAAGGCCCTGGGAGAATCTGTATTGTGCAGAGTGCACCTTATATTTAAAAGGTATTTAATTTCAATATTAACATGATTGTGTTTCAGGGAAGGCCTTTGCTTAATATTTCCTAATAACATCTTACACAACCTAATTTCAAAACCTCCCCCTCCTTTTCTGTGTTATTTGCCCTCAGTTATTTTCTGTCAAACATATCCATGGCCTGAACACCTATTTAACACTGTATCCACTATTTAAAAAAAAACCAAACAAACAAACAAAAAACAAAACCAAGAGACATCATTCACAGGGGAAATTATTTACCTAAATAAAATGATTTTATTTTTAAAGAAAGATATCAGGTTGTCTTTCATTTTTTTCTTTTATTTTCCTTTTTTCTTCTCTGCAATGTATTTATGTTGAGAATTTCTTGATTTTTAATACTTGAAAAATTCTTTTTGACTTCCTATTTCAAAGCTTTCAAATTAGTGTCATTTTTGTTTTGCCACACTTCAGGAAAACTGAGGTTTAAATAGCAGAATTTCCTGAGGAGATAATGTAAAGATTTTTTTAAAGATGGAAGAGCAAAAAGACGCTTTCTTGGAAGGAACGGATTCCTTTCTAACGGTACTTCAAGGTTTTGGGGTTGTTGTTTTTTGGGTTTTTTTAAGTATTTCTTAACAATCAGGTATTATAATGTTACAACTGTAGAAGAAATGACTTTTTTTTTCTTACACATGGTACAGAATGGCTGAATAAGTGTTTCCCAGTGAAACTCCGCATGACAAGAACTACCAGCTTTACTATTTTGAGCATATATACCTGAGGTCTGTATACAGCTATTTTGACATATGATCTGTGTGACTACCTGGATTGATTTCTCTCTCAGTCAGTATCCTCCAGGAAAAATCTTCCTCTTCAACTCACTTTGAGCCATCTGAAATTTCAGTTCAGATTTGATGAAGTGTTGATCCAAGTGTCCTCCTACTTATTTTTCTTTTAGCTGAAACAGAAACTTTATGGGGAAGAAAAGTGTCACCACATTATCCTGGTCCTATGCTATCTAGACACTAATGCAGCTCCATCATCTTCATTGCAGTGATTTTTAGTGTCATTATAGAAGTAATTACTACTATGTACCTGGGGTGTGAACTTCCAACTCATCAGCTGCATCCTGAGTGTAGCCTGTGACACAGAGAAAATGTGAAGCAACTAAACGTCCATAAAAGAGGGATGGATGTGCGTGCAGTAAGGTAAATACATGTCAGGACATAGATACTATAAAGGAGTGAAACACTGTGGGTTTATGTGCTCATTACTTCTCTGTGAGCCCATATACTGGGTGTGCACCAATGAATTATCTCCAGCTAGAAGAGACTACTCCTGAGTTCATAATATAAATTAAATATTACTGAACACAAAACCACCAACAATAAAATCAGTTGTTGTGGGGTTGTTTTTTCTTAAATCATCATAATGGGGAAAATTTGGTAAATCAAAGGATATAAAAGTTGATTTTTGAAACATTTTTGTCTGGCTAATAGACTCCAAAGTCTTTTCTCTGGTTGTGTTTCAGCTTGCCCTGAGAACAAGAAGCAATCCTGCTGTTAGTATCAAAATCCTGCTGCAGTAGGATGCTTGATGCATGTGAAGATGTGATTATCCATAGGAAGGAGAGATCCTATAGCTGTGGTCATGCTGGGGTGGTGTGCTGACTCAACAAAATGTCCCCTGCAAATTTGACAGCTGTGTGTTATGCAGTTTTGGAAATCCAAGCATCTTTCTGGGTATTAGTCTGGAGGCTGTGGGCAAGAGAGAAGCTGCACAGCAGTGAATGGGAGATTAACAAGTGCGCAGAGGTCACGGTATTAAACCATATGTGAACTTCACAATTTAGGTCCTGCCCTGGGAGCTGACCAGAGATATTTTCCTCAATCTATGGAAGTCCTAGAGCCAATATAGCAAATAATATTTGGGATCTGATGGCAAGATCCTGTGATCAAAAATTTGTTTTGTAAATACCTGTACATCAGAGGCTGGTTAGAAAAGAGATTGTATCTGAAAAGCAGCAGGCAGGCAGAGATTGTGAGCAAGGGCAGGTATGATCCAGGTCATCTGTTCTCTGCTGAGCTTTGGGGAGAAGAAAATAGGTCTAGTTCTCTCTCTTTGCTCACCCTTTTGTCAGAATATGCTTGATTAATTTAAGGGGTAGGCAGGCTACCTTTGTATATTTAGATGAAGAAATTAAGAAGTTACTGTTTGCTACAGCTTTTAGCTACAGGCTGCTGTGACTGATGTTGGGAGAGAAGGTGTGAGCATTCCTAGTGCATTTCAGGGAAAATTACTGGTGGTTTCAGCAAAGTTAACTGGGATCTTAAATTCCAGATATTTCCACTGTGAGGATGCTCTTCATGTCACAGAGAGGGGGACCAGTGTTGCAGAGGTCTCAAGCAAGTCATCATGCCACTGTTGTTTAATGCAGGAGCAGTACAATGAAGTGGCTTTACACTTTGCTGAATGTTGCCACATGCTCTGACTTGTGATTTGAGTCCAATTTATCCGATGTATCCAATGAGACACCTGTATTTCAGGTGTCTCTAACCAGACCCTTCTTTCACCCTCTCCCTAGTGCGCTGCTGGGCACCTTGGTGAATCTGAGTGGAGACCCTTTGACCCACAAGAGTGCAAATCCAAGACCTTCTGAAACCTTTTTCCTCCTCCAAAAAATTTATTGTAGCCTTCATCCTCTCCCTGACCGAGCTGGATTAAGTCTCCATGACAGGAAGTCAGGAATGTAGATTTATTCAGACTTGTTAAAACAGTGGCACACATCCCGAGGAAGACAAATAGCCTTTTGTGAGATAATTTGCTAACACTGTTCCACCCTAGCATGTATCTGTCGTGTTATCACATGACTAATATGGACATAACCCTGTACACTTTTATCTGACATGCATACATATGTCAGCCTGATTTGTGTCTGGCTTGGTTGGGTGAAGAAGCCAATGGACTTGTGCCCAAGCAAAACCTGTTGAACTGAGATCAAAATCTGATGTGTGCTTTTAATTCGCTGCTCGTGCCTATTTGCAGTAAGTGGCCTTAGTAACATTTGCAGACAGGCTGGGCTTTAATCTGGTAATTTCTTTAAACGGGCAAAGAAGAGTTCAAGGAATAAAAATATTTTCTCTTCACTATCAGTGTTACAGTAAATTCTGTTAGTTACATTTTTCTTTTTGTTAAAGGTATGGCTGGCATCAGATGAGGAAGAAACCCATGCTATGAGTAATCCTACACAATGAGCAATGAACAGTGGATAAATCTAGTTCTTTATGGAATTTTAATGAATTCTATAGGATTCCATAGGATTTTAATGACTAACCTGATGTAAAATGACAATCTGATGCAAATGACACTATTTGACTGGCCCTGTGGAGCCTGGAGTGGGACTTGATCCTTATGGGTCTCTTCCAGCTCAGGATATTCTGTAATAACAGAGAGTAATAACTCTCCCTGCAGTTAGGGAAAGTGAGACACGGGCCAGTTCAGTGTCTCTTGATGAGAAGTCCTGGACCCCAAATCAGCAAAGTTTCTGCTAAGTTTAAACAGAAGAAGCCTTCCCATTTCAATACTGACACAGCATTTAGGAGGTGTAATTCCACCTGTGCCTCTGCCACCAAACCTCTGTGTGCATTTATTTTCTTTCAGCAAACAGTAGGCAGTAAAGTTGCCTTTGAAAGCCACGTACATCAGTTGTGAGACCTTCAGGAATGGGAGTGGTTGTTTCTTGGGTACTTGAACAGTACTTAGCATAAAAGAGACCTATTCCTGCCCTTACTGTCAATGGCAATGGTCAGGCTGAAGGTTTCCAAATAATTTTTGAGTTGAAATGGAATTTTTTTAGTCGTCCATAATATCTGGATTTCACAAAATCAGTCTCCTTGGAAGCTGAATGCTTTTGCTTTCCAGCTCAGACCTGAAAACATTCAATTTTGAACTTCTGCAGAGAATAGTCCACTGTTTCTTTATCCATCCAAGCAGCAAATATTCTGACCTCCTTACAGTGAAACCCAGCCAAAAAACTTCCATTTTTTTTTATTCCACTCAATGGTTAAACAGCCAGCTCCAGTTATATCCTAGACACAATTTCCAAAAGTACCTACCTCCTTTTCTTCAGAGCAAAAATAATCAGAGATCCCACAAATATTTATCACCTTTTGTGTCTCACTGAGAGATATTTGGGTTTGTTGGCATTGCTTCTGCTGTTTACCCGTGTGATGGTGACAGTGCCTGTGTTGTAATATTCCCCTTCAGAGGACACAGACTTTCCTTTTACACTGGAAAGACTATTACAAGACAGTTTTTCTGCCTTTATCATATTGGTACTGATACCACAATTTGTGTCTCATTTGGCTTGTATAGGTGAAACCATATAAACATATCTCTTTTTTTTCCAATTAATAAATAAAATCTCTTAAGCCATTAATATACTAGAAAATAAATCTGGAGATATATGACTAGAAAGTAGATCCCTGACAAAAGGGATGCAGCAGCTGCTCAAAAGCAGTGATTTCTTCTGAGTAGTTTCAAAAAAGTGATTCCATTCTGTCTTTTTATGAAGTTTGGCAGGGAGTAAGTTGAGGTTAAACCCATACCTTCAAAAGTACCCTCCTGCAGACCCCCTTGAATCTCTGCTTTCCCCAGCAAAGCTGAAGTTAGCTTAAAATTCCTCCATCCTTCCATCTTTCTTCCCCTATGACAAAATCTTTTAATCAAAACAGAAGTTTTAAATGCAATTATATGAATTTGTAAATATTTCCACCAGGAGAAAAAAAAAATCAAATTTATTGTACTTTAATATTTTTTATTTTTGTTCTAAAATAACTTCAAAATGCTTCAATTTTACACAATAATTCTTCTGAAGAAAAAAAAATCTAAAAGTGACATTAAATGCTTTGATTGACCTGAGTCTTTTATCATTATTTAATTTCAGTTACTGGAAAATTCTGTGAGAACAAAATGCTTTGTTGTGATTCAGAACAAGGACTAATTTCCGAATGCTGGAATTCCCCTGAGAGTGGAAACTGTGAGGGCAGGCCAGCTCTAATCACAGCTTTCTCACTCATTTGCCTCTGCAATTGGTATTGCAGTGTGAGTGGTAGACACTATATGACAGTTTAGTGCAGAATCACTCTCACCCAGTAGATTCCTCTTTTCATGGTGATCTCTGCATTTTCAAAGCAGTCATGTCAAGGTCTTTTCCATTTTCATTGCCATTTGTCTTCAGAGACCATAATATCCACATGTTCTCAGCATCCCTAGTGAGTCTGTAGACTGCCTATATTTTAACAGGGACAATTGAAATTTTGTTGGGAGGGATAAGTGTCTTACAAAATAAAATTTTAAAAACTAAATAAATTAAATCCCTGGCCATTTTTTCATTCTTGACTACATAATGTATTTCTTTAAAATTGCAATTATTTTTTTCCTATAAGAACACCTTAAAAATATTTTTAAGCCCTTTTATATTTGCTTGTGCTCCAGTTGAAAGAAAAAGGCAATCAAAGTTTGTTGTTTTAATATTCAGTGTATTTTAGTATCTAGTACAGCTCAGGTAGATTTTCCCTTGAATAGTAAACTTGATGCTCACTCAGCAGTACAACTGGTGGTCATTAGACCTTATTCACCCCTCCCTAAATGAGTTAAATAAATAAATAGAATATGTGGCATGATAATTTGAAGAAGAATTAGTCCTGCTGAGTCTGCATTACTGCATAATTTGGCAGCAGCGACTGATTTGCCTGCGGATGAAGAAATTTGTTAACAAGGCTGAGACTGAGCAGAAGTGTTTATTTTTGGCATAGCATAAATCAGACAATGGGTCCTTCCAAATGCTGTTCACACTTTCCAGTTCCTCTATACTACAAGGTGACATGGCAATTTTCACCATTCATGATAAATCATTCCAGGGAGATAGTAAGAAGGCTGGAATGGGGGGAGCAGGGGAGGAAAATGCCAATTAATAGCTGAATTACTGTGAAATAAGTATTTTTAGTGGGTTGGCTTTGATGTAGTGAATAGACTCAGGAGCAGAGAAGTGGATTTAATTGCAATGCATGGATTAAGGTAGACATGGATTTACCCTATGTAGAGTAACTTCTGTTAATTTCTGGTGCATTTTCATTTTAGCTCATTTTTTGGCTCTCCCATGTACACACCTATGTCTATGTATACATATGCATACTTATACACACATTATATAGATGTTTTTCCTTGATGCTTCTAGAAAGTAAGTAGTGCAAAATACTGCTTGGAGAAATTCAGAGCACCCATGACACAAATTTACAGTCTAGCCCAGATGAACCATTGCAAATTAACACTTTTATGGTCATCAGCTCTCTATTCCTGTGACCAAGTAAGGGTTCCAAAATTCCCTTTTACTGTGAAGTAAGTCACTTCACTTATTTTTAGGTGGCTACATCTTCCTGAGGTACTTTCATGGACAAGAGATATGTTTAATACAGCTTATTCTACATGTTTATTTTATGATAAGCTAAACTTTGCCCTAAAAATGACATTTTTTTCTACCTGTCACCAAGACAATGTAACTCAGACATAGATTATGGCTACTGATGGGTATGCAGGACATAGATACATTCTCAGTACCTCCCATTTGGTTCCCATCTAACTTCAACAGCTGAAGCCACAACATGACCAATTGCCCCTCAGGCTCCTTAGCTGATGATTCCCTCTCTGAGACAGCAGAAGAAAGTGAGGTTTTATATCTCTGGATGGCACAGTCTGGTAGCTCTATCTGGGAGGTTAAACCACACTGACTCAAGGCTATGAAACAGAAGAAAATAGCAGACAACCTGGTTGTCTCTGTCTCTGATGACATATTGCAGACAGGTGAGGTAGAGGAGAGTGTTGACAAAGGCAATGTCAACAGTCTTATCAAAATCCAAAGAGACCATGAGTCATAACACCATTTAGGAAGTAAAACTGTTCTTGATGTGATCTAGAGGAGCCTTTGGTTTGCTGCAAGCTCTATGAGAAGACACTATAATTTCCAGATTGCAGGAGACTCAGATGAAAAGTCATCCTAGACCACCATCTGATCAGCTGTCATGTTCCGGGCCCAGCATGATGCAACCACTAAAACTCAAGAAAATCATCAGTGCAAAGTGATTAGTGCAATTATGAATTATGCACTCTAACATAATCTTGGAAAGCAGGATGTGAACTTCAACTCTCACAACATTTCTTTGTGTGGGAAGTTCTCCTTGTTCTGTGTTTTTAAAGGAAAACAAAGACTAAATTATGCTCTGGGAGGATTATTGTCCTTTGACAGAAGTTATGAAGCCCCCTGTAGCAAAGATCTTTCCCTGTAGACCTTTCCACATCTAACTATGGAAGCAGTGGAAGTGAGTTATAGCCATGTGCTATAGGAATTAGTTGAAGGAAATTCAGAAAGGACAGCAACTTTAATCCACACTAAACCCATAAACAAATACAATATGGTAATCTGGGAAATCTGATTAAGGATCTGGATAAACTCCTTATCACAATTACACTTTGAAAGGTCTGCTCCTCTATCTTCTTCTGTTTCATTTGTAGCCATCTACCAGATTGTTTTCAGTCCATCACTGGATGACTGTGACCACCCTGAAGTCATACCACAAACATGACTGAACCACATCAGGTCATCAAAATGTCTCATGGAGGTACTATTCCAACACAAAGCATTAATCAGGGATTAGAATCTGTCAAACCTTATTTAAACAGAGGTTCTAATATATTTTTTTTTGCATATGCACACAATATATGCATTATTTCATACATATGCATACATAATGTGCATGCTTACATAAATGAGAATATATGTGTATTGATATATAAAAATATAAATATGTGTGACTGCATTACTCTATGACAGTCTGGTTATACGTGTACATATACATACTGTGTATATATACACACATGTACTTATGTTTGGGCATATATAGGTACAGCATATATGTATTTGTATCTCAAATTATTGACATAGCTTCCAGCAGTAGTGCCTGCTTGGTGATGGTTATGCCAACCCACAAGCACATGAAAATCTTGGCCTGCTAAACACTGTGTGAAACACAAACATCTAAACAAACACATAGAGGCAGACTTGTATTGTATGGTAACCTAAACATTTACATACACACATGCATGTCATTGCGTGTGTTTTTGAAGCAAAATTTTAATGATATTTACATACTTGCTCTCATCACTTTTGTTTGCCAGAAAGCCTTCCTTGAAAGGCAAGACCATTAATTTGGGGGAGTGTTTAGTGACAAAGCAGCAACAGAAGCTGTGAGATTTAAGCAAACATAAAAAAGTGTCATCTAATAGTCCATCAAGCAGCTCTTGTCACACAGATAAACCTTTTATCTCTCTCACCCAGATTCTAATCGAGGGTACAGTTTGCATGTTTCTTGTGTCACTGCAGCAACCAATTCAGCTGGGATTCCCTATGCCCTGGGAAATAAACTCATGCTGACCTAAATGAGCTTTGCAGAGTCTTGTTTTATCTTTTCACATTAACATGTTGGTTACTATTTGTTAGTCAAGAGAGCAAGAGTGCATTTTCTCACCAAAGAGGTGGGTTGAAAAGCAGACAAATCTGTTTATTGGTAGAGTTCTGCACACAGAAGAAAACCAAAACACTTTCTGGGAAATGTGGTTGTGAGACAAAATTTTCATTGTGGTTAAAAGACCTTTTAAATTAGTCTGAAACCTGAGGCCTTAAAACTCCAACATTTTAATCACTTTTTTTAGTTTATAGTTTCTAGAATCTTTTCTACTATACTAATAGAGTAACTGGCAGTCTAAATGAAATTTAAAAGTTTGAAATTTTCTCACATTCTTATACTATTTGTATTGTGTATCAAATTGTGTATTTGTTTGTGCACAATCCAACATCTGTCCTGGTTTTGCTCTAATAATTAATTGCTCGCATCAAAGATATAAATCAAGTGGCAACTATACTGGTGTCTCAATTTAAGGCTTAATTATGAAAGTATTAAAAATGAAACCTTTATATCTTGTCTTTTACTGCAAGTCTTATGATTCTTGGTGATGGGTTCAGTAGTCTTGGTTCCTGAAATTGTTTACATCAGCTTCCATTCAGCAGATTCTAATTTCTTGCTTACATGTTGTTGGCAAACAGTTTAAAAAAAAAAAGACCTTGGGCTATGTCTATACTCATAAACCTTATAAGGCTATGGAACAAGGCTTGAGCTGGATCCTGGATGATTTTCACCTAGACAACTGCCTCTGCCCTGGGCCATTTCATGTGCTTGTGGGAGGCCAATAAATAAAACTCCACATTTATTATTTTTAGCATTTCTCATTTTCTCTTGAGTATATGAATGCTTGGGCATGCTCAATAGAGCAAACAAGCACAAAGCTGTGCAAGAGAATGAGCAATTCAACATCACCCACTTGGAGATGTCCCCAGCAAAGGGCAGACGAGCTGATCTGGTTGACCTCTTCTCTCCTCATACACATGGGAGAAACAGGAACCTTTTGGCATGTGCTTCTTGCGATGTGTTTTCACATTTACTTTCAGATGAGATGATGTCTGGTGACACATCTCCCTCCTCCAACACAGGAAGGTGAAGGCAAACCAGGCTGGAGGTGTTATGGAGCAGAGTAGCTCATTACCTTTCCCTACCACAAGAGGGGATTTCCCTTCTGTCCTCTCCAACCGATTGAAGAGGGTTTTTAGGAATTTTCTTTTCCTTAAGCATTGTTCTTATTAAAAATAGTTCACCACCTTAAGCCAAAAAAGAAATTCTTTTCTGATCAGGCCTCCTGCCTCAAGCGACTAAATAAATAGCATCCGTTTGATGTAGCAAATGTGAAAGCTGCATGTTTATTTCTTTACTTTGGAAAAAATATATAATAGCACTTACTTTTTTTTCTCCCAAGGTTCATGTTGTTGTAAAATAAACAGATGTTTGGGGAGGGGGGAGAAATGTATACATTATAAATGTTTAAAATATTCCCAGTCACCCTGATTAACAAGCATAACAAAGGGTGATAAGGAAACAGAAGACATCAGAAGTCACTGGCTTTGTTTTTGTTTTGTATTTTCTACTGTAAAATGTCTGGCATTGCCAAAAAAATAAAACCTGCTTTGAAAACCAGACATCTGTTTTCAGAGCCTTTGAGACTGTAAGCGTGAAATGTAGGAAACATATAAGAAAAGACCCTAGCAAAGAGTCCCATTCTCCCCCTTGGAACATGAAAAGCTATAAGAAAATCAAATCAAAATAAATATGAGGAACCATTTTATGAACCAAGGTTCCTCTTCAAAGCAAGTAGTTTCTGTGGATAATATGTGATACTCAGCTTTCAAACCTGAGCTTCCTCATGGCCGGTCATGGAGAACTTGTCAAGGGACTCCCAGATCAGTAACTCCTTATATAGCTGCACACAAAATAGATATTTAAGTCTGTTCTGGTGTAATCATGTTCCTACATCACTGACCTATCTAGGCATCATGTATTGGGGGATTAAGTGGAGTGATTAAGATTGTTCACCTTATTTGCCCTCTTATAGTCTGAGGAAGAAGAGATGAAAAGACAGGCCTGAGCATCCCAGTGCAGACTCCTATTGTTTCTGACCTCATCCAGCATAACAAATCCATTAGAAATTTATATCTGGGCCCCATATGAATCTGTAGCTGGTGTGATTGATGTAGCTTCACTAATCGTCATGGAAATCAGTTACCTGTTGAAAGGAAAGCCAATTATGGCCATGTTACCTTTTTAATTTCTTTGAACAGTGTTCATGAGTGTAGAGATTTCTCTGAGGGATCTTGGAGGACATGATGCAAAATCCTCCACTGACTTTGGATCAAAAGCCAAGGCAGTTTCACACTCCTGTGACCCATTATTGGCATTCTTGTCACACATGCATTCACTCAGACTTTCCCCTAAGTTACTGCTTTAATATATACAGACTTGAGTTGTTAGATTCCTTTCATTGGAATTAATTTTTTGCTTGATTTTCCTTCCTTGAGTAGCCCTAAATCATGAGTGAACTTGCTAACGTGCAACTTTGCAGACATTAAACACATGGAACAATCACTTTTTATTCTGCAGTACAAGTAAGGAGAGTTGTACATATTTTCAAGACAGGGACACAATTCATTTTTTTCTTGCAGTCATATCACTTCCTTAAAACATCACACTGTTAACTGTATAGTAAATGTTTTACCTGCTTCCATATTTTACATGGCACACCAATTCATTGATATGGACAGGTTTAGTTTTAATATTTAATTTATCTAGTTCTTATTACTGAGCAGTTTTATTGCTCTTTAAGATTCAGGCTTGACTGAACAAAAGTGGAATTTGCTGCACTGCAAAGTCCATGCTATTAAAAGGCAGCAGAATTAGCTTTTAGAAAGAGCAGCATTAAGGCTTGAAGTGGAAAAGTTGGCTACACTCTTATCTGTACATTTGACAGGAAGACACTATGCATTTAATGAACAAGTTTTTCCCTAAATTTGAACACCATCACCAGCTTGATGTTGTTCCTGTCCTTTTGGAACTCAGTGAGCTGACATAT